>JAQFVV010012561.1:0-606287 GCA_028023455.1 Epiperipatus broadwayi | reverse complement strand
ATATATATATATATATATGAAGATTTTCACAGGTTGCATATATCAAAGACATATTTTGCTGGTTCATGTGAAAATTGTAAAGCTTTATACATATGTATGAGTAATCATCACATCAGTGTTAAGATATATGAACATGGTAATGCAGTTAAATAACACTCATCATCATCAGTGTTCTCATTCCTTACAATAGGTTCAGGTCATAAAATCGATTTTTTTAGTACCACGATCATATCCAGATGTGATAATCTCTATCAGTGCAAAATTGCAGAAGTCATTGAGATACATAAAAGGCCAGATTGTAACAATAAGTGAGATGATACATGCAAAATTTCTCCTATTTGGAAATATTTAAAAAAAAAAAAAAACATTCATAATTTAACATTATTGTGATTGGTGGAACATTAACGTTTTTTTTTTTCAAATCAGTGATTGTAGCACTTCTATAACCATCTTTTTATCTTTTATCACTCTGTAGATGACTTGTGTAATCAAGTCGAAATGGCAGTATATTAATATTTAAATTTTTTAATGTGGAAGAACCCGCAAAATATATCATATATATATATTGTAAAGGACTGAATATAACATACAAAATCTCTTATTAAACTTGCCTTCTTTATTTTTTACATTAGATAATTAGAATCCAACTGAATATAGCACAGAATATATTTAAATTATTATAATAAAATTATACTAATCAAACCTCACAATTGTATATGAAAATGTAATAAATAAATTATCCTATTAAATTGAGCAGATAAAAAATTTGTATTAGCATATATATATATATATATATATATATATATATATATGATAATACAAATACCATATGCTCAATTATTTGCATACGTATATATATATATATATATATATATATATATATACGTTGCAAATAATTGGCATTTGGTAAAAGCTAAAAAAATAAAAGTAAATTTAGATTTTTTTTGACAAATTTTTTTTTAAAAAAAAATAATGTACAATGAAAGTTAAATTATTCTTTCGTTTTTTGTTTTTTTATGTAATTAGAAAAAGTTAGAATTGGAGAGAACAAAAGACACATATTACCAATCTAGATAAGAGAAAGTAGAAATATTTCAACTAATTAAAGATGGCAGAATTATGCTGAAAAAAATAAAGACTTTGTAATATAAATTTTATAAAGAATATATAAGATTATCAATGTATATTTTGACAAACAAAAGATATGCGCAGAAGTCTGAAAACTGGACCTCTAGTATAAAAAGGAGGGATTCGGTTGGGGGAACGTCTTGGTTTAGCTAATATTCTTTTGGTGGGTTTTGAATTAAAGAATCCAGACCACTCTATCATGAAAAAGTTATTCATACAAGAGTAGACCAGAGCTTTAGCTGACATCGTTACTGATGGACACCAGAGAAGCTTGCATGACTAGCCTATGGAACCAGCACCAAGATCAACTAATAATCAAAGACTGTGAGCTCAATTCAACCCCAAAAAACTATGCATAGTTATCTACAACCAGCGTGAATTCACTAAAACTTTCCGGTAAGACTACTTATTTCTGATTGTGACAAAATTAAACATTTGCAAACAAGACTTAAAATAATCCCAATATAGACATTAATTTTTTTATTAAAGAGACTTTCGTTTAGGTAATTTTATACAAGATCCTTGAAGCGAATTGTAATAAATGAACATTATTAAATTACTTTATCCAACTGTTTTTTATAAATTGATTCATGTTCTCTCCAATTTAGTTAATTCGTAATTTAACTTACAAATATTTTTAGTTTGTTGGAATAAAAGAGATTTTACTTTTATCAACCTTTTTCATTGTGCATTATTAATAATAGTTATTAATTATTATTGAATTTATTAATAATGGTTATTATTTTTTTATTATTAAATCTATTAGTAGTTTAATAAGATTTAAAACATAATTTACCTTTGCCAATATGTTTGAATAAGCCCAGGAATAATAATCTTAAAAAAATAATTCTCCTTATGGTATGATGCAATATTTATTAGTTTAAAAGTATTTTTATTTTTTTGTTTGCCAGATGCTATGTGACGGTTTAGTGGGTTCTTGCAGAACTCTGGTGCCTTTCAAATAAATTAAAAGCTGATCTCATCAATAGCATAATTCTCAACAATTAATAGGCCAAGTTTGATCAGGAAATATAGTTATGTTTTTTTTAGAAATAGAAAGACAACTTTCTTCTTTTTGACATAACTTGATCAACTTGCACGCAGTTTATATCAGCATGTAGAAGCCTAACAAAATGGAAAATGTTATAATATATATATATATATATATATATATATATAAATAACTACAACCATTAAATGTCTGTATTTTTAAATTATATAATAATAATTCAAACAAATATATTTAACACAGTATTCAAAATTAAATAATCTATTCTTTACCAGAAGTACTTTCAATTGTTTCACTGACAATCTTTTTCAACTGTTAATACAAACGTACAAAAAATAAAAACTTGCATTACCCATCATTCAATCTATTCAAATTTCCCACAATTCTGTTGTCTTTATATTAGCTAATATAAAGACAACAGAATTGTGGGAAATTTGAATAGATTGAATGATGGGTAATGCAAGTTTTTATTTTTTGTACGTTTGTATTAACAGTTGAAAAAGATTGTCAGTGAAACAATTGAAAGTACTTCTGGTAAAGAATAGATTATTTAATTTTGAAGACTGTGTTAAATATATTTGTTTGAATTATTATATATATATATATATATATATATATATATATATATATATATATATATATATATAAAACAAAAAATAAAGACTTATAAATCCAATAAATAATATAATATTTCAACCAGAGGACTGGTTTTCATCAGAAAGAAAAAAAATACACAGTAAAATGGCGATAATCAAAAATTACAGATTTGGCAAAAGATTAAAAATTTAACAAAACCCCCGTGATTGGTCACAAAATCTAACACAGAATATCTACCCAATCAATGACAAAATTCAAACAAAAAACAAAACTACATTCCCTCCTAATCAAGCTTAAATTCTATTTAAATTAAAATAAATATAAAAATAAAAAATCCAAAATTAAAAATTAAAATATTATACATATGTGCATACATAGAAAAATTAAACTATGCTCACACACAAAAAATAGCTGTGCTCACATTAATATTCATTAAAAACTAAAATACTTATATATATATATATATATATATATATATATATATATATATATATATATATAGTTCAGGTAGCATGATTTTAATAGTGCCATATTTGTTATTCAATTATAACAATAAATTTCATTGCCATAAATCATTATTAGCAATTATCTAACATATGAGTAGCAAAGTATAATGATGAATAATTTAAAATAGGAAGAACAAAGGTAATTATGCAGGATTATATCTGAATTTATAATCTACTCTAAGTAATTGTTTTTATATGTAAATTCAATACATAATGTTATAAATTTGAATTTTTCCCATAATCACAGGCTGATGTATTTATAAGATGTCAATGAGTCCACAGTTCAATAAATATTCAACTTAATAAACAAATAATTCAATGAACAGATGATTTATTATATGGTTGATATATAATTTGTGAATTGTGTGAAATAATATCTCATAAGTAGTGCAATTTATAGAATACACGAATCAGTATTTTATGAAAGAGAATCAAAGATTATGCATTAATTAATAGTAATATGCACATTTCTTAATATAATAACAAAAAAAAGTAACAAGTTTAATACATAAATTTGTAAGTCTATTATGAATATTGTAATACCTCAATTGCAATCTACATTTTAAATAACATTTTAACATATATTTTACGATTACAACACGATTAGTATGCTGATATTCAGACCCCCCACACACACATATTATATATATATATATATATATATATATACAATAAATGAAAGTATATTTATTCTTTTTTAATATTTTTATTTTAATTTAGATCAATTAAAGCTCTATAAAATTAATTATGTATACACCTGGTTGTCATTTTATGTGGTAGATAGGTTCCTTAGAAAACCCACACAAAAGAAATCACACAAAAATAAACATAACATACCTTGAAAAATGGGGGATATGTTCCGGCAATTTTCAGAAGTCGCACAAAAGCAAAGCAACAAGAAAAAATAATTTAAAATTCACATTAAAAAAATAAGGAAATAAAGTATGACTAATAAAAAATTTCAATTATTTGAAAAAAATTAATACAACGGAAACTTTTTTTATTAACTTCAGTATTTCATTTTACATTTTTTCATACATATTTTAATCATTAACACTGTTTACAATATGCGTTTGTTTGTGAACTAGTAAGAAAAGATTTGTGACGTTTTGTACAACTAGCGCCACTTTCAGTCTTCAGCTGTGTTAATGGTTTTCTGTTTCCATATTAAAAAAATGAGATTGCACTCAAAACCAAAAAATATTCATTATCATTAGAAAGATTATTTTCTGTTTATAAAATCCATAAAATGTTCGTTATTATTTATTTCAAAAATCTAAAAAAAATATTTATTTCTCTTAATATCTAACAAAATACTTTTTAAAAGTTTAAAATTTTTGAATATTTATTGCGATATTTTTATACATATGTATAAATATATTATTATTATTTACTCATTAGTATAAGTAGGTTATTTACATAGAAGCTAAAATTCTAAATATATCTTTAGGCCATATTCATGTTAGCTGCTAATATAATGTTATATTTTTGAAGAAAAAAAGTATTTCAAGTGAAAATAAGTTATTAATAATTTAAATTTCTTGATATCTAATAAATATAGTGAAATATGAAAGATATTAAGAAAAACATGAATCGCATAACTTCCAAATCGCATTCAAATAGTCCACATAAAACAAGACCCAGGTGTATTTAAAAAAATGAAATGCTAAGTACATTCTTTAAACTCTTTTTTAATTATTTAAATTCATATATATATATATATATATATATATATATATATATATATATATATATATATATATATGATCACTAGCTGGACTTTACCAATAACTCCTAACAAGCTTTTACTTACATAAACACCGAGAGAGATAGAATTCAATATCTCTTTCGTTGTCTCCACCTCCAGACCAGCTGCTTTCAAGATAGTTGTCTTATGTCAGTGAAGAATAGTGAGAATATTCAAATCTAAAATATAGGAAATATACCAAATAAAAAATATACAAATGTTGAAGTTACAATAGCTATTATTAAATTAAATATTAATAGGAACAATTATTAAACTTTAGCTTTGGGTCTTATTAAGGGTATTTTTAGGAATGTACAGTTTTTAATACATGACTGATCCATGCATCTGTCATTGCTTCAATTTTTATTACATTGTTGCAGTAAATAAGTAGTTTAGTTTTAAAATTATGTGTAATAAGATGTTTTAGTAAAAGTTATTATGTTTGCTACTTTGCTTTTCTAATAATTGTAGCAGGAATTAGTTGTTAGGCTACAAAAACCTAAAAAAAAGCTGCCATGAGTAGAATAGAAGTTTGTGAATGTTTTTTTTTTAAATAAAATAAAGTGTCTACTGTTAATTACCCTCATTCTTGTAAGATATCAACTGTTTAACCTAAATGTGATAAAAATTTCATCAAAATATTCTGGAAGGCTGCTGTTGAATTGTTGACAAACATATGAAAGTGATGGAGATTTTGTCAAGTTCCAGTCAATGCATTTTAATTGATGAAATGGGAATGAAACAAGTTACAACAAAAAATAAAGCCATTTATTGAAGGCTTTAAAAGGTTTGTAAATTTAAATGATAACAATCAATCATTAAGCTTGATAGCTTAAGGATTTATTATTATTATTAAGTTACAACAAACTTTGTGTGTTATCTAGTCCCTCTTCACCAAAAAGACTATTGTCTAGCTATATGGTATGTCTTAAATCAACACTTGGAAACCTACACTGATTTGTTTTATCCAAGTCATAACTGGAAGCAAATTGTGGTGTTTCAGCTATAATCCAAAAATAAAATATCACTACTGTCAATAATATTTTCTTTATTCCATAAAACATGAAAAATTTTCATCTGTGGTTTTGATATAAAAAATTGTTTATTCAGAATTTGTCCTCAGGATCAAACTATCAATCAAGTTTATATTTAGAAGTTTTGAAAATGTTGCATCATAATTTATAAAAAGTAATATTTTTTTGTCAAACAGGAAACTGTTTCTTCTATCATGACAAAATACCTATTGCCACAGTGCTGACTTTAAATATATTTGACTAAAAATGCTATGATGTCATTGGCTTAACCTCTGTATTCACCCAAACATTTTCCAGGTAACTTTTTATGTCTTCTAAATAAAGAAAGCCTTCAAAGATTTTTTTTTGTTATATTGAAAAAAAAAAGCAAAACAAATGGCAGAAATACTAAAAGATATCATTGTGATATCTTTAAAATGTGTTTTGATATGTGAAAAAATGTTTAGATTTAAATGGATAATAGTTTGAAGATGATTGAAGTTACAACATGTAAAATAAATCATTTTTCATAAATAAATTGTGATTTCTTTTGGTACTATCTTCATACTTAATAGCAAGTAGACAAACAATATAAGGTATGGTAAGCTATATATATATATTGCTCATCATACTTTATATTGTTTATCTAATTTCTATTTAGAAACAAATAATGCTTTTCTGTGTGATTATGTTCATATTTTAAGTTCAATATACAGCCATAGTTATAGCCAATTACTCTAGCATTTGTAAAATATCATTAAAATAAATAAAATACATTACTAGGTTTTCAATTACCTGACTATAATAGGTTGAATGTTTTTAATTCTTATTTTATCTTCCAGATAAGAAATTTAAGATATACTATTACCAATTAATATTAAATTGAACGCAATTTAATTATAGGTCGCTATCTTAAAGAAATATTCTCAAGTCTGATTAAAGCTTGTAGAATATTTTCCAACATCAAACTCAGATCATAATTTTTACATATAGATGATCTCTGTTTGCACTATGAGATTCTTAATATATATATACCTATATGGACAACAAAAATTTAAAATTAAATTTGTAATTTTAAAAAAAAAAATTCTCGTTTAAATAAATAAATAATATGCTAAAATGAATCCTTATGATTAAATTTACAAGTAAATAGAAATGAAACCACGTTGTAAGTTTATTATCTCCTGTACCTTTAATCTCTATATCTAATAACAACTATATTTATTCATTTTCATAGTTTTATATTGTTTTATTAATATTAATTATAATCTTTTTCAAAAGAGCAATAAATGTCAACTCATTTTATGCTCATTTTATCTGATAAAAAAGTTAACGCTAAGGTGTAGAAAATTGTAAACGAACCACTTATAATTACTATTTTTAAAATGAAAGTTATAACTCTCAAAAACAATTTAATTTTAATTAATTATTATTAAACTACATTTTTTAAATATTAGTAAATTTAATAGTAGGATCTAGACAATTTGACGCCTACGTTTATTTGTAGGCTAGTCACAATTGTCCATTTATGAAAACTATAAAAAAAAATTTACATTTTTATTACTATTGATAACTCCATCTATTTTTACAAGAAAACATTAATTCTTAATTTAAATATTTACTACATTTTTTATCTTTTCGAAAATAAACGTCTTTATTTTCCCAGATGTGGAAATGTTTTATCTTTTACTGTTCAAAATTATTATTCTTCCATTTTTTATGTTGTACTTAAAAACATTTTTTAAAATATATATTTAATAAAAGTAAATAATTTTATCAGAACTAAAATTATTTTTTTCAAAATACCTATTATTGGAAGCTTTTTTTTTTTTAATTTTGAAATTTTCAAAGAAATTGACAAAATGTCGCTTGCAAATCACCTTTAAAAATCAATAAAAGTTTAATCTATGCAGAATCATTTACTGTATTAAGCATTTTTTTAAATATTCTTTTAAACCCTTTACTGTTCTTTATTAGCTTTATTCACATGATTCTGATATGTAGTGAACTTCATATTCACATTTTTTATGGGGCAAGAAAAATATCATTATATATATATATATATATATATATATATATATATATATAATATATATATATATAAGGATAAAAGTCTGTTAAATTATAATTACAGTTAAGCAAAAGTGATTTAAGAATTATTTACTGAAATATTATATTACAACTACTCAGAGCATGCACTTTAATAATCTCTGAGGAGTTAGTCCTTATTTGTAATATTACACACCTATGTGCACTATATAAATAACAATATTTATCACAGTGAAATATTATATATGCAAAGTAAAAAAAAAAAAAAAATTCTGTCACAAATATAAAAGTAAGCACAATAAATATTATTTCCAAAAATATGAAGATAAATTTTAATTAATAGCAATATAACCTAAACACATTTTTGGTATTGAATTATCATTAAATGCAAAGTATAACTTAAACATTAGCTTTCTTTATCATTTATTATTTGCAAATATTGTGGATGCTTATGGTTTATATATCTATTTATATCTCAATAATTGCTTACATTTAAAACTTAGAATAAATATAAATAAGCATAATCGTTAGCTTTTTTAATAAATATTCTTATCTAATCATTAATTTATTTTATACAAGTAAAATATTAAATTAAATTAACATTCATTTACTTATGATAAATTTTAACTCTTTAATTATCTCTGAATGTATTGATGATTAAGATACATCTAATTTAATGATGCAGAGAAAGGAAAGTAAAAAAAGAGACATTATTATTTGTTAATATATAAAAAATAATGAACTCAGTTACAGTGTCTCTCTATTATAATAATTAAAAAAGAAGAGAGGAGATATGATAGTTATACTTTTTGTAATCAAAATTTTAAAAAAAAATCAATTATATAGATAAATATTTAAAGATAATTTATTAGTGATAAACACAAGGAAAGATTGTTGTAAAAAGTAATGGATCCACAAGAAAATAACATGCATTTTAATAGCATTGATTTAAAAGCCAAAGAAAACAAATGATATGGAAAAATGACATATGATAGATTAAGATTTTCTTACATATATGTATATATTTTAATGTTTCAACTAAAATTTACCAAGTTATTCTTTTAAAAACAACATTTTATTTGAATCAGTCATCAACACAAGTTAATTAATTTTGATTCAAATAAAATAAAATTTTAATACAATAACTTGGTGAATGATTGTGAAGTCATTGAAATATACATTGAAATGATTGGATCCAGACTCCATCCAAGTTTCATGACTTATTTAGCACTAACCTGAGATCAAACCTGATTTCTACCTTTTTAATAGTAAATTTGTTTAATGGATAGTTTTATATTCATGCACACACCAAGCCTATTTTTCTTTTTTAGCCTTGTTATATTCATGTAATAATGAACATTTTAATTTTACTATAATTTCTATATGTAAATGAGGCATTTATTTTATATAGTGCTATGTTTATAAATTGTAATAAACTAAAGATTAGGCTTTCAAGCTAACATACATGTACTTTTTATGAATATTAATACTAATAAATGAATACTTTCACTTCCAACACACACTTTCATTTTTAGTTTTGCCCATATATAAGCCTTTGGGTTGAAAGAATAGATGGATTCATTTTAGTCTTTCAAAAAGACTTTATCTTGTGCTGGAAGTAAAAGTATTCATTTATTAGTATTGATATTCATAAAAAGTGCATGTACATTAGCTTGAAAGGTTGATCTTTAGTTTATTTAATTTCTATAATAAGGTTAAATAATATTAATTGTAATAGAATAAGATTTATTTATTATATATTTTTGTGTGTAGATATTATATATATGCACATATTTTAAATATTAATAGAAAATCCATTAAATAAAATTGCTTAAAAACTACTTTTATATTTTTCTATTAAATTTTAGTGATTAAAAATCACATTGTTTTGGATAAATCTGGAAAGTCACATAGAGTACTCAACAAAAGATAATGCATTTACTTTTATTTATGAATGGAAAAGAATGGAATTATTTTAAATTAATTTTATCTTATCTTAGTAATCCATTTTGCAAACTAAAAATGGATTCGTAACAAAAGACTTAAAAGATTTATCGGAAGAGTGTATCTTAGAATCACAATAGAGCAAATTATTTTAAATGAATGGACAGAACAATGCCTGAAGCTACTGAAAGCTAGAATATTCTGGAGCAATGGCTAAAATAGTACAAATACTACCCAAAAAGGGAGTGATAAGGATCAGATTACTATAGCAAACGAGTTGCAGTTTGAATCTATGTCAGTCTATTTTATGATTTAGCATTTGAAAAAATGTAGGCGAAGGTTGGGCTGCATAGCTGTTGTTCCCATCCTTTTCCCAGTAACATCAGTATGCTACCGTGAAACCATCTAATGCCTCCTAAGATCATGAAGAGAACTGTCGGGGAATGTACTTTGCTGAATAATAAAAAATTAGCTAGATATTTCATTGATGGAAATGTGCATCATTACACTCTCCAAAAAGAATTTGAAAGTAGTTATGAAGCTTACATGTGAAAGGACTTGTTAGAAGATAATATTACCACCAAAATAATTCTTTCTAAAATATATAATTCACTTTTCTTGTTTAAATGGTATTTGTAACATCAGTAATTAAATATTGCCACCCTATCCTAGATAAACATGTTTTGTAATATATGTAATACTTATATATCTTTTATAATTTTACTTTTGTCATTGCTTTCTATAAGATTAATTTAACTTTATTAGTTTCTCTTAAAATCCCTTTTATTGGATATTTCTTTTCTTATGGTGGTTTCCTATTATTTATTAATTTATGATTTAAAATATTGAAGTATTTATGTGCCAATAAATATAATTCAGTGAATTGAAACCTTCCTTAAATATATTCAATTGGCCCATGATTGATTGGTCAATCTAACACTCTCCCAAATGAGTGAATATTTGTTGAGCTCATTTTTATTCACCGAGTTGGAATTACTTTATTAAACATAATCCTATAATACCTATACTTAATAATAGTGATCTGTCAATAAAATGAATATTGTGTGTTGTTATTTTATTATTAGAGCACTAATTCAAGTTTGTGAAAAGGAAATGAATACTTATCGCAATAGATTTTAGTGTGCTTTGACAAGATATTAAAGAGAGTTTTCAATGAAATTTGCATTTGGGAAATCTCTAAATAAAAGGGAATAATTGCTTTTATTGTTATTTAGAATGGCATAATAGTCATGATTGTTTTATTCCAATTTGATTTTGAAAAAGGTTCAAGTCACTACATTTTGGCACTTATTTTATTATTTTATTTAATTATGGACGAGAATAAAGTGTTTACTCCATTAATATAGGCATTGCTGACATAAGTAAATTATTCTAAGTTCAATGAACTCACTATTGTTTTAATATAGGTGTTTTACGAAATCTAAGCTAATAATGCAGATTTAAATTCTTCAGGATCCTCATAGTCAGACTGTAAGGCTCAAGGGTAAAAAGGCCCAACCTCATTTTTCCTTATGTCCAAGGAATCTCTTTCTAGATTACGATCTGCAAAAATGCAGAGTGATCATTTTGCTCTTTAAATATAATGGAGAAATTTTCATCAATCTTATCAATGTTTTTATTCCTGCTATGTCATTACTGCTTTTGATCTTGAGATCTATATATTTCTTTTAAAGTTGCCTCTAAGTTGTGGCGAAGTAAGATATACGAAAATCAAAATAAATTATTGTTATTTGTTTAGTTATCTCATTTTAGCCTTTATATCTTACTTGATTTATAGTGAGTCCCTTTTAACAGCGAATTCCTAAATGTATGCGATATTTTATACAAAATGCATTAGAGAAAACCCATGTTTTAATTATTGATTTATTTGTTAATCATTTCATGTTAAGGCATTATATAATTAAAAGACCATATTGTAGACATATAAACCAAATATTCATTTGTGAAAGATATAATTTTGTTTTTATGAAATATTAATTTTATTAATAATAAATTAGTGCATCTAATAGCAATGAGTTATATATAGTTTACAGATCACTACCTCATTGGCACATAGATCATTCCCACCTATTTTGAATGAAACATTTAATTAATGTTGTATAATGTTTTCCAAATATTAGAAACTAGTAAAGAAAGTAGCTCTATTATGTTAAACAGTTATTTAATTCTATTAAACAGTATTGTAAAACAAACCTGCAGTCTATATTGTTTTTATTATTATTATTAACCCCAGATATTGTATTGTTAATTTGATGTCTTAAACATACATACTTATTAAATTCTTATCCTAGTTAGTTAATTTATTTATGAGTTTGCTTATTCATTTATATATAAGTTCCATTAGTAAAGTAAAGATATGTGATGATAGTAGTTTTAAGTAATTTATCTGGGTTTGTCATGTAAATCTCCATGAGCGAGTGGGCCATACAAAAGGAGTTTGTGTGTAATAATAATATGTACTGTGTAGAGATGATGAAGGAGTTCAAGGAGATATAAAATGTGAGTGTTATCCAAACTGACCAGTACAATATATATATATATATATATATATATATATATATATATATATATATATATATATATATATAGTAACAGTAGCCAGGTTCAAACCCTGTTATAAGAAAGTTACACAATATTTCCTAACTGCTTAGATCAGCATGAGTCTAACAAATTTGATTCAGCTGCGAGCATAAATTATAAAGAATGATATATATATATATATATATATATATATATATATATATATATATATATATATATATATATATATATATATATATATATATATATATATATATATATATATATATATATATATAAAAGAGAGAAAGTTTGAAAGTTTTTTTTTTTTTTTAATTAAAAAAAAAAGGAGAAAGATATTTATAATTATTTGTTTTAAAATAAATTCATGAACATATGTTAATAAATTGTGGAAATGCAGTTTATATGCAAATATATAAATTTTCTTCTTGTATTATTAATTTATTTCAAATGTATACTTTTCTATTGTTTTATTGTAGATCACATTTTAATGAGACTAATGAAAATAACTTTTATATATGTCTACCTTGAGACAATTGTGTCTTTTGTTACCTTACTTAGCTACTCATAATTCCAAGGAATCATAAGTAAATGCATGACAGAAAAAGTAAAATATTAAAAAAAGCATCCTAAGATATAGAGATCGAGATACTTTGTCCAAAGAAATTGTTGTTGTTTTTTTTAAATGAAATAATGATCACTGGGTAGATTTTTTTATATTAATACTTTATTAACGTTTATCCTGATACATGTATATTTTATTTCTTAATATATATTTAAGACAGACATTCATATTTGAATCCAATATGGTGGATAGTAGTCAAATTCTATCCACAGGTGTTATGGTGACTATACAGCCATAATTTTGTGGTTACTACCCTATGTGGTCCAACAGATTCAATTTTTTGATAGACATATAAACAAACAACTAAAATTAATACTGTGGTTGCCTGTTAAAATGGCTTTCTAAAGAATGGGACTATGAAAGTAGTAGAACAGCAGGTAGAGAAGAAATTTTTTGTGTGTTGTTGTAGTTGTTAATAATTTTGTCTCATTAATAATACTTGGAGGAATAAAGCACCAGATGGGATTAGATGTTCAACAATAGGGCAGGTGGCAGTCAGAATAGTACTTTGTGAGCTGGGGTGGTGAGCCTAACACATTGTATAGAAAAACAATAATAAATATATAAATTGTGTTATTATTTCACTCAGAAACAAAAATGTGTTTTCATAAAAATATAAAACATAAAAATAAAAGTTATTTATCTCAAAGATAAAGTAGAAAAGACAGACAGTATAGATATGATGATAACAAAATTACAGGAGATAGAGGGGATGGAAATGAAGGTATTTAGAGGGCAGAAAAAAGTCCGAGGGAGCATATAAATAGTTTACAATAATATTTTAGGAAATATGGGATACCGGAGGAATTCCAAACAATCTTAGCACAGATTCACCTTCAAGGATTTGTGAATATGTGGTGGGAATCTATGTTACACCAACCTCAAACATACCAGGAGTATAAAACAGCCTTGAAGAAGATGTTTTGGAATGAGGAACAGCAGGGGAATATCAAAATATGAATCATTAATCATAAATTTTTGGAAAAAGGGAAGGGAAATTACACACAGTTTTTCAGATGACAAGTGGACAGACTGAAGACATTAGAGAGTGATAAGCTATCTGAAAATCAGATAGTAAAAATGGTATGTTGAAATTTGCCATTAGAAATAAGATGCTGAATGGGGATTAAAAGTATTAGGTCAGCCACAAAAGTTGACAAAATGTTAAATCAAATTGAGGTAGAAGAGCAAATGAGGGAGTTTGAAGATAGAAGATTCACAGATAAATGTCAAACAGATATGACAGAGGAAGAAGGAATGATACACTTGAGAAAAGGAAACACATTGGTAATTTGGTGAGCTCATGGAAAGACAGGGTTCCTCAATATGCCAAACAGGAATGCCCAAAGATTCATATGAAAATCAATCAAATAGAAATAGAAACCCTCATCAAATCAGGGAGTCAAAATTATGTTATGTCAGAAACACTATATCACAAACTGATTAGGAAACAACCCTCACATACAGACCTTTCCACTGAAGGCTACACAGGTGATGATGGCAAATAATAAGAGGGCCAGGGTAGAACCTAAACAGATATGAGTAGACTTATAGATAAATGGGAAAACATTCACTCATGTATTCCTTATTATGAAGGACCTGATTCATGAGGCCATATTAGGATCTGATTTCCTACACAAATACAAATGTGTCTTGGACTACGAAGGGAAAGAGTCACCTGCAAAGAAGAAATAATTAAATTTCTAGTACCAGACCTATATCATTCAATTGGGTCATGAAAGTTGAGGATAACCCAATAGTCAAAGTGATAGCTGAGAAAGTTAATCAGGCAAATATGGTCAATGGAGAAAAAGAGCATGCAATGCAGAAAATATTGGAAGAGTATGGCCACATTTTTTTCAGATATACCAGATGTAATTCAAGGATTCAAGCAAAGAATTAAAATAAATCAGGACCATCTATTTCAGTCTAAGTCATACCCAGTTCCACATCAATACTGGGATAATGTGAAGAAACAAATCAACCAAATGTTGGTGGTTGTCAAAAAAAGATGGTTAAGTCAGGTTGTGTTTGGATGCGAGACAACTTAACCAAATAACTATTCCAGATTCTACTATTCCTCCTCCTATGCAAGAACTGTTATGAAGATTTAAGGGAAAGAAAATATGTTCAACTTTTGACTTGACTGCCAGTTACTGGCAGATCCAATTCCATCCTGAAGACTGGAAATATACCGCCTTTAGATATGATGGTTGCTCATATCAATTTAACCGTATGCCATTTGGCCTAATAAACAGCAATGCAGGGTTGCTGAAATGCTTAGACCAAGTGTTGTCAGAGGAAATAAAAAATGGTCACTATGTATGTAGATGATGTCTTTAGTGGCATCGGCAACCATCAAAGAACATTTTAAGGATGTAGAGATATTTCTCAAAGAATGCCTCAAGAAAGAAATCAAGATTAATTTTTTAAAAATCATGTTATGTAAGAATGAAATTACATTTTTGGGCCATGTGGTGGGTTCCCAAGGGATAAAACCCCATCCATTCAAAGTCTTGGCTATTAGAGAATTTCCTAAATCTACATCGCGGAAGCAAATTCGATCGTTCATGGGTCTCTGCAATTTCTATAACCGGTTTTATGAGGAGTTTGCAGAACAAATGGAGCCTTTGGTCAAGCTAGTAAGAAAGAATGTCTCGTGGAAATGGGCTCAGGATCAAGAGAAAGCCTTTGAGAATATAAAAAGAGGTTTTGAAAAACAAGTCATTTTGGCATTTCCAGATTTCAAGAAGCTGTTTATTGTACAAAGGACAGTAGTGGTATGAGCTAGAAGTTACACTATCCCAGATGCAGGATGATAATTCAGATGATAGTATTGTAGATTGTAAGCTGATTGCTTAAAGGACTGGAGTGTCACTATACCACCACTGAAAAGGAAGCCCTTGCAATTGTCTGGGCCTTCCAGAAGTTCAAAACACTCTTGTTGGGATCAAAAGTGGTTGTCATTACTGACCATAAAAGCTTGGAGTTTTTTAACCACAGCTACCTCACAAAGAGCCAGCTGATTTGATGGAGTCTATACCTCCAGGAATATAACTACACCATAAAATATTGCAAAGGGTCAGAGAACATTGTGATGGACATATTGAGTCATAACCAGCTCGATCCCAGCCATGCCATTTAAGTGGAGAGAACTTGTATATTTCCTGTTTGAACCTGAAGATAAATGAAGCAGTAGAACAAAATTTGGCCAAACTACCACACCACCAATGGAAAAACAGACAACTAAGGTCATTGATTGAGCACCTAGAGAAAAAGGAGACAACAGACTTAGGATGGGTAGAAAACAAGGCAGGACAACACTGAATAAGACAATCGATATTGCAGTATCAAATTCATGAGGACCAAGAGGAGTGGAAGCCCATTTTACCACGTCAGATGAGGGGGCCATAATCACCCTTGTACACCAACTCTATGGTCATTATGGCACACTCAAAACTGCATGTTTATTCCAGGATTGGTTTTATTGGCCCGGAATGCATACTAAAATTATGGCCATGGTGGGCCAGTGTGAAATATACCAAAATGCAAAGCCAGCTAATAGGAGTTACATAACACCCATGACTTCAATAATTCCAACAAAGCCATGGAAAATGATGGCCCTGGATGACTATGGTCCATTACCTGCTTTTAACAAGAAGTACCTGGTTGTGGTCTATGATCTATTTTCAAAATTTGTAGTCGCGTACCTGATATCCCAGGCAAATACTAAGAACACTATAAAAATGCTATGAAAATGACCACTTTCCCACTGTGGGAAAACCAAACATGTTATTATCAGATTGTGGCAATCTTTTATGTTGGGGGAATGGTGTTGGTGGACACAATGACAATTAATTAAGTACATATTGACATCCATCTGTAATCCGCAATCGAACCCATGTGAGAGGGTTATAAGGGAACTATATCGGTTATATAGAACATATCTCCCAACAAACCATCGAGGGTGGGTCAAGCAAGTTCCATAGGTCACTGATTATATTAATTGGTCGGTCAATGAATCAACCGGATTTGCTCCAATATGGCTGCATTTAGGAAAATGTCCTTTAATTGATAAACACCCCCTTTCCTGAGTGGGATGAGCCCCCAGCTCAAGCTTACCAGACTCTTATGAAAAGGAGTCAAAATAGAAATAAAAGATCAGCAGGAACCCAACACTGATTCCAAATATGGGGCAAGGTAATAGTGAAAACACCACACGTTAGTGACCCAGGAAAATTTGTCTGCCATAAGTTTTGTAATTTATATGAGAGTCCATTCACTATAGTACAGTGACAGGGAAATAATGCATTTTGGGTGGATACTGGGTCAAAGGTTAAAGGGTCCTACAATGCTAGGGCTTTAAAGTCCATACTATAATGGATTTATATGAATGCTCCAGGATGAATTAAAAATAAAATGTTGCATTCACTGTCTTATGGGCAAAGCAATCAGTAATAATGAATACATTAAGTATGGTTTAAATATTTCAATTTTGAGTAAAGGATTAACAGGGAACAACCAGAATAATTATTAGGAGTGTAATATAAATAATCCAGGAATTTTTCTATTGTTAATTACAAGCATATTTAAATTAAATTTAAACATTGTTTTGGGGACATCTCTATTGTGTGTAAGTTTTTGGAAATTGCTTTTATAAGAACATTAATATAAACTGTTTAAAATTCAAAAACTTTTCAATATGGAAATATCCTATTTAAGTTATGATTTAAATATATTATATTTACATAGGGTTTAAATTTTGTTTTAATAATGAAATGTCACATATTTATTATAATTAATAATAATAGGGGATTTGAACACAGACCTTCAAGCTCTCTTCAGCTAATCTCATAAAAGTGAAAACATGACCATACACATGATACAAAGATAAATGATCTTCTGCATACATAATTTATCCTGAATAAGCATTCCTCAGTTGGTCCAGATGATCATCTTCCACACACATATATAATCAGTGCTTGGTTTTATATTAAGATAACAAATTTTCAAAAATGGATGGGCTTCAATCTAGTCTACACTCCAAATCTTCAGCCATTCATACCATAAAAAATCTGATGAGGGAATGCCTAAATTCTTTATTGATGCTAATATTATTGTCATGCCAATGTTGAATTTAAATGACTCTTACCTCTCATGTCAATAATATTAGCATTAACAAGGGATTTTGGTGTTCCATGATCAGATTTTCAATGGTTTGCATGACTCAAATGTTGGAGGAAAGTCTGTGATTATAATTGAATAATGGATATGTTGAACAAATATTTAATGCCAGTGTCACATTATGTATTTGAAAATAGCCATCATGAAAGATCTTTGATAACAAGCTCTTACAGTAATTTAAATGACTGAAGATAATACATAAAAACACAAAAAGGAGTAAAACAGAAAAGTCTATTTTTTTCAAAATTTGTTACTACAATATAAAAAAGGCTTGATAAGGTACTATAAAAATGCCATCTTTTTCAGAATTTGATAGTAGTATTATGTTTGGCATTCTGTCATTATAATAAAATAAATATTGTAAAATCAAAAATGCATAAGATGATCAACAAGATAGTGATAAAATAATGAATAAATATTATTGACTTATTATTATTACTACATTTTGCTCTAAACAATATTGATAAGAAATTATATTGGTTATAAAACTTTCAAAACATAACTAAAAAAGAATATTTATAGTTATTGAACAATCAATATTTAAATTTGCTATAGCTCCTATTAGTAAAATTCATTTTTTAGGAAATGAAAATTTTATTGTATAATTATAGTTTTTTTTTGCAGACTGATAAGTAAGTGGAAAAAAAATATTGCATTGTGTCATGTTTGCCTGAAATTGTATTTGATGCCTGCTATTACTTAAATTTATAATTGTAACAATGAAATTAATGATATTAAAATCGTTTTCTGCAATGATTCCTGCATACATTTTATCAGTGATTATACTGTACCATTGGCTTATTTTTTTAGTAAAAAAACTTTTATTGATTACTATCTATTATTATTGCATTTACAGCATTAACTTTTTGGGCTGCTTTAACTGAAAGATATTGGAAATAATATTATTGATATCGTTAATTCAAATGTTCTATTTTTATTGAATTTTTTTGTTCAACAGATGGATTGACCACCACAAAACAACATCTAATTAGAAAAATCTTCACAAAAAATTTGGAACTTAAATTGTACATTATAATTAAAAGTCTAAATGCAATGAAAGCACTTTTTCAATCAGAGTACTGCTTATATAATATGTCAGGATCTACCAAAAGGATTGCTTTAAAATAGATTATATTCCAATTACATATTAGAACTATATTGTACATAATATAAAGTATATTGTATTGCAGTAAATTTTAGCAATTATTAAACAATAAAATTGTCATTTATACTTTCATGATTCTCCCAATATTTATTAAATTTAATAATATATATAACTTCTTTAACGAGAGTTATAAGCGCATAATTATTGATAATATTTATTAAGAAACATATTGCCATCTTGAAGTCATAAAAAATCACTTTTAGTTCTTTCTTATTAATTTTATTATTCACAAACTTATTAAAAAGAAAATTATAGTTTTTTTTATGCTTGTATGAAGAATAAATCTAATGTTGAGCTTATGTGTACATTTGACAGAAGTTGAATTAATAATAAAAATGTGATATAGTTATATAGAGATTCCCCTAATTGTGAATAATTTTAGATTTTGTTTTAATAATTTTAAAAATATTTTAATTCTATGAAATGTATGTTTAATATTTTTATAAGCTAACTATGATATTTCTAATATGTGAACGGAATATTTAATTATCTAAATTATGATGCAAGAATTAAATTGGCAACGTTTTATCAGCACCCTTCAAAATTATTTATTTAGATTTGTATAGATTTAAATAAAACTATAACAGATTTTAGTAATAATTAAAACTGAAAAGAAAAACTTATGATGAGAACCCAAATAACTTTTAAAATGTCCACAGCAAATTTTTATTGCTTCAGTTTATAAAAAAGGAATAACATTAATACTCACTAAAACTAAAGTTAATTTCAAATAATTTCTTAACTATATAATTTCTGAGTATAGAAATATGCTTACCAGATGCTCAATGCGATTTTAATAAATTAAAAAAACTACTATAACTAGCATATGCTTATGGGTTAAATTTTGAGAATAATATAGTGTTTTCTCTAGTGTTTTACTGATTTATTATAACTTTTAACTCAATAAATTAAATAAGATTATAGTAATGTATAATGTTAGTTAGTCATGAAAGCATCTATATGATATAATATTCAAAAGATGTTAATACTTTTAATAATAAAACAGACAGATTTAAAATTAAAAATTGGGAATAACAAAATTGAACTGTAAATTCAATAATGTTTATTATGATGTTCGAAAAAACAAAAATGAAAACTTAATCTTGAATTATAGCTTGACATGATACTAATAATTATGCTAAAGTGGACAATAAAAAAACAGCCAAAATATTTTAATTTCTAAATGCAATTAATAAATTTGATTTTAAAAATGTTTCAAAAATTCAAACTATTTCTTATTAAGTGATGGAAAAAAAAAATATTAAAAAGTTTTAGCATTACACCTAGTGACGATTTGAGTTATAGTTCAATATTTTATTTTAATATTAAAATCTATTTTTTTTTTATTATAAATCAATGAATTACACTTGACTTATTAGAAATATAAGTCTAAAAAGTGAAAAACATTCTAAAAACTCATATTTGAACATTCAAATATAGAACAAAAATAATAAAATAAAATATATTATGAGAACAATAAAGTTATTTTTCTTATGCGATGGTTACTACAAAGCCAATAAAAAATAAATTAATAAAATCTTGGTTATTTTTTTTAAAATCCAAACAGATTATTAAGTCTTATTATTAAATCTTCATAAAGTTATGACATTTTGTTTTAAATTTTAAAAATGCATTTATAATTAATAAAATATCACAAATATTTTAGGCATTAGCATGAAAATATTTCTTTTTTAATAATTACAATATAAATATTTGTTTTAAAAAATATTCATAAACATTTTTTATATAAAAATATTATCATGCTAATAAAAGATAAGATTGCATTCTGTTAGACAATTAAACAAATTAATGTTATTTATAGAATTACATATTTAAAGAAAAAGGGGAAATATGGAGTTACATAAATATTTAGATTAAATATATATATATATATATATATATATATATATATATATATATATTGTTCATTGGCAAAAACAGAAAGATGAATTACTATTACAATTGCAAGTGCTATATCAAGAATCTACCAATCAAAATCCATGTTAGATTATTTTTAATTTTTTTTATCTCTGGAATGCTGACATCATCAGATTATAGAGGACTAACACATCAATATTTATTTTTTCATTTCCAATTTCTCCTACCAAAACATGCAATGACAAAAATAATATTCCAGATAAGTTGAATCACAGCAGTGCCACCACTGAGAATCATTGACTAAGTATTAAGGAAGTGTGTCTATTTGTTTGAAAATAATGGGGTGTTTCTAAATGGGTTTTATTAGTTTTTAATTATGGAAATGAGATTTGAATATTTAATAGAAGAGCAATACTGAGATGTCAGACAATATAAAAAAATATGAAAAGAGTTTGAAAGTAAAATGTGGGTGAAAGAGGAAAAATTATATTTGATGTCATTGAAAAGATTAAAAGAACAAAATGAATCTGCAATAGACATGTTGAGGGTAAAAATAGGTAGAATGCTGTTGCATTAATCCTCTCATGAGTTTGACAATGCCATTGCTTTCACTGGTGACATATTTTGTAATCTTTTGCCATTTAATTTTACCATTAAAGCATTACTCTATGTCAGAATTCAATAAATTTGATTTGACTTGGTAAAATATATATATTTTTAAATAAAAAAGCAATTTAAAATCATATTTGATATTTTCAATGAAGGGAACAAAATATTTTTATCATCCCATGGTGGTTGGAAAACAATCATGTGAATGACATCAGGAAAGCAATGACATCTTTGATTAATTTTTAATTTTAAACTATGAATAAATAAATTTATGAAATTATGCTTTAATACATTAAAATTGCTTTACAGTTTTAAGAATATCTCAAAATATCCTAACACTGTATCAGTAATGATGTGATTTGATCATTTCATAAGGTGTGCTGATTATACTGATAGTAATCTTCTTTATCACCATCTATTTTAAAAATAAAACATATACATATAAAGCAAAAGTGTAATCATATATATTTTTGTTTATTAATACTTATTACATAATTATTGTGTGAAAACAATACTTAATCTGAACAAACATTGCAATAAGTTATACTTTTTATTATTTTAAAATTTTTCACAAAACCATCACATAAAGTCTCAAAACTGAATTATATAAAACTAAATCTATCAAAACACATAAAGATAGGTCCCAAATGCTTTGACCTTACTATTCAAAAATTAAAAACACATTAAATTTTTATAATTAGTAAATTTGCGTTCATTAATTTGTGTTGTATTTTTTAAATACCTAACAAAACATTAGTATAGAATTTTATTAAGTGTAAATCAAAATGAATTTCAAACAATACCATCATTAAGTAAATAACTTCAAATATATTAACAAGTAATTTAAATCAAATCCCTAGAAAAATATAATAACATAAGTATAAATAAAATAAAAATGTTTGCTGATATTGGATTTGAAAAATTAGATTAACCTTGGAAAGACCATCCTAATATAGACTGATAATAGTAAAAAAAATATTTATTATAATAACATTTATATATAACTATCACAGCAAAAGAAATCATAATATAAGATACTTCTGTAAAAAAGTTTAAGTACAGTTAATGAAATAATAAAACAATTTATTTTTTCACAATGGAAATCAATTAATAAGAAATAGAAATACATAAATCGTTATTTTCCTTCTTCATATTTTATAAATAATTACTTTGAAATGAATAAAGTTATATTTTATAATTAATATACACTCTAAACAATAATGATATATATTTTCAGTTTTATCATAAAATGTCCATAAGAATAAAATAATTAATTTCAAAAGCCAGATATAATTGTATTATTTATATATTTAGTTTTTGTTCCAAATAATTTATGATAAATTAATAGAATCAAATAAAATTAATTAAGGTTATTAATGTTATATGTTATAAGTTAAAATATAGGTATTTCATTTTATTGTATGTTATAATGATTAAGTTTAAATCCGTTCCACATTCATTGTTTAAAAAAATATTGTGGGGAAAGGCAGATTATATGTTTACAAATTTATTACGGAGCGTTTATCCGTGTATACAACATCAGTAGAATTATTAATATAATACCTTAACAATCAAATTAATGTACATTTTACATAAATCCTAAAAGAAACTTATATTTTTACTCCTCCATATTTATTTCTATATTTTATGTGTACAAAAGAAAATTCTAGTTCATATATCCGACTACACTATTATATTTTCATTCTACCTGCTAAGTTATTTCTAATTTTTTTAAATATTTAATAGTTAATTTCAATTCTAGTTCAAATATTTCTTAATAGATGATAAATAGAATCATAGGAAATATTTGCTGGAGCTGTCCTCCATTATTTACTGAGTTTGGATAAAAAATAATACGATTTGTTTTTCAACTTCATGCAAGAATAAATGCGAAAAATATTTTTAATGTGCAGTAAAATTATATATCTAAGTTATTATTACTTAGAACATGTTTTATATATACTAAAATATCTCAATATGAAGCTTTATAATGATTGTTTTATATTTCTTGTTTGAAAAAAATTGAAAAATTTAGACTTTTGATATTATTGTATATAATTCATACATATTATTCTTTTAGTTTTATAATTTATATAATATAAATTTTGGGTTTAATATTTAATTGTTGAAATATTTATTTTAAAATACGCACGCACACAAGCAGAATATAGCATTTTTGTTGAGCAATCTGAAAACAGACACAACCTGTATAATGTTTCACGTTTATCAAAAGCTAAAAAATGTATAAAATATAACTTTGAAGAAAATATTAAAATTACTCTCATTATATTATTATTATTGCCAATATTAGTCTTATCAAGTCTAAGTAGTGATCGCATCCAGGAAAAACAGAAACTATAATCTTTATTTTACAAACAAGAATGCTATTTTTATAATAAAAAATGTAATGCGCGTTATCAATAATAAATATATTTATTATTCAGTTTCTTTTTAATGATATTTTAAATTAAATTTATTTAAGAAATATTTTGAAGCTACTTAAAATAGTACTTTAAGACTTATTTATGATAAAATTGAATTGCTCTTCAAAAAAATTGATTTGCTTTATTAGATAAAAACCATTGCCCGTTGCTAAAAGATTTAAACAAATTACACATCTTGCTTTTTCAATAATATCGAATTTCTTTTATAAAAATGTAATAAAAATTATCAAAAATAGTTTTTTTAAAAAAATTATTTAACTTGGAATTTATTTTATGACTATAATTTAACTCTTTTTATATTCTTTTGATATTTATACAATGATTTACAAAAAGAATGAATAATTTTACATTTTATTTGTATTGTTATTATAATTTCTTTCAAAGGTATTTTATTAGAGTGTATTGTATTTACTAATATAATTATTTATTTAATTATAAAATATTTTGTAAAAAAAAAAACGCAGCAAAAGATAAAGCTAATAAAATGCATTTATATAAATATGCATTAAAAATCACATAATAGTAAAACCTTCAAAGACTTTATTAAAAAAAAAAACAACAATTCGTTTTTCCTATTATTTAAAGACAAAACAAATGATTATATATATATAAACATAAATTTAAAAAGAAAATCAGTATTTTTACATGGATATATGTGTTTAATTTATGTGCATATGTAAAATTATTTGAAATATTATAAAATTATCATTATCACGATGAACCATTGATAAACATATTATCTTAAGTACAGATAAAAAAGAGCAACAGAAACAGAAACGAAAAAGGTAAAGGTAGATTTTACAATTTCTTTAATCTGTTGGCAATTTACATTTCATCCTTTAAAATTTCTGCATTAAGTTTTCTTTATGAAAAACATCAACATCTTCACTTAAATGCAGTTGCTTTTATAATCTAGCTTCAGATAATTTCTTTTATAAAATTATTTGATGTTTCATCTTATTAGAGTCACTTGAGAATATATTATATAACCGGATTATCAAGTTAATAATAAAAATTCATTTTTATAATTATTTGTTATTCTCCTTCTGATTTACATAACCAATACAATAAAGATATGCTCTTTAAAATGTAGATTTATTATCAAATTCACAATAATTAAGAATACATAATTTTTTAATAAATTTATCTTTGTATTTTTAGAGTATTATCAAACATTTTTAAATACATTTTTATAATATCTTTTTGTTACAATTATAAATGATCAATGTCTTATTTTTATCTTAAAATATTAGTATTAAGATAATAATGAATCTTCTGTAAACATTACACTTATTTTTTTATGTGTCAATGTAACTCAAAATAATTATAAATATAATTTAAATATATTAGTACTTCTTTCCCTACATACTCACTTTGCATATTTAAAAAATATATTGAAATAAATAAAAAAAATAATTTGCATTTATACATTTTAAGGAATACATTTGCTTTTATAAGCATTAACATGATAATTTTTCAATCAGCCATTTGATCTTGTTGTAGTACTGTAATGTATACTGTTTTATTTTGATAACATTATTTTTTGTCAATGATTTCTGTTGATGTCTTTTTAAAAATTATATTATCTAGGGTTAGAAATTATCCACTATATTAGAAAAAAATGTGACCAAAATAAACTGTTATAGGAAGACTATGTGATTATATTATACTTCTTTATTATTTTACTTAACAGTTTCGAGGTTTTAATCATCTTTCTTTCTTAATTGAAAAAACCCTAATGATATTTTTGTCCATATTTAAACATTTTTTTTTTACAATTATATCACTGCTTGGCATCTTATATTGTTAATACTTACATTATTTATTTCAAATGTAGCTTTCAAATAATAAACAATTTAAAAAAATTAATATTTGAATATTGTAAAATAATCAAATTAAGGAGTTGATAATTATGACAATGATGTTTGGCATTATTGGATATAAATAATTTTATCTATTCAAAAAGTTAGCAGACTGAAAAATATTTCATATTTGGATTCCATTTTATAAATTAAAAAAGGGTTAGTTATCATCAGAGAACGGTGATATAAATGAAAGATAAACAATAAATGCTTTCCATAATGAACTTTTTATGACTTGCCTTCTTAATAATATCTTGTCATATAGGATTTTGATTTAAAATAAGAATTTTATAAAAAATATTGCATTTAATATGTAAACAAATTATTGAAAATTATTATTTTTCTTTAAAAGAAATTAATTTCAGCTATTAGCCTTTGGGATAAACAATTTCACAATCATCCATTATCATTTTAAAGTGATTAAAAATGGGAAAGTCTACTTTCAAAAATCTGAAAATGATTTATTTTTGAATATTTTCACCTGATGCTGAAATCTTCAGATTTTTTAATAAACTAATAATTTTAAAATGTTTTCTGTGCAAAATCCAAACTGACACAGTAGTCTAACATTACAAATAGCCACAAAATAATGAAGAAAATATGTATAATTGTAGAAAACTTCATAATGCTCCAAAATGTGCAAAAATAACCGATTTTGTAACTGCTGAATAATAACACTTTAAATGACCTCTATCCTCATAGTTTAAAATCTCTCTGTTGCACTAATTATATTTAATACTGATTTATATTTAAAGTTTTTTAAAATAAAAATAAAACAACTAAGAATATTTTTTTAAAGTGTTCATTGTTTATGAAGTACAATCAAGCACAAAATCTTGCTTTAACACTTGTAATAAAAAAAATTTTTGCCTTGTAATTATGTATAGGTAATTTTAAATGTTTTTACTTCATTATATGTAAATTATTTGACTACTAGAATTTCCACTTTTACACCATTACAAATCATGATTATATATATATATATATATATATATAATCATGATTTATATATATATATATATATATATATATATATCTATATATATATATATATTCCATTCTTGCTATTAAAAGGTGTGAAGGTTGCCTTGACAGCAGTTAAAATATTGGTTGCTATATTTACTGTGAATGTTTAGGTAGTTACTGGTTGGAAACTAATTATATATATATAGCTATCTTTAATCTTATAATAAAATAACATCAATGTCTATATCTATCATGAAAAATGGTTGATAATATATATAGAAAAGTCATAAAACAATGTTATACAATCATAGCCAAGAATGAAATTTTTGAAATGCTCATGCCAAACCAAAGAAGTATTCAACTGAAAATTATTATTACATTATAGACAAGAAAATTCTTTAAAAGATTTTAAAGTGCTTTTTAGCATAAACCATCTAAAATATTACATAGATATTAAATAAATACCTGTTATTTCATATTCTTATAACTTAATGATGTAAATTTTTACTAAATTTTATAGTGTTGTTATATAAAATCATCAATTTTGACAAAAAAAAAAGTTTTAAAATGGCACATAAATGTCAAAGTGTTTGTAATTATAATTAAATGTTATTTCTGGAGTAATTGCATAAAAATGAGTTTAATTTCAGTCATAGAATTTATTGTATACATTATATAAATTTAAATTTATTACCAAAAAACTATATTCCTAAAAATATTGAAATAAAATATGAATTGCAACTATTGTCTACCAATTTTGACTAAATTGAAAAAAATAGTGTCACATCAATAAACAAATTTAATAAATACTACTAGCAATATCTTATATTGTTCATGGAAAGACTATTTGTTTTATAAAATTATTCTATCAAATTATATCTTTTAATTATAAGCACTATTTATGATATGTATTAAAGTGATTGTATAAAAAATTAAAAAAATATAAGCCATAAAATCATAAAATTAAAAAATAAAATTAATTTACTTGGTCTCAATTGATATCTTTCTTATAGTCACCTATTATAATGAAATAAATTTGCTTTTTATTAGTGTTGCCATTAGTCACAACAAATTTATAATATTTATTTTAAAAATAGTAAACAAAGTAGCTATTTGTAAATTTAAAAAAAAATTGTGGTTAAATTCAAACTAATTTGATTCTTGCAAAATAGATAGATACATAGAAAAATGTTGAGAGAAATACCTGATCAATTAAAAAATTAATTTGAAAATAGATCAATTAAATGTCGATATTGGTATAATGCACAACATGTAGTCTTTATGTGTTAAAGTAAATTGAAATATAATTGTAAGTACTATTAAATATTTAGCTACTAATAGTTAAGCAGATCTTTTCCAAATATAATTCAACATAATAACTGTAATTTATTGAGTTTATTTTCTTTTATAATTAAAAGTTTCTTCACATTCCATGTTATTTATATTTATAAAAATTATTCCATGTATACATTTTCTTATTTTCTACATTTGGACTTATTTTTAGCTATTTGCAGCTGAAATAGTTGAGATAAGGATTCAAATAGCTTGAATCAAAGCATTGACATTTATTATTTGATGACTTATTTTAATTACTTTTATATTGATTTATTTTGCCTTTTATAGTTTAATGAGGTGGTAAAGTGAAGAATTCAAGAGCCAAATGTCTTCAAAAATAAATCTCAACCTGCCACTTTTGATGCTCAAATATCACATAATGTCTTGATTGATTAATTGTTCAGCTATTTATTTTTATACTTATTTCTATATAGATCATTTGGGTGGGTGGTATATCACAATAAAGCAACTATTACTATCCTAGTTCTTAAACTACATGAAAATCCTACAACATAGGCAAAATAAAAAAAAATAAAGATATGTTTCATAAAAATGCTAATTATCAACTCATATGTTGTGAAAGGACTTCCAAAATATATCCAACAATAAACACCATGATTACAATATTACAAGTTCAAGCACTAAACATATGTTATATTTTGAAAATATACAAATTGTTAAACTCTCTTATTCATTAATCACATTATTTTGTGAAGAAAATACATTTAAAATTATTATTTAAGGTTTAAAAAATTACAATCTTCATCTTATTGATTAAAATTTATGTTTATTTTAAATTTTTATAAAATATATTTGCACCATAACAGTTTTAATAATAAATGAGATATTATTTATCTTCAGTAATATTAATTCTTAAACAAGTGTGGTATATGACTAGATTTTTATTCCACAATTGGAATATTTTTTTCAAAACAACAATTTTAAAAAGGATATGCTTGTTCAAATGGCATTCCATTATGTTAGTAATGGATACATGAAAAGGATTAAGATTACTTCCATTGAATATTGTTTTGAAAGTTATTTAAAGTTAAAAAGAGCTTGCTATGGCAACAGAGCAATACAATACTTAAGATAATATTTACATGTAAAATTTATTAGATCTATCTTAAGCTGGGGCATGCATTATTGTTATTGTGTGCATATATATATATATATATATATATATATATATATATATATATATATATATATAATACATATTTTGCGGGTTCATCCATGTTAAAAACTTTTAATATTAATATACTGACATTTTGACTTGGTCACACAAGCCATCCACAGAGTTATAAAAGGTAGAAAGATGGTTGTAGAGGCGCTACAATCATGATTTGAATAAAATGTTAAAATTCCACCAATAGCAAAAAATCTTAAATTTAGGAATGTTTTTTAAAAAAATCTTTCCAAATAGGAGGAAGTTAAAAAACATTCCTAAATTTAACATTTTCTACCTTTTATAACTCTGTGGATGGTTGGTGTGACCAAGTCGAAACGTCAGTATATTAATATTAAAAGTTTTTAACATGGATGAACCCGCAAAATATGTATTTTATATGTTTAACCCGTGCAAATCTTCATTTTAACACACACATATATATATATATATAAGCTCAAAACCAATTGGTCTGGAGGTAGAGAATTAATGACAGAGATTTTGATTTTTTTCTCTTTCAGCACTTATAAAAATAAAGCTTGTTTAGAGCTATTGGTAAGCTCCATCTAGTGATCATTTAAATGCAAGCTTAAAAGCAAGTTATGAAATTTATGACTTGTTTTATTAATTATTATAAATGTACTTTGAAGACTTTTGTGATGCTATATTGCAGAAGCTTTTACTATATGGAGAATCTGAGCCGAATTTAGACCCATATAGTTATCTGGAAAGAAAAGCTGGATTTGAAGACATTTACTGGTCTGAAAATTTCAGACTTTCAAATTGATAGAAATATGTTTTATGTGTGCTGACTTTTGAGTAAGTATTTTGGATCTAGTTTCTAGACCTCCACTGAGGTGAGCCATAATCTTGAAAACAATTGGTGTGGGAGTAAGGACTTAACAATAAGGATTTTGAATTCTTTTTCTTTCGGCACTTATAAAAATAAAGCTTGTTTAGAGCTATTGGTGAGCTCCATCTAGTGATATATATATATATATATATATATATATATATATATATATATATATATTGTACCCTTACTTCTCGATGTATAATATAGTTTGAAATACAACTAGCTCAATTAAATTATAATGCTCAATTAAAATTTGCATATCTATCTTTAATTTACTTTATAATATCATATTCTAATTAAATTTATCATCAATTATTAAAATCAATATAGTTCTATAGTATGTACTAATTAACTAAGTATTTATCAAAATCATGAGACTGTGAAGTAAAGTTACAAAGCAATAAGTAGATTTACATTGAGTCAATATCTTCCAAGACACTGTCTCAATGGCATAAGAATACTATTACCTCCTTACTATCCTATTACTACATCTACAGCATTCTTATGGCTTTGAAATAAAATAAATTATCTTTAATAATAATAAAAATAAATCTTAACTTTTATTTTTAAAAATATAATTAAATAATCTCAGGTTCTTCTAATTATCTTAAAGTAATGATAACTCATGTAAATAAGTATGATATGGGATTTTATATCAAACCTAAATACACATAACTTATTTTAATAATAATAATAATACTAATCTTAGAGTATAACTTAATCTTATCTATTTCTGTTATACCACCAATCATTAAATAAATAATCATATGTATATCTTTTATTTTCATATAGTATCTTAATTTTAGAATAGATCAAAATCTTACAACTTAATAATCTGTGGCAATAAATAATATTGTACTTTTATAATGTGCATTATAATTACCCTATGACCATAATAATATTATATGTTAATGTCAATCAATTCTTATAAAATGATATCAGGAAAATATTATGTTTATTTCTAAATAATAATAATAAATTCATATTGTGCAAATATTATGTTTATCCAAATTATCTGCTGTCAAATGCTGTGGTGCAAAATAATGAACTCGACACACTTTTAAAACAAATTAAACAAATTTATTAACATTAACTTTGATTAAGAATTTATTTACAATATTTACAGTTCAAATTAGTAAAACAAAAAAATAAAATATAAGAAAATAATAATACAAAATGTTTACACTGTTATTAGCTCATACTCCTATTAAATAATCTATACATTCTTTTAAAATGCTATACTAATAATATGGAAGTATGTTTTCGAACTTACACTTTAAATACATATCAGTAAGCTTCAATTATTACAAATAAATTTATGTAAATACTGTTTATGTAGCATATGTAAACAATAAACTTTAATAATTAAATTGCTACATCAATTAAGTATTAATGTTATTCATTTCATAATGTAATAGTATGTGTTCACTTTACTATTAGTATTACTTTAATATCATACATGTATAAACTAATGTATCTTTATAATGTAATAACAAATAACTGATTATAATTTATATTTCATTTAATGCAATTCATGCTACATGTTTTATCAAATATGCATTACATATATGTACTGTTAAATAATAATATTAAAATTATTCATTAATTTCAAATTCATAAAGTATTATATTAGATAAATTCTATGATTCTTTTTTTATGTGAAATTATTACTTTACTTTATGTGTTATTCTACTCCTTCTTAATAAACTTCTATCTACAAAAAACATCCTCGACAACTTATTTAAATTTCCGGGAAACAACTTTCAACTCTAAATAAAATATTAACTATCCAAATTATTTATACTTCATCATCTATACTTGGTAAACCTTCAACCTAAATATAGACTTCTCCATAAAACTTAACGTAATTTATCCAATAAACAAAATAAAATACAGATTTTTAACTCTCTTCCTAATTTGCAATAAAAAAATAATTACTTATAAATAATAAATATAATTTTAATACTATAATATAAAATATCAAAGTTTATTAACGAAAGAATCATATAATTATTTCTAAGCTTCTTATGTAATGTTGCATCGTATTTATTTCATAAATTCAAATTATGCATATTTAAATAAAACTGTCACTGCCAATATAATGTGTGTATTTTAAAAATAATCATACATTCATTCAAAATAATATAATATTTGGTTGATCTAAATAAAACATATTAAATACATCAAAATTATTATTATTATACAATTTTTACCATAGATAATGAATTAATGTCCAGTCCATCTTCCAATATTCTTCAGAATTACAGCTTCATAAAATAATTAACATTTATACCCACGATCATACTTTAAAATATTCTGTGTTATATTAATTATAAAACAAACTCATGCAATTAATCATTATATTATTTTTTAGTTATTATTTAAAGATATGTACCTATCTTATTTTAATAAATTAATAATATTTAATTTTTATATTAGATAAATAAAACAGAGTTCATATTACGTGACTCCAGCGATGTTTTCTTTTCCACCATAAAGTTTTTAATCCTAGGCACATATTCACTAGCACACCATTTCCTGTTTCCGGTCCATCACGTGTTTTTTTAAAAGTTTATGAAAAATGATAACGTTCTTTTAAAACAAAATAAAAGTTAATTCTTCCATAAGAAATAAAATAAATTAAAATAGTTTATAGGATCCTGATTTAGTTATTTTTAAAATATTATTCAAAAGTTATTATCTTAGCTTAGTCTTTAGTTTTATGAAAAATTATCATTTAATTATTTTAAATTAACTGAGACGTCCACATATTTCTTGCGCATTTTTTAACAAAAACATCCAGGTAAGAATAAGCTTCTTTATTTATAAAACGGCCAGCGTTTAAATTATTTCAATATAATAATCCCATTATATTAAGATTTTTAGCTAATTATATTTCAATTGACTTGCTTTTAAAATTATCAACATTCAGTCTTTTAAACATAAAGACTTAACAAGGCAAGTATTTATAAAACTACTTTCATTTTTAATATCTTTACTTAAGATATATTTTTTAAATTTATAGCTTGCAAAAATACTTTCTTTACACAAAAGTATTTATTCTTTAAAATATCTATTTTCTAATAGTCACTAGTAATTAGCTTTTAAAATGATATACTGTCCAAAATACTACTTTTCTCCATCTCGTAATTTTCCGAACTAATCCAGCGTTTGTCATATTTCTAAGGTAAAGTTTCCGATATATTTTCACTATATATGATGTTCCCATGACCATTTGCATGTAAATTGAGCTTCAATTTAGAGACGATTGATAGGAAAATTTAAATTAACACTGCATGTCTATTATTTAAAACTTTTATAGATTATTTATAACGACACTCTTGTAATTTTAAAAATGATTTTAGAGCGTCTATAAATTTAATTAGCTATTTTTCTAATAGCACAATTAACTTGAAAATTCAATCACGAAGTCCTCTCCTAACAATTAAATTGAGCTTTTATACCGGAAGAAACTTCCCATTTGATTGGTAGATTAAACAATCAACTTTGCTGGCTTATTTACATATTTACCAACAACACAAAATTAAAAATAAATAATGACTTATTTAATATTTAATATTTATTACATTATTAAATTTCTAAAATAATCTTTATCGTTTATTTAAATTTATTAAACACTTTTAAAATATACTCTTACTCGATTTTAATTTTAACTTTTATAAAATTATTTAAAATAAACTAAGTATTTTTTTATACGTCATATTTTTAAAACAATATTTTAAAATCAAATTTAATATTTCACATTGAATATCTTTATTTTTATCTCGTGATAGCTCACGTATTATTTATAAATTTTACAACATGATTTTTAAAATAGTTTTGCAACTTTGCTAAATAACTTCCAAGCATGTTTGTGTATATTTAACTAACATCTGTTTCTACTACAACACAAGAAACGCTTGTTATCGTCTAAAAATAAACTAACAATTGCATTTTTTAAAATAAATATTTTTTAAATAAACAAGATATTATAATAGATTTTAAAATAATTATCCAATATTATTAAAATCAAATATTAATCTTCTATTTAAGTATTTATAATAATTAAAATATTTATATTCTTTTATATCATTATTTTATCAACAATAAATATATGCATTTAATTTTACTTGTCTTTTAAACACTTTTAGCTTTAAATACCTATTTATTAAATATATTAATGCAGTATTGATTATGGCCATTTTTTCCAACTATATATTATAATCATCATCATTTAAAATGTCTCTCTCAATATCAGCACAATTTCACATATCAAATACTCATAGATTGCTTTAATTAAACCTTTTGAAATATTACCATAAGCAAAATTAACATCACATATTCAAATATATCTTAAATTTAAAATTTTTAATAGATTAGCACAAAAATTAGATGGTGACCCATACAAAAGGGCAATATATATATATATATATATATATATATATATATATATATATATATATATATATATATATATATATATATATATATATATATATATACTGGAATTCATTTAATTTACTGAAACGAATTAAAAGATATTTGAATTTACAACTATTATGATATAAAAGACATATAAATATAGTATTCAATTAGCTATAAGTTAAGTTGACTATTCAAAACCAGGAATTCTATCTAGTAAAGAAAATATTATCAAGAAAACAATTATTTTAATTATCGTAAATCATTGATTGCTAGTGTTTAACATTTTTTGCATAATTAACAAATTAGTGATATATATATACTGTATTTATTTGTGTTTGATATATAACTTAAAATTATTACTTTTTCAAACATTTTGTAATAAAATAAAGTTAATAATTTTTATCTTTCAAAAATACTTTCTTGCATATAACAAGAAAAGGGTTACATTAATAACTATTTTACCAGATGCAGATAAATTGAATTTAACAATTTTTAAACTTAAAATTGATATATCATTTAGTGTTATAAATAAAGATAAATAAATTTAAACAATAGTAAGTCAATAGATGACTTTCAGAATTCCATCATTGGTTTGTTAATGAAATGGATGTCAAAGAAATGGATGGTCAAATTATTGGAAGAGTGAGAAGACTGAATCTGACCAATAAAGTTTGAGGAGTTGCATTCTTAATATGAAATGAGCACTGAATGTGTATATGTGTGGAAGAATATGATCTGTCCCAACTGATGAGTGATAGTTTTGCGCCAAAATACTTATATTGGGGATCATTTATCTTTTTCATGTACATGTGGTAATGTGTATCAGTTGGTTGAGATGGAGTGGAGGATGAGTACATTGAAAAATTCTGAGTTTAAATCCTTCTATTTACATATTTACAAACATTTCAGTTTAAGCAAGTTACATGCTGCCTTAGAATAAAACAGTAATAATAATGTAAGATATGCTAAATGACAAACTTTATAAAATGCCAAAAAAATATATATATACATTTATATTTATTAATTTTGCTTTAACATATTACAAACTCGCAGTAAATGTTCTGTTTATTCTAATTTAATAATTTATAAACTTATTACATTTTTATTTACCATTATCAAACTGACTCTACTCACAATTTTGACACCATCCATTTCAGATAAATACAGTAATGATTATTACTAATCATTTTCTAAACTAGAGATTATCTCTAGCAAAGATATAAACTTTAAATCTCAGTTAAAGATTAATATGTCTGATTTTTTAATTTTAAACATACACATACATGGAGTTAGTCACTTTTCTTTTTCCCATGTGTAATATCTTTATAGATATATTAAACAATCTCAATGCATCCCCATTGGTTTTAAATTCATATAAATAAAGATACAATAAAAGACAAATAACCCCCAAGATGCATTTTTGGAGGTTGTTTAATATATCTATAAAGATATTACACATGGGGAAGAGAAAGAGAGAAAGATGAATAACTCCATGTGCGTGTATGTTTAAAATTTTAAAAATCACATACATTAATCTTTAACTGAGGTTTAAAGTTTATATATGTGATAGAGTTAATCTCTAGTTTAGAAAATGATTAGTAATAATCATTATTGTATTTATCTAAAGTGGATGGTGTCAAAGTTGTGAATGGAGAGAGTTTGATAATGGTAAATAAAAATGTAACAATTTACCTTAGATAAATACTTTTCATATAATAGAGATATGTATGAGAAATGGTGACCTGGGCCAACTGATGAGTGCTAGTTTAGTATGAAATGCATATTGGGTATCATTTGTTTTTTATTGTTTCTATTGTATATGAATTTTAAAAGAATGGGGAAGTATGCAGGTTGTTTAATATATTTATAAACTTAGCATTCTTTAAAAAAAATAACTTTTTAAATTTCTTTTTTCATTTTTATACTGCCTTTTATACACACCTTATTTTTATTATTTTTGAAGATTTCCAAGAAAAAAAGTTATTGTAAGTAAAAAATATTTTCAATAGGCCAAACATTTTCAACAGTTTGAAAAATACTAAGAGCGTCTGTGTGTTTTAATCATTTAGAAAAATAATCAGGTAATTGTAGTCTTTCCCAAACATGTGTACATGCGCACGCAAATACAGCGGAATATTCAATCAAAATAAAAAGTAACCTATCTAAAGTGGAATCCAGATTAAAATAAATAAATGAATAAAAGGAAAGAAAGTCGATATTTTAATCTATACTGATTTTTTTTTCGAATAAAGCTTAAATAATAAAAAAAAAAATATTATTTTTATAATATTAAAAATCATAAATTATTGCGGAAGTAAATATTGAAATATTATTGAATCAAATTAAAGTATAAAGAATGTTATTATGTTTAGATACTTAAAATTCATTCCCTATTTGAAATGTCAAATTAAAGACACAGTTTTGTATTTTTTTTAAAAAAAGGGTCATGTGCATCTGCGTTTTCTTTGCTTTTTTATTATGATATTCTCTTAGCAGTAATGATTTTTAAATTATCATATTACATATTATTTGTAATACATATGATGTTTTATTTTAAATGTTTATATGCATACAGAGCGCAAATGAGTTATATGAATATATATATATCTAAAAACTGAATTTGAATACAAGTGAGGTAAAATTTTATGAACATAATCTTCTAATATCACTGTTTTAGAGTAACATTTAGTAATCAATAGATGCCAGATGGCGTTCTTAATGAATCTTGTTTCAGATGGAGAACTAGTATGGAGAGTGAAACGAGTTTAAATATATATAGAAGTAAACAGAACATTGAGTGTGAGTTAATTTATGATAATAGTAAGGAAAGTAGTTTATTGCTTAAGGCTCGAACGGGATCTTTAGCAACAAGGGATTATACATGTAAATCGAGAAATATAAGTGATTTAGTCTGCAAGTTATGTAAGGAAGGTGTAGAAAATATTAGACATCTGTTACTTCAATGTAAATGCTTGGAAGCAGAAAGGGTACAAATAATGAAGTTATGGAAGATTAAATATGAACAAAGTGATTATACAGAAAGTGAGTTATTGGTTTTTATGCTGGGTTTGGGGAAAGATAAGGGGGATTTAGATATAAAGGTCATGGAGTTGTCAAAGATTATGTTGTGGAAATGGGATGGAGCAGATTATGGGAAAAGTTAGGGTGTGCAATGGAAAAGGAAGGTAAAGTGGCTAACAGGTTTTTCTGAGCATAGATTCTGAGAGATTCCTGACTCCATTTAAGGAGAAGTCACAGTGCATCGCATCACATCACAGTGATGACTTATCCGAATGTCAACAAAGTGGTTTTTAGATTATGACTTTTATCAGCAAAGAGCATTTTGGATTTAATACAACTTTCCTCTATCAATGATTTGTTTCACTTTTGTTATAGTATCATACAATTATCAGATGACATGAACATGATAAAAATATAAGAGTATGCTAAAAAATAATAAAATGTAAGTTAAAATAATGTGTTGATCTTTGGTCATGTGATGTGTTAAAGATAAAATTTAAAATACAGTGTCTATTTTCACTGTTTTTTCACTTTACATATTAGTCACTATTTCATCACAGTTATTTTATTGATTTCACATTCAATCACCATTAATAAATAAATTTTGGATGCTTCCATGAGATATTATTGTAAAATTTTTTAACTATCACTGACTTAATTTTAAAAAAAAACATTTTCATTCATTTTTGACATATCAACAGTAACTTGTAATTTTTGTGTAAAAATTATCATTACTTATAATTGTATATCAATATGTAATTTTATCCAGAATTCATTCATGTTATATCGATTTGTAGTGTGAATTTCAATATCAATATTTATTATTTGCATATTCTCTATTACCTTTATCTTTGTTTTCTATATTAAAAGTTTTTTTCTTGTGCATCACATACAGAGAACAATTAATAAAAAGTCATGGAAAAGCTTATATTATGTACTTTCTCACTTAGCTGCAGTATTACATATGTCATCTAAAGTGTACTTGAATTTTATTTCTTAAGGTTAAAGATTTAAAACCACCTCATTTATTTATTTTCTTACAAAAGACTTTTCCACAACCTAATTGTGTTAAAGATTTTCCATTTTCATATTCCATCATAATAAGTTCTTCAACTAAATTTAGATTCTCATTAGCCTTATTCTATATGATAATGTGATCATAGTGTTTCCCCCTTATTATGTTTGCATTGATATTTATAAAAAATATTTAGTGCCACTGTAATATCATCTTTTTTTTTATTTTCTTACAGTGCTGATATGAAATTCGCATTTTGATACTGTTCAATATTTTTTTCCATTGTTTAATTACTGTACGTTTTTTATAGGTTCATTTTATTCTCATGATTATTGACAATTTATTTTGAATTTCTTGATCAGTTTCATTATTATGTGAAGTTATTCATTAGCTAACATTTTTATTATAATTGGCATGATTAACAATATTATAGGCTTTAAAGCAAGCTTTATATTTGTTACATTTTTAATAAAGATTTTAAACCTAGTCTCCGTGCCTTGGAAAACCTTGTTTATGTCATATGAGTTTAATTGATCTTATAAAACATGTTTTACTTTTTAATATTTTTGATAGCTTCCCTCTCTATTGCTTAGCCATTGTTCTCTATTTATATAAAATATCTTAGTTTGCGTTGTTTTCAGTATTTATAAATGTAATTTTCTCTCAGTTTGTTAGCCAAACTTAGACAATGAAAATGCCAAATGGATGTTAAAACACATCTTTACTTGGCCAGATATTCATGCTAATTATAATAGAATTGATAATGAGGAAAAACATAGGATTAAAAATTATTATATGTACTGATGATGATCAGTAGATTTAACGAAAATCAATGCAAAAATTGATTAATACTTACAGCATATGACACAATTTATAAATACTTGAATTTATATGTTGATAAGTAAATAACAGATATATAATTATGTGTAATTTACCTGGAATTGATAGTAATAGTAATGAAAATTATTTAAATGCAAATATCAAAAATATAAATTCCACCAATAATACTAATAATCAGAATATAGGCAAAGTGTTATGATGAGTAAATGACAATAATTTATATTTACTTATAATGAGTATTTTGTCCTAATATATGCATGACATTCCTAGTTATTTAATATTACCATGGCAATCATAATTAATAAGAGATATGCAAAAAGAAACAACCTCTAGACACTATTTTAATATGGTTTATTATCTTCCCATTTTAAATCTAATTTGAACTTGAATAAAACATAAAATTGATTAATAATAATGCAAATGATAAAAAGCTTAATAATTTAATAATAGGGCAATAACTCTATTAAGATAAAATCTATTAATAACATGTGAATATATATATATATATATATATATATATTCACATGTTATTAATAGATTTTATCTTAATATATATATATATATATATATATATATATATATGCTAGAAATATATTTAGCAGTTTACAAAAAATAATTACTATATTTACCTATTGGAAATACTTATTAATAAATATTTCTGAAAGTTGAACAAGCTTAAATAATAATTAGAGAAAAAAAAAATAATATATTTTTTTACTAATAAAAAATAAATTGTTTTAAAATCTCTACAAAAAATTATTTTCAAATCCTGTAGTTTCATGTATTATTTTATCCTCAGATATTCAAATATATATAAACTGAACTTTCCTGCAGTATGGTAAAAAAAGTAATATTTTTTTTTTTTTTTCCTTTTCTTATTTTAAAATCAATTTTGTTTAGCATTTTAAAAGTTGTCATTTGTTATAAAATGAACGTAATTAGAATTAGTGATCAAAATATCTTATTTTACATTGGAATAAGCATACTTCACATACTATTAACATTAAGTAATGTTAGCAAAAAATATTAACAAATGGAATTATATTTGTATATTAATGTGCACATAGCATGTGTGCATATATCTAAAACCATATATATATATATATATATATATATATATATATATATATATATATATATATATATATATATATTGTACCTTTGTACCCCTACTCTATGTATAATATAGTCTGAAATACGTCTAGCTCAATTGAATTATTATGTTTAATTAAAATTTGCATCTCTATCTTTAATATACTTTTATACTATCACATTCTAATTAAATTTATTATCAATTATTAAAATCAATATAGTTCTATAGTATGTACTAATTAAATAAGTATTTATTAAAATCATGAGACTGTGAAGTAAAGTTACAAAGCAATAAGTAGATTTACATTGAGTCAATATCTCCCAAGACATTGTCTCAATGGCATAAGAATACTATTACCTCCTTACTATCCTATTACTACATCTACAGCATTCTTATGGCTTTTAAAATAAAATCAACTATTTTCAATAATAATAAATAAATAAATCTTAACTTTTAATTTTTAAAAGAATATAATTAAATAATCTCAGGTTCTTCTAATTATCTTAAAGTAATGATAACTCATGTAAATAAGTATGATAAAGGATTTTATATCAAACCTAAATACACCTAACTTATTCTAATAATAATATATAATACTAATCTTATGGTATAACTTAATCTTATTTATTTCTGTCATATCATCAATCATTAAATAAATAATCATATGTATATCTTTTATTTTCATATAGCATCTTAATTTTGGAATAGATCAAAATCTTATAATTTAATAATCTGTGGCAATAAATAATATTGTACTCTTATATTATGCATTATAATTACTCTATGACCATTGTAATATAATGTAATAATGTCAATCAATTCTCATAAATGATAATCAGGAAAATATTGTATTTATTTCTAAAATAATATTAATAAATTCACATTGTGCAAATATTATGTTTCTTCAAATTATCTGCTGTCAAATGCTGTGGTGCAAAATAATGAACTCGACACACTTTTAAAACAAATTAAACAAATTTATTTACATTAACTTTGATTAAGAATTTATTTACAATATTTACAGTTCAAAACTATGAAAACAAAGGAAAATAAAACAAAATAATAATACAATATGTTTCCACCATTAATAATTCATATTCCCAATAAGTAATTATACATTCTTTTAATGCTGTACTAATAACATTGAAGTATGCTTTTAAAACTTAGACTTTAAATAAATATCAGTGAACTTCTATTATTACACAGAAAAATTTATGTAAACAATATTTATATAGCATATGTAAACAATTAAACTTTACTAATTAAATTGCTACATCACTTAAATATTACTGTTATTCATTTCATCATGTACTAGTATGTGTTTACTTTAATATCAGCATTACCCTAATAGCATAATATAGGAAAACTAATGTATCTTTGTAATGTAACAACAAAAACATCCTCTAAAACTTATTTAAAATTACGGGAAAACAACCTTCAACTCTAAATAAATACTAATTATCCAAACTATTTATACTACGTCATCTATATTCAGTAAACCTTTAATTCAAACATAAACTTCTACATAAAACTTAACTTAATTTATCCAATAAAATAAAAATAAAATATAGACTTTGAGATCTCTTCCTAACTTGAAATAAAATAATTACTTGTATGAATAATAAATATAATTCTAATACTCCAACATAATAATAATAAAAATAAAAATCAAAATTTATTTACGAAAGAATCATATAATTATTTCTAAGCTTCTATGTAATGTTGTATCATATTTATATCATAAATTCAAATTATGCAATTAATAAAATTTATGCCAATATGTGTGTATTTTAAAATATTCATACATCCATTCAACAATAACATATCATTTGGTTGACTAAAGAAAACATATTAAATACATCAAATTATTATTATTATACAATTTTTACCATCAATAATGATTTAATGTACAGTCCATCTTCCAATATTCTTCGGAATTACAGCTTCATAAAAATAATTCACATTTACGCTCACGATCATTCTTTAACATATTCCGTGTTATATTAATTATAAAATAAACTTATGCAATTAATTATTATATTATTTTTAGTTATTATTATAAGAAATGTACCTATCTTATTTTTAATAGATTAATAATATTTAAATTTTATGTTAGATAAATAAAACAGAATTCATATTACATAACTCCAGCGATGTCTCCTTTTCACCATAAAGTTCTTTAATCCTAGGCACACATTCACTAGAACACCATTTCCTGTTTCCGGTCCATCACGTGTTTTTTAAAAGTTTATAAAAAATGAAAACCGTTCTTTTAAAATAAAATAAAAGTTAATTCTTCCATAAGAAATAAAATAAAATTAAAATAGTTTATAGGATCCTGTTTTAGTTCTTTCTAGAATATTATTCAAAGTTATTATTTTAAATTAGTCTACAGTTTATGAAAATTATCATTTAATTATTTTAAATTGACTGGGATGTCCACATATTATTTGCGCCTTCCATAACAAAATATCCAGGTAAGAATAAACTTCTTTATCTATAAACGACCAGCGTTTAAATTATTTCAATATAATAATTTTTATTATATTAAGACTTTCAGCTAACTATATTTCAATTTATTTGCCTTTTAAAATTATTAACATTCAGTCTTTTAAACATAAAGACTTAGCAAGGCAAGTATTTATAAAACTACTTTTATTTCTAATATCTTTCCTTAAGATATATTTAAATTTATATCTTACAAAATACTTTCTTTATAAAGAAGTATTTTATTCTTTAAAGTATTTAATTTTCTAATAGTCAATAGCAATTAGCTTTTAAAATTATATACTGTCCAAAATATTACTTTTCTCCATCTCGTAATTATCCGAACTAATCCAGCGTTTGTCATACTTTTAGTATAAAGTTTCCGATATATTTTCACTATATATGATGTTCCCATGACTATTTGCTTGTAAATTGAGCTTAGTAGAGACGAATGATAGGGAAAAATTAAATTAACACTGCATGTTTATCATTTAAAACTTTTATAACTTATTTACAAAGACACTCTTATAATTTTGAAAAATGATTTTAAAAGCGTCTACAAAATTTACGTAGCTATTTTTTTAATAACACAATTAACTTGAAAAATCAATCACGAAGTCCTCTCCTAACAATTGAACTGAGCTTTTATACCGGAAGAAACTTCCCATTTGATTGGTAGATTAAACAATCAACTTGCTGGCTTATTTACATATTTACCAACAACACAAAATTAAAAATAAATAATGGCTTATTTAATATTTAATATTTATTACACTATTAAATTTCTAAAATAATCTTTATCGTTCATTTAAATCCACTAAACATTTTTAAAAATATTCTTATTTACTTGATTTTTGCTTTATATCATTTTTATAAGATTATTTAAAATAAACTAAGTCTTTTTTATACGTTATATTTTTAAAGCAATACTTTTAAAAATCAGATTTAATATTTCACATTAAATATCTTTATTTTTATCTCATGATAACTCACGTATTATTTATAAATTTATAACATGATTTTTAAAATAGTTCTGCAACTTTACTAAACAACTTCCAAGCATGTGTGTGTATATTTAACTAACATCTGTTCTTTACAACACAAGAAACGCTTGTCATCGTCTAAAAATAAACTAACAATTACATTTTTTAAAATAAATATTTTTTAAATAAATAAGATATTATAATAGATTTTAAAATAATTATCCAATATTATTAAAATCAAATATTAGTCTTTTATTTAAGTACTTACAATAATTAAAATATTTATATTCTTTTATAATATTATTTTATCAACAATAAACATATGTATTTAATCTTACTTGTCTTTTAAACACTTTTAGCTTTAAATACCTATTTATTAAATATATTAATGCAGTATTGATTATGGCCATTTTTCCAACTATATATTATAATCATCATCATTTAAAATGTCTCTCTCAATATCAGCACAATTTTACATATCAAATACTCATAGATTGCTTTCATTAAATCTTTTGAAATATTACCATAAGCAAAATTAACATCACATATTCAAATATATCTTAAATTTAAAATTTTTAATAGATTAGCACAAAAATTAAATGGTGACCCATACAAAAGGGCACAATATATATATATATTAATTCTAATATTTTAACTGATAAAAGTTGTCATATTATTATTACTATTTGCAGGATATTCCGTGTAGTGAAAAAGCTAAATGCTGACGTTTCAGTACAATATCAAGTACCTTCCTCAGAGCATCCTCTTTCTCAAACCATAAGAATGCATGTGAGATTTAAAATTGTTTTTATCATTTTCTTTCTCCTCATATTTAAATTCTCTTGGTTGAGAAGTTTTAAAATTTATTTTCTCTTCCAATAGTTTCTTCCAAATGTTGTTAATCTTTAATTTACACCTTTCATTTATGCTCTTGGGCCTTTTAAAAATCTCCATAGCCTCTCTTAGCAATCTCTGATCATATTGTTCAATTTTCGCAAAAAATATTTGTTTTTTCAAAATTGATTTCATGATTTGTTAATTTTATACGAGAATAAATAGCTGATGAATTGGATTTTTCTCTCACTGCCAGAATGTGTTCTTCCTTTCTAATATTTATTCTATGATTAGTATGACCTATATATGTATGTGGACAGACCCTACATGGAATTTCATATACACCATGACACTCAAAGCAATTTCATCTTTAGGAAGTGAAAATATTTCACTATTTTTTTTTATAAGTAGTGTAAATTGTGTGAATATTATTATTCTTTAAAATGTTACCAATTCTATCAGTTACTCCTTTTATATATGGCAAAACGGTCTTAATTTTTGATGTATCAAAATCTTTTTTCTTTTGACATGTATAAGCCCTATTAATAATGTTGTAATTAAAACCATTATGAAGAAGCATTTTATTAGTAGCAAAAAGGTCCCAGTGAAAATGGCTATCATCACAAAGTCTCTTTGTTCTATCCAATAATGTCTTTGCCACTGAAAATAGTTGTGCAGGATGGTGATGAGAGGAAAAATGCAGATATCTCCCAGTGTGTGTTGGTTTTTTATATATACCCTGGGATAAAGAACCATCTTCCCTTCTTTCAATCAAAACATCTAAAAAAGGTAATTGATTATTATTTTCTATTTCCATGGTAAATTTAATATTGTTGTGAAAAAAGTTTAAAAAATTAAAAAGGTCACCAAGAGCATGCTTACCATGAGGCCAAATAACAAAGGTATCATACATATGCCCATGAGGCCAAATAACAAAGGTATCATACATATGCCCATCAAAAACAAAAATGGGCAGATGTATAAACAAGGATCAGGTATAACTATGTGTTCACCAATTTCTCCAGCATTAGCTTCTATTTTTATGGAGGATTTGGAAAATAAAGTTTTGACTTTAGCAGTTAAAAAACCATCTATATGGCTGAGGTATGTTGATGATACCTTTGTTATTTGGCCTCATGGTAAGCATGTTCTTGGTGACTTTTTTAATCTTTTAAACTTTACCATGGAAATAGAAAATAATAATCAATTACCTTTTTTAAATGTTTTGATTGAAAGAAGGGAAGATGGTTCTTTATCCCAGGGTATATATAAAAAAAAAAACAACACACACTGGGAGATATCTGCATGTTTCCTCTCATAACCATCCTGCACAACTATTTTCAGTGACAAAGACATTATTGGATAGAACAAAGAGACTTTCTGATGATAGCCATTTTCACCAGGACCTTTTTGCTACTAATAAAATGCTTCTTCATAATGGTTTTAATTACAACATTACTAATAGGGCTTATACATATCAAAAGAAAAAAAAGATTTTGAAACACCAAAAATTAAGACAGTTTTGCCATATATAAAAGGAGTAATTGATAGAATTGGTAACATTTTAAAGAGTAATAATATTCACACAATTTACACTACTTATAAAGAAATTAGTGAAATATTTCCACTTCCTAAAGATAAAATTGCTTTGGAGTGTCATGGTCTATATGAAATTCCATGTAGGGTCTGTCCACATACATATATAGGACAGACTAATTGTAGAATAAATATTAGAAAGGAAGAACACATTCTGGCAGTGAGAGAAAAATCCAATTCATCAGCTATTTATTCTCATATAAAATTAACAAATCATGAAATCAATTTTGAAAAAAACAAATATTTTTGCGAAAATTGAACAATATGATCAGAGATTGCTAAGAGAGGCTATGGAGATTTTTAAAAGGCCCAAGAGCATAAATGAAAGGTGTGAATTAAAGATTAACAACATTTGGAAGAAACTATTGGAAGAGAAAATAAACTTTAAAACTTCTCAACCAAGAGAATTTAAATATGAGGAGAAAGAAAATGATAAAAACAATTTTAAATCTCACATGCATTCTTATGGTTTGAGAAAGAGGATGCTCTGAGGAAGGTACTTGATATTGTACTGAAATGTCAGCATTTAGCTTTTTCACTACACGGAATATCCTGCAAATAGTAATAATAATATGACACACACACACACACACACACACACATATATATATATATATATATATATGATATATATATATATATATATATATATATATATTGTTCACATAAAAATACTGTATTATTAATAGATGCAATATTTGTGTATTATAATTTGCACATATCTAAATTCATTTGTAACAGATGTAATGTTAAAATCTAACAAGGTCTAGTAGTCTATTAAAAATGGGACTATTTGTACTATTAAAACTGCTCTTATGTGCATATAATTACACAACCCACATGAAAAATGATCGGAGGGCAATTCACATATGAATTCCACATTCTCATATCACAGACTAATAATTTTTTTCTCTTATTGTCTACTAAGATCAGGGAGAAACAAGAATCTCTTAACTATCTTACTTAAGTTATTGACTGCAAACAATGATGACAAACTGCCAAAAATAATGAGAGAAACAGAATTTATTTTAAGTATATGAAAAATATCACAGTCATTGGCAGCACTTTAGTTAATTGCTTTATAAATTAATTAAAAGTAATCTAAACTTTTCAAGTCTTATTAGTATTATTTTAATTTATACACAGATATAGAATATGGTAACTTAAATGTCTTTAAACAGTTAACATTTGATAATTTCTATTATAAGGTATTATTATCAGTAAACGTTTTTGATTGGAACCCATTCTACTACTTTGACATCTAAGCACTGACATCTCTCATTACTGCTGTTCTAAGATTAAACGACACTGCCGAATGTGGATAAATAATATTATTGAATAAAACTGATTTAATGACTTGAGTGTGTGCTCAATTTCAGGTTATGATATTAGCAAGGAATTAAAATATAAAATATAGAAAATCACATTTGTACTACAATAGTTTCTGAGGAAAACAAGTAGATGAATATATTATATGCATATGGTAGTAATTAAACTTCTACCACATTCTACTTTTTAGGATATTTGGTACCATATAAGAGTGACTGGAAATCACAAATGCATCACTTCACTACATGTATGACAGTAAAACAAATAATATGTAATATGAATTGTTCATCTAAAATACATTTACTTTTTAAACAAATGATGAAAGTAAAAGACCAGCCATCACAAATACTTTTACAACATTTCAATAATCTATCACATAAGAATCAGTTTCAAATGTAACTAACATAGACTGAACTGACTGAATGACAGCCATCCATTTTATCAATAATATTACCTGAAAAACAAACATGCTGCTTATTCAATCTGAAACCTATTAGATCCATCCATAATCTATCTTCTTTATGCAGCGCAATGGAACTATATTAATAAATTATACATTTATCACTTTAACATATCATTATAAATAAAGTAAAAATAATTGATTTAATCAACATAAATTTTTGATATCATATCAAGAATTATAAAAATAAGCTTTAACTGAGTACACATGGGTCTCTTTTTACACAGACTTATTTAACATGATTTTGAAGTTACACAATTCGTGTTTCACCGGAAGTCGAACTCCAATAATGTGCTATTACTTTACATAATAAATTTTGTGCACTTACATTATATTGAAAGTAATAGCACATTATGGGAATTCGACTTTCATCTTAGTAATTTCAATATTTTCAGTGCTTTATAATAGTAAGATTTTATGCAATAATGAAATTAAAATCATAATTTCCACATTTTATATATACACACATTAAATTTTACAAGATTATAATGTAAATTTGTTCAAACACTGTACGTGTTAATTTTGCATTTTAAATCACATTCTGTTTTTGCTTTTAAAAAAAAAAAATAATCAATTATTAATCATTTAGTGTCCACAAGTTTATTTTTAAAAGGTCATTAATAGCAATGGGCACAGTTAAATTTAACAATTAAAAATTAAAATCTGATTTTTAATTGTAATTAACAATTTAAAAATTATTTACTGCGACTTGAAATTAATCTGAAATTTGATTTTTAAACAGAATTGAAAATTAAAGACAAAAATAAGAATTTAATTTTTAGTTGTTAGTTTCATAAACAATTAATAAAATCATCATCTCAAAGATTAATTACTAATTATGTTGTCACCAGAAAATCACTGTTACAACATGAGTGTAAAGTTGGTGCTAGTTGTTTGCAAACAAATGTCTTTTTTGGCAAATAGCTATAATAATTAAAATGTGTATAAAAATGTAAATTACTGTAAATTATGCATAAAAATATATTATTTTGAATAAAATTAAATATTATAGTTAAAAAAAGTTTGTCTTGTATCGATTTTTTTCAAATTTGGAATTTTTTATTAGTCATATTTTATTTCCTTATTTTTTTTTGCGCAAATTTTAAAGTAATTTTACGTTGGTGCTTTGCTTTTATGCGAATTTTAAAAAATCACAGACTGCACCCCCCCTTTTTCAATGTAAGTTACGTTTATTTTTGCACAATTTCATTTGCACATGTTTTCTGAGGAACCTATCTATTGCGTAAAATGAGACCCAGGTGTATTCTAAATTTATTAGTTTAAAATTATCACTGATTAAATTATGGCTTGCTAAAGAAAACAACATAGTAATCTCTTATCATTCATGCTCATAAGCAGATTTAAACTTATAATTATTCATTAACATATTTTATCCCAAAATGAAGATAAATAATTATTAATTAAAAATCCATTTAAAGTGCATAACTCTTGTGCTATTGGTTTATTTTTGCAGCATTTTATTAAGCTATAGTTATGATAGGTTTAAGTCACAATTTCTAATGCTTTTGAGATGCTTGAGTCTTAATGTAGTCTTGGTTTGGCCACTAGTTCCTCCTGTAGTACTGGACATCAGATTCATTTATATAGGTTACTGCATAGCAGACATATGTTAGGAATGGCTTCTTTTCATATAGACAGCTTCTTTTCTGGCCTCAGCAATGAGTTTTTACACTGCCAACTATATAGAGTGAAACATATAATAACATCTCTAACTGTGCATTGTAGATCTGACCAAAAAACAGAATAATGATAATCCTTTCAAAAACAGTATACAAAGAATAATAGAGGCAGAATACTGTCTTGGAAACAGACAAAAATTATCCTCTGAATAAAGTCTAAGTACTATTTATATTTGCTGGAGTTAGCTTACCAGTAAAATTTGGATCCATCACTCTGATGTATTGGCTATAGATTACTCAAGAGAATCTGCTGGGATCTGCTATTTATTTGCCCAAGCATTTTTATTACTTTTTCTAGAATGTTATTTCCAATTTTATTTATTGCTAAAAAACATCTGTTTCTTTTAACTTACTTTTAAACTAAGTTTGAAATTAATTAGCTTTTGCAACTTTTAAAAAAAATGTTTTATTTAATTTGATTTAACAAAATAAATTTATAATTACTATAGTATATACATTCATCTGTATGTGTAAAATATCTATATAACTTTTATTTATTACAATTATATAAAAATTATTAAATTTAAAACACCTTCATGCTTGTTAATTTATGCATATTAAGTATATATGTATAAAAAATATATATTGCAACACCATGTTCCAGAATATCCTATATAAAGTATGAATAAAATAAAACAGAGAAAACATGAATATAAGAACAGAATTGACTGGATATTATGAGCATGAACATATGTGTAGAGCATAAATAAAAGAGATTAAAATACTAAAGGCATTACAACACATTGATCCTAAATCCCTTACATTCTAACATTATATAAAGCATATGGATTAAGATAACTCTCAATACATGAAATATAATAATAATAAGAGACAGGTGTTTAACTTGCAGTTACATGAGAAGATTAATAGGTATATATCTGTCTAGAAAATGATCATGAACTTAGAAGAATAAAATAGATGATAAATGAATATAGATGTAAAAGCTTAAAAGATTAATGAAGCGCAAATAATGGTTAACTAATGTAAATGAAAAATGAATAGACCCAAGAATGAGAAGAAGAGAAAGAGACTATGTTAAGTTAATGAATAGTTAATTTTGCAATGAAATAGCAATTAATAAAAAATGAATAAATTATGCAAGTATAATAAAATGAGATGGTAAGGAAACTAAAAGAAAATAAATAGATGGATGAATTATTACAACACTGTTGGTCATGATGAATGAGATCCTGAGATACTAATATTATCCTACTAAAACCAAAACAAGGGATTTTCAGTTTAAAGAATCAAGGAAATAGGATTTATATCTTTGGGATTTTAATTAATCAATAGGAACAATAAGAATAAAGATAAAGGGCTAAGTTAATTGATACAAAATAATTTAAGAAATGTCTGATAAGCAAAATCAATGTTTAAAATTATTAATCAATATTTTCTTAGAGTTCATATGATTTTGAAATTTAACAATTTCATAGTGTATATCTGGATCAGCAAGAGGGATTTTACAGCTATTCAAATATAAATAATTAAAATAAATTATATTACATAAGGAAAATTATTAAAGGAAATCTGACTTCTTTACTGGTAATAATAATGACAAACTCCATTTTTTTAAATAACATAACAAATCCATAATAATAATAAAATCAACATAACAACCATGTTAACTATTAGATAATCTTAAAATATTTAGATCACAATTACAACAATAATAATAGGACAACAATAACCTCATTCAAGAATATTTTAAATTTGGCATTTTGATTAGTATGACTAAGCTAAGTGAATGATTGTATCTAAAAAATTATTGGGATATTATTTTTTAAAATCAAATATTTGTTTTTTGAGATATCACTTTGAAGTAGTACCTCTGCATAATACCAACAATATTTAATCAGTCAGTAGTAAAATTTATATGTTCTTAATATAAGAGTTTAGTTAAATTTATTAATGATATGCTGATTATATAATAAAATTGATAATATTGAATGATGATGGCAATATCAATAATAATAATATGGATAGTGTTTAGCAGTAAGATTACTGACAACTTACTAAATTTCAAAATGAATTTTGTTTACAATTAAGATTTCCACACACAAAAAATATATATCCTCTATCAAATTTATCAAAATGAACATTTATAAGAAGAATATTAATATGATTCCAATACTAACATAATAATATCTTCTTAGATCAAAAATCAAAATAATAATACATCATTACATTTCACAATATTACTATTTACACTTATTCTTTCAATTCACATCTTTTTAACTTAATACAAATATATTGAATTTTGTTGACCATGTATCGGTTTATTAAATTTCTGTATCAAAATTAAAATATAATTAGGATAATAACAAGATTATTATTTAATGAATTTATGTTACTGAGGTTTGCTTCCAGTATGTTTATTGAATTTAATAGCAGCCAAAAAGGGTTAATCAAAACTACTTCTGCAAATGGAATGACTGTGTATAATAAGTAATCATTGTTTTATTTATTAGTTTTATTGATATTACTATATGTTTTAATTAATGAGCATATTATTTGTAATATATATATATAAGAAAATAATAAATTCTTTACAACAGTTATATAAATATTTTTTTTAAATATAAATAATAAAGTCTTTTTCAGCACCTGATTTAGTACCTTTTTCAAATGTTAATAATCTATTATGATAACAAACTATTTCAGACATAAAACCATCTAGTGTTCAATAATGAAATTAAAACAAAGAATAACAATATAAACCATTTAAAAAAATCAAAACTTGCAGATATAAATGCAGTAATTACAAAATAATTGTCTATATGATAGCAATACAATAAAAAAAATAAATTACATGCTTTTTTTACAATTATATATATATATATTGTAAAAAATTCATGTAATTTATTTTGTTTGGTGTATTGTTATGATATAGTCAATTATTTCATAATTACTAGATTCATATATGCAGGTTTTGATTTTTTTAATGATTTATATTGTTATTCTTTGTTTTAATTTCATTATTGGACACTAGATGGTTTTATGTCTGAAATAGTTTGTTAACATAATAGATTATTAACATTTGAAAAGGCCACCAAATCAAGTGCTGAAAAAGGCTTTATATATATATATATATAACTAGAAGTATTTAAACTTAGAATATTTCAGTCTATATTTGTCCTCCAGTCCAAACAACTGGCATACATGACCACATACATGGAAAAAATAATAGTTCCCTAATATACATATTTTATTCAGAACAAGCACTTATCAGTTGTTCCAGTTCATAATCTCCAACAGATATATACAATTAGTGCTAGGTTTATATTAAGATAGCAATTCATTAACTTTTAATGACAGGCTTCAATCTTCTGACTTCTCCAACAAATAAACCATTCATTTTATTGAAAAACCAACGATGAAATGATTAAAGATCTTGTCGATTTGATATTGTAGTCATTACTCTAATCTTATATAGAGTACATTTATTCAGTACACTAAATGAATAAGTTGATTATATATGTATTGACAAAATAACATGCATTATAATAAAAAACATACTGGAAATACAAAATCTGATTACAATATGCTGTAATCTAACTATAGTTTTTGTCTACTTATTTATTTGTAGATATAATAAAAATTGTGGAGTTAATTCTATTGTGTTTGTATATATACGCACAAATTTAATCTATCCAAAATAGCGTCATATTAAAAGAATATCTATAGAAATTATCTAAAATTAATTTTATATTAATCGTAGTCTGTTTATTAATTTTTTAATGCATTTATGTAAAAAAAATAATTATATCATAAATATTTGTAATCAAGGTTGATGTTTATTTTAAATTCAGTTTTATGCTTGCTCTAGCGTAAAAGATGAGTGTTGACGTCAGAGACGACTTAAAAAATAAGCAAAATCACTTTAAAAATCCGACCCATATTTTTCTTTTTCTTTTAATAATGTACATTTTTAAAACTCTTAATTTCGCATAAACGTATTTACAACTATGACAGTATTTGCTAGAAAGATTTTTTTTTCTTTCTAATGTCATTTACGTGACGTCAAGGCATCTTCTGGATTTTTTTTACTGAAATCAGAAGAGAATTATTAAAGTGACATGAAAAAACTTCAACAAAGAGATAAATTTTTGTGAAGTTCCAAGAAACAGTAATTTGTAAATATGCATGCTTCATCTATAATCGAACTGTGATATTCATTCCCAGTAGACCAGTATAAATCAATCTGATTCCTGAGCTTAGGATACTATTTATAAATAATGCTTGATATTTATTAAAATATATGAATGTATTATCAATAAAATATGTAACTAAATATTTTATCAATATAATAAAAAAAAAATTCTGAGCAGGCTTACAAATTTATAAAATTTAAAATCATTGCGCCCCCCCCCCTCTTGAGTATATATTTTATTAAAGCTATTCACTAAATTTAAATTTATTTTAACTCGCTTATATTCTTGAGAAAAAAAGTGAGACTATGATTTGTATTCTTGCACTAAGTAAGTATGATTTGAAATTAGTTTATATAATAGAGAGATTACTATAGTCTGTTGAGCATTACCTACTAACACATTTTTTCTCTACAATTTTAAGTATTCTATTAAATCGTAAACCGTTTGTTTTAAAAAATAGTTTGCACAATTTCATAGCAAAGTTACCTCCACCTATTTAAATTTTTTAATTGTATAAATATACTATAAAAGACAGCTTTAATTAACAGACAAATTCTATATCTAGTTCAATTTCATTTCGATTATTGTTATGAGAATTGATGAAAATGCCCGAAATAATATAATTTTATTTCTCTCTTTTCTCCCTGACTCTCTCTTTCTCTATTTATGTATAATATCAATACTACCTACTACAAAATATTCAGTTTTTACGCTTTTCTCCCCAAAAGTGTTGCTGAAACCATTTAACTTTTGGTGATAATAATATTTTATATTTAAATTTCAGCTAGTGATAAAAATTAACCAGTCTGTTTATATATATATATACAAAATTTCCTAGTGATTAATATTATATAGTAATAAGATTAACAATAGAATATTCCTTCATTGAGCATGTAAAATATTCTCAATTCAAAGCACAAGATAAAGTATTCGAAAAGATAAGAATGGGCCATTTTATCCATTTACCTATATTTACTTATATAGGCCAATCTGAAACACCTTGAAATGAGAGCATAAAGATCTCAAATTGATCACATTATGCCTTTTAAAGTTATATTTTAGCTATTGCTTTTGATAAATTGTTTCAATATACTGTTTGTCAATATTAAGTATTCGAAATATATAAATACAAACTTTTCTTAACAATTAATATCCTATACTAATTAGATTAACAATTCAAGGCTGGTTTATTGCACATGCTTTGGATTGAGATTATTTTACATGCTTAGTGAACCAGCATTGGGCTGTTTATCATATATATATATATATATATATATATATATATATATATATATATATATATATATATATATATATATATATATATATATATATATATATATATATATATATATATATCATCTTCACCTCAGATACATAGATGACACTTTGGCATGTGGCAACATGGAAAAAATAAATTAGCTGATTTTTTCTTGCCTTTAAGTAATACACATCCTCACATTATATTTAAAGTGGAGACAGAAACTGATGGAAAAGGTTTTTTTTTTTTTTTTTTTGATGTTCTAGTCACCAGAACACCAAATAGTTGAACTTTTTCAGTTTACAGAAAGAATACACACACAGGCAGATATTTACATTTTTATTCTCATCATAACCCAACTCAGATAGTTTCTGTAGCCAAAACTCATTTACATAGAGCAATTAACCTTTCAGATAAATCACATCTTGAAGAATAAATAAATCATATTAATAGTGTTTTATTAACAAATAGTTATAATTATAAATTTTTAAAAAAGCCTTATTTCAAGCCCAAAATGAACAAAATAGTAAACAAAAAAGATGATAAATCGGGTATTAGGATTTGTGTTCTATATGTTAAATGAACTACAGACAGTATTTAATGTATATTAAAATGTTATAATATAAACATGTTTTCTATTAATCAAAAGATCAGCAATATAATAACCAAGCCTAAGGATTCAATCCCTCTTGAATCTCATGGTGTTTATCAAATCTCATGTAAAAATTGTAAAGCTTCTTATATAGGTATGAGTAATCATCACATCAGTGTTAGGAGAGATGAGCATGCTAATGCAATTAAACAACACCCATCAGCAGCAGCACTCTCACTCATACTAGGTCATAAAATTGATTTTTTAGTACCAGGATCACATCCAGATGTGTTAACCTCTACCAATGAAAAATTAGAGAAGCCATTGAGATACTTAAAAGGCCTCATTGTATCAATAAGTGAGATGATACATGCAAACTTCCTCCTATTTGGAAATATTTTTTTAAAAAACATTCTTAATTTAACAATTTTGCTATTGATGAAACTTTAATGTTTTTTTTTTCCAAATCAGTGAACATAGTGCCTCTACAACTGTCTTTCTACCTTTTATAACCCAGTGGATAACTTGTGTGATCAAGTCGAAACATTGATATATCAATATTTAAAAATATATATATAAAGCTATATGTGTCATACCTCCTAATACCACAGAGAATAATTACAGATAAACCAAACAAGGTTATTTGTGCTTATTTATTGTTTTGGAAGGTATGGCATTGTAATAATAAAAGCATGTATTTAAACCATTCAAAACTTTCCTTTTCAATACAAAATTGAAAACATTTACATTTAAATTGATATGGTAGTTTGTAACATCACTATAATAAATTTTCAGCAATAGGACTTGTTTAATTATTCTCTTTGTCTCATTCTTTTTAAAGAGAAGATCCAGATAGAATGATTAAAATAAATTTCATAGGTAGTATGAAAAAAGTTAACATTTAAACAAAACCAAAAAGAGTGAAATATTTTAAATGTTATCTAAATGATATCTGCTACGATGTTTATGAATATCAAAACTCACAAAGGAGTTAAGACTTATTTCTGATTTTATTGGTTGTGTTGTAGAATGGATTTCTGAGTTTTTGAATAAATTTAAAAAATACCTCTTTTGGTAATTACTCTGTTTCATCTTTTTTTGGAATTTTTGAAAAGGTTAATAATTTTAAAACGAATAATAATTAAGTAATGATAATTTAGAAGTAAAAATATGTATCAAAATACGATTTTTATTTCTGTCTTTGTTAATAATAGATTTTTGTCAGGAAATAAAATTAAGGATATAAGATTTGTTTTTGTAGTTGGAAAATTCTATTTAATTCTCTTGTAATTATTAAACAATGGTGGATAATTAGTTATATTTCTTCTGTGTTAATTTGTTCAGTTTATAATAATTAATTGAAATTAAAATATATTAATCATGCTTGATATATTTAAAGTAGTTTGTCAGGTACATTAAATGCAAGTGGTTAAATTAAAAAAACTATCACATGTTTAGTAATCTTGATTCTTCTAACATATATTTTAGAAAGAAGGGGGCTAGATTTTGTTAGACTGAAGATTTTAGAATTATAGATTTAAAAAATAATTGTTTTTATGTAATCATTATATTAATAAATAAAGATTAAAAGTCTATTATTAGACATATATATATATATATATATATATATATATATATATATATATATATATATATATATATATATATATATATATATATATATATATATATTGTGCCATTACAATTTAGTCAGTAGCTAAATTTATAGTAATGTGCATGTAAGAAAATATAAAACAAAATCATCATCACATTTTTATATAACAATAAATGAAGCTGTAGGGCATCCAAGTTTAAACCGTACCAGATCCAGTTCTAAAAGCTTTAGATAGAAATAGAGTGGGTCAACAATTATATGCTTTACTTGTTTGTGTGTTGATAGAAAGGTAATACACACATTTAAACTATTCAAATTTTAATTTTTCTTTAAAAAGCAAAGTTATAATGCATACGTATAGGCAGTGTATGTGTAAGCTATTTAATTGTTTTATATTTCAAATATTCAACATTTTAACTTTCTTTAAAACTAACCTATGCTTGATCAATTCTAATATCTTATTCTATACTTCTATTTTGCTTTTCTATAATTGTAATTGGGATTTAAAAGTTACAGATTTAATTAAATAATGGGGTTATAATTACTAAGCTAGCAATTATATTATTTAATGTTAGTTTATGAATGATTTGAAATAATGAAGTATGTGTGTACATTACATACAAAAATTTACATTTATTAAATATTGAAAGAAAAGGAAGGGTTAAATCTGTCAAATTATTTTTTTTGTACAATTTTATGTTAAAAGAGGAAATCTGTTAAATCATATATCTATTTTTGTAGCAATTTTGTTTTTGTAAATGATTGTTTGTCACTTTGGGAGCTTAATCTGGATGGGAACTCTTATTTTGAAATTGTCTTATCTTAAGATCTAAATAAGGAAGCTCAAAAATTTGAAATGTTACCTAGGTGTAAGAAAAAAAAAGGATTAAGTCTTTTTTCTTTTAAAACAAAAGTGTCTAGAAAAAGGATTAAACTTTTCAGTTGAAAAATAATTTAGTTGAAAATAAATTAGAGATCTAATTAAAATGAATTTGTCCAAAAATAGCAAGTCACATGATCTCTGATTGGTTAAGTTAGCTAAAAATTGGATATAAAAAGTGTCTGGAAAAATCAGTTGAATTATTATTATTATTATTGTGATTATGATTCAGATTATTAGACTATTAAATTGAATGTTGAAAATATAAGAAATGACTGGCTAGAAAAATTATATGTATGTCCCATCTTCTCCGGACCATCTGGGGAAGCTGCACATCATATAGGAAAAAAAAAGATGTTTTGTCTAAAATAATATTCTACACCTTTCAACTGACCAGAGAAATAAGATGTTTCTAATAGAAGGAAGAAAGCATTCACCTGCATTCGATGATAGATGAATTAATCTACCAATAAATATTAATCATCAAGTCCAATTAATTGTTCCAACAACTGATTTTAAACTCAAGAAAATTTATAAATGTGAAAACAACTGCTGTATTTCATCCACTAAAAAAATCATGCTTGACAGGAAGAGAAGAAAAATTAATATAATGATTTCCAAATTGTCCACTAAAGCAAATAACTTCAAAAGAGTCATCATCATCAAATAGTTATACACCTCAAGAAAGAGATTGTTCCCACGTAAAACGGGAATGGTAGCTGGAGAAATATAGACATTATACAAGACAAGTTTGAACCCTTTGAAATTTGCCACAAACAAAAGATCGGTAATATGACTTTTTATATCTATTTTAGCAATAAAGTAGTATATTTTATTTAAAGAACTTTTAAAAACTATTCAGATCGATTAAAAACAAGAATGTCTTACTAATAATACATTTGAGCTTCATAAATGATCTTGAATGTATCAAAATTATTTGTTTATTAATTTTACAGTTATGAAAATTAATGTGTAAAACAATTTTTTTTTATGGTATTATGATTTTAGTTTTAACTAATATATTATTATTTTGGGATAAAACATGCACATACATAGTGATATTTTATATGTGTATAATTGCGAGTGAATGTGAAATAATAGGTGGTGTTAAAATATTAGATTATTTTGTTTCAGGTTAAGTATAGCATTTCAGAGGTAGAAGAGAGGGGGAGAAAATAATTTAAATCTTGTTTCTAAAACTTGCTCTTTCAATTCTACTAACATTTTTTTTAATATTCTACTTACATGATAGATTTATAAAGTATGTGTGCTAATGAGCGGATAATTTTTTTTTCTTGAAATACTTTTCTCATGGAGTGAAAATCATTATCAATGTGACATCCAACTTAATGCAATATAATTTGAAGGGAAAAGGGGAAGAACTTGAAATTAATCTGAGGATTGTTATATAATCAATTATTATTATTATTCTTATTCATATCAATTTTCATGTATGTCTAAAAATGTTTATGTATATGTTAGAAATGCAGTAATAAATATTAGTTTGTTTTATTAAACGAGGTGTATATATTTCATTAAGTGTAGTCTTTGTTAAGTGTGATCATTCATCATCATCAGTGGTTGAATATCAGTTATTTAAGATATAAGTAAATATGCTAAAATTAAGCAATAATTATGAATTTCTTTATAAAAATTAGTTTTATGTTTAGGCTTAGTCTTAGAGCTGTAGTTGAAACCATTGTCATTATTATTATTATTATTATAATTATCATCATCGGCATCATCAATGCTTTAATTAATGAGCTGTTTAAATGTTTAAAGGCCATAAATAAATATTGATTCCATAATATTTAGTGATTTCTTAGTATTATTATAACCATATCCCATCATCTATTTCATGCAAGGATGAGTGAATTGCCATCCTAAATTAGTTATATATAATCTGAGCTAGTAAACTTATAAAAATATTGAAACACATTTGTTATGCTAAGATCTAAGAAATGATTTATGTCTAATATACTCCACTTCGGTTTAAAGTTCTTTTAATTTTGCCTAAATATTAGTGTGTATAGTGATATGGCTCAAAAAGCAAAATCTCCCATTTTTATTAGAAATAAAGTACCAAAAAAGACGATTCAAACCTGGTACATGTGAAAGGTTATTAGATATAACCGTGTCTAGATTCAGATAATCTAGTGGCGCCCTGCTAGACCATATTCACTTAGTATTTGTTTAAACATGCACTTAACATCAAACCAAGAAATGAAAGTGGATAAGATCTACTGTCTGTATACCTGAGTTATATTTTATTGAATTACTAGTGTACTCACCTCACATGATTTCATATACCTGAGTTATAATACTTGTTATTAATAATTTGCTTATAATTATTGATAGTAGGATATCTTGAGAAATCTAATGATAGAAATATGTTTTATTTCATCCAATGACCCATAATATGATAGATAACTCAGTCTGATCTTTGGTTTAATAGCCACTACTCATGTTAAATAATTCTTTTCTTTTGATATAAAAATCTACAATGCATTTTTCATTTATTAAGCTAAATATATATATTGGAAGTTTTTTGAAATAAAATAAATATTTATATTTGAATCATTTTTTGATTAAATAATATACTTGATCCAGTTGATCCTCTTCATTAAGTTAAGCTGAATATAATAATATACTTGAATATTTGAGATTTTAATAATGTTTGAATTTTTTTTGATTCTTTAATAGACCAGATCTCATTTTGTTACACTGGCTCTGTGAGCTATCTTTAATCCAACGTTATTTTAAATATTATGATCTTATATATATATATATATATATATATATATATAGATCATATATATTTAAAATATATATATATTGTAGACAACTCAGATATGATAATAGTTGTTTGAACCATCTTTAATATTGTTACAATGGATGCCCAACTGGGGCTTGATATTTTACCATATATCTGAAAAAGGGAGTCCATAGAATGATAGGAGATGTGTGGTTAAAAATAGAGAAATTTTTTAGTAAAATTTTTTTTTTCAGTAAAAATTTTTTTTTTGGCTTACAAAATTTTCTTGGCCAAACAGTCTTATTTTAGATGATGATGTTTAATATGATTTAATTATTCATTGATGATGATAAAATCAGTACAGTCACAAAACAGCTTAGTTTTGTTTTATCAATTTTGAAAATAGAGATGAATATCACAACTTAAGACAAAGGTAAAATAAATAATAGAATTTTTTTGTGGAACATTAAAATGATTTATTGCCAGATAGGATAGGCATAGTAATAGTGATGAATTATGGAATAGTGGTCTCATGTGTGTTTGGGGAGTTCATTTTGTAAAAAAGTCTATGATTTTAGAGGTTTGATTGGATGATTGATCGTTGGTGTTTGGTTGGTTAGTTTGCAGTTTTGATAATGAGTGGATAGTTTTATCATTGCCTTGAGAATGCTATGTATTCATGTAACTCATGAATGATCAAACCCATTCACTGCTCCAACCCAATTTGTATGTTATCTTTATTTTATCATGAAGCAGTTAACAGCAGATCTGCCATGATACCAGCCTATAAGTCTCCAAGAAAGAAAGCACGGCATAGTTTTCCAATCAAGTTTATATGTTAGTCTTATTTTATCATGAAGCAGTTAACCGTAGTTCTGCCATGATGTCAGCCTATAAGTCTCCAAGACAGAGAGCAAGGCTTAGTTTTCAGTAATTTATAATAAGCAGGGCATTCTTTGATAGTAGCCACATAAAACTCCAAGAGAGAGAGCAAGGCATAGTTTATATACTTTATCCCCTAAGACTTAAAATACTTTTATTGCAACAGTGTTTGCATCATTCAATCAAGGGTTGTAGTGGTTAATAGTGATCGAATTGGGATGATCTTCTGAGTGCTCGTGATGCATTGTGTGATTATAGTGCTGTGAATGGATTATTTTATTTATCTCAAGATTGTGAACTGCTAGTCATTCTGTGGACTCTCAATATCTGTCGGATTTCTGGGAGAATGGATGAATGTATAATTTAGGCTATTACAGACAGACATGCACTATATAGATTATTGTTGTGTAGTTCATTATATAAGAATATTAAAATAATTTTTTTTGTATTTGTAATGCATGATAAGGTGAAAAGCAAATCAGTCCGTTAGTCAAAGATAGGTGTCAGACAAGGAGAGGATGTGTAGGTTTTTGGTGATCAGGGAAGTCCAGATGGAATATATAGTTTTATAACATGAGTGAACTAAATTATAGTATGGAAGAGGTTATGGAAGAGAAGGTGCCCCATTACCAGGAATCAGTGATCATTTTCATACTGAAGAAGAGGATGGGGAGTTTTTCTTAAAACAAACACAAGAGGAAAGAGAGGAAGTAGAGGAAGATGTCTTTAATGTTAGTAGCAATAATACGGCCTCAAGTGTGGAAGTAGATGAGGAGCCGGAAGTTGGCCAGATTCAGATAGAAAATAAAGAACTCTCAGACATGAAATTAATGATAATGCAGATGTTCAAAAGTCTAAGAAAAGATAATAAGCAAGGGATGGTAAATCTAGAACAAAAGATAGAGAAAAAAAATAAAAGTATGGTAAATCTAGAACAAAAGATAGAGAAAAATAATAAAAGTATGGTAAATCTAGAACAAAAGATGGAGAAAAGTATAGAGAGTCTAAGAGAAGATAGTAAGCAAAGGATGGAAAATCTAGAACAAAAGATAGAGAAAAATAATAAAACTATGGAAAGTCTATAACAAAAGATAGGTCAATCTGTGGAGAAAAGTATAGAAGGTTTAAGGGTAAATCTAAAGAACTCTATTGACAATAACAACCAAATGATCATAGCTTTGGAAACTAGGATAGAAAGGTCCAATATAGAGTGTAAAAATAGGTTTGTGTCATTAGAGGCGAGGATAGAAGAAGTGTGTAGGTCTATGGAAGTCACCAAACAGGAGGGCTGTCAGGGACTACAGTCATTAAAGGCTCAAGTGGAGCAGTCTATTGAAGAAAATAAGAAAGAGATTGAGTTAGTTAGGAATGAGGTCCATGGGTTGGTCTCCCAATCCATATCAGAATGCATAGAAAAAAATGCCAAAATAACTTCTGCAGGAATTAGTATCAGATTAGAGGAGGTGGTAGCCAAAGTGGACTCATATAAGGAAGCCACTTTGGGCTGTGTAGATCAGGCCCTCACTATGAAAAATGAGTTTAGTGGCTTAGAAAAAGAAATATGAGAAGTTAAGTGAAGCATGGCCAATGAGTGTGTACAGATGAACCAAAATCTTAGGAAAGAATTGGGGAAACATATGGATAGCTTTAGGAAGGAGATAGTAAAAAGGGACAAGTGAAATTCTTTAAGAGGGACCCAGAATGAATCAACATGAATTGGGTGTTATGCTGGAAAAGGTTGAGGAAACCAGAAGGCCTATGTTGTGGAATACATGAACCCAAGATGGATGATCTCTACCAGAAAATAAGGGAATTAAAAGATCATATTAATGTAGGGCTGCAGGATCAGTCAAACCTAAATTCAGGGCGGAATAATGGTAGCATCAGTCCAGATGACTGTAGGGATAGCGCATAACTTAGTCAATCTGAGAAAAGGATGCCTATTTTAGTTAAAAATCCACAAGGTGAAAAATTAATAGATAAGGCAGAAGGTAGCAGTAGAGAGGAATATACAGTAGGAGGGTCAATGACCTCAAATTTAATTAAAATTAAGGCCTTTAGTGGGGAAAGCAGGGAGAACCCCTTAGAGTATCTGTATACCTTGGAAGAACTCTTTTCTGTGTGTAGGCTGAGTAAACAGAAAAAGTTGGCCATTGCCTGTAACCATCTTTATGCCTATGCTAAGAAATGGTGGTGGTCCCTATTTGATAAGCCCACTACCTTTGGGGATTTTCATTGTGTTATCTTAGCCTGTTTTTGGAGTGAAGATAGGCAGGACCAGGTGCACTACCAGATTACACAGGAAAAGTATGGTGGTACCAAAGGTAGATATACACAATTTTTCAAAGGGCAGGCGGTTAAGTTGAAAAGTCTGACTGCATTTCCCCTCTCAGAGCACCAAATCCTGAGAATACTCTGACACAATCTTCCCCAAAACATTGAGCAAATGCTTATTGCTGCTGATTGCCACAGTATAGAGGAAGCATCATAAATCCTGGATGCTCTAGAAATTTCAGAGCTAGATTCAGAGACTAGGCCCAAGAGCACCAAGGACAGGTATAATTATAATGTCTCTAATCTAAATCTGGGTGATCAGACAAATGATCAGAATTTTAGTAGTTACGGATATAGAAATAATTATAGGGCTAGGCCTCCTAATCAATCCTGGGGAAATTTTAGGGATAATGTCAGGAAGAAAGTAATTCCTAGAGACAAGCAACCCTCTACCAGTGGAATTACCCCAATGCTGAAAAAGCCAAAATGAAAAAAAATAAAGATCTCAAAAGGGACTGAATGTATGTTTGCAATTTTATGCAGACCACAATATGCTTTGTACAAAGGAAAAGATCTCCAAATAAATTACTTTTAAGTTTTCTAATGAAAAAGTATATTTACGAGTAGTTAAAAATTATATATATTTTTTATATTATTATTAGTGTGTTTATTATTATTAGTGTATTTTATTAGTTAGGATTTTTTTTATATGTAGTTAAAACAAAGGTGCTGATGATTTTATCCGAAGGGGGGGAGTTGTGCCATTACAATTTAGTCATTAACTAAATTTATAGTAATGTGCATGTGAGAAAATGTAAAACAAAATCATCATCACATTTTATATAACAATAAATGAAGCTGTAGGGCATCTAAGTTTAAACCCTACCAGATCCAGTTCTAAAAGCTTTAGATAGAAAGAGAGTGGGTCAACAATTATATGCTTTACTTGTTTGTGTGTTGATAGAAAGGTAATACACACATTTAAACTATTCAAATTTTAATTTTTATTTAAAAAGCAAAGTTATAATGCATACGTATAGGCAGTGTATGTGTAAGCTATTTAATTGTTTTATATTTCAAATATTCAACATTTTAACTTTCTTTAAAACTAACCTATGCTTGATCAATTCTAATAGATTATTCTATACTTCTATTTTGCTTTTCTATAATTGTAATTGGGATTTAAAAGTTACAGATTTAATTAAATAATAGGGTCATAATTACTAAGCTAGCAATTATATTATTTAATGTTAGTTTATGAATGATTTGAAATGATGAAGTATGTGTTTACATTACATACATAAATTTACATTTATTAAATATTGAAAGAAAAGGAAGGGTTAAATCTGTCAAATTATTTTTTTTGTACAATTTTATGTTAAAAGAGAAAATCTGTTAAATCAGATATCTATTTTTGTAGCAATTTTGTTTTTGTAAATGATTGTTTGTCACTTTGGGAGCTTAATCTGTGTGGGAACTCTAATTTTGAAATTGTCTTATCTTAAGATCTAAAGAAAGAAGCTCAAAAATTTGAAATGTTACCTAGGTGTAAGAAAAAAGGATTAAGTCTATTTTTTTTTTAAAACAATAGTGTCTGGAAAAAGGATTAAACTTTTCAGTTGAAAAATAATTTAGTTGAAAATAAATTAGAGATCTAATTAAAATGAATTTGTCCAAAAATAGCAAGTGATGCTATATCTGATTAGTTAAGTTAGCTAAAAATTGGATATAAAAAGTGTCTGGAAATATCAGTTGAATTATTATTATTATTATTATTGTGATTATGATTCAAATTATTACACTATTAAATTGAATGTTGAAAATATAAGAAATGACTGGCTAGAAAAAATTATATGTAAGTCCCATCTTTTCCGGACCATCTGGGGAAGCTGCACATCATAAAGGAAAGAAAAGATGTTTTGTCTAAAATAATATTCTACACCTTTCAACTGACCAGAGAAATAAGATGTTTTTAATAGAAGGAAGAAAGCATTCACCTGCATTCGATGAAAGATGAATTAATCTACCAATAAATATTAATCATCAAGTCCAATTAATTGTTCCAACAACTGATTTTAAACTCAAGAAAATTTATAAATGTGAAAACAATTGCTGTATTTCATCCACTAAAAGAATCATGCTTGATAGGAAGAGAAGGAAAATTAATATAATGATTTCCAAATTGTCCACTAAAGCAAATAACCTCAATAGAGTCATCATCATCAAATAGTTATACACCTCAAGAAAGAGATTGTTCCCACGTAAAATGGGAATGGTAGCTGCAGAAATATAGACATTATACAAGACAAGTTTGAACCCTTTGAAATTCGCCACAAACAAAAGATCGATAATATGACTTTTTATATCTATTTTCTTTATGATATCAGAGTCTTAATAAACATTTTAGCAATGAAGTGGTATATTTTATTTAAAGAACTTTTAAAGACTATTCAGATCGATTAAAAATAAGAATGTCTTACTAATAATACCTTTGAGCTTCATAAATGATCTTGAATGTATCAAAATTATTTTTTTATTAATTTTACTGTTATTAAATATTAATGTGTAAAACATTTTTTTTTTTTATGGTATTATGATTTTAGTTTTAAGTAATATATTATTATTTTGGGATAAAACACGCACATACATAGTGATATTTTATATGTGTATAATTGCGAGTGAATGTGAAATAATAGGTGGTGTTAAAATATTAGATTATTTTGTTTCAAGTTAAGTATAGCATTTCAGAGGTAGAAGAGAGGGGGAGAAAATAATTTAAAACTTGTTTCTAAAGCTTGCTCTTTCAATTCTACTAACATTTTTTTTAACATTCTACTTACATGTTAGATTTATAAAGTATGTGTGCTAATGAGCAGATAATTTTTTTTTCTTGAAATACTTTTCTCATGGAGTAAAAATCATGGTCAATGTGACATCCAACTTAATACAATATACATTTGAAGGGAAATGGGGAAGAACTTGAAATTAATCTGAGGATTGTTATATAATCAATTATTATTATTATTCTTATTCATATCAATTTTCATGTATGTCTAAAAATGTTTATGTATATGTTAGAAATGCAGTAATAAATATTAGTTTGTGTTATTAAATGAGGCGTATATATTTCATTAAGTGTAGTCTTTGTTAAGTGTGATCATTCATCATCATTAGTGGTTGAATATCAGTTATTTAAGATATAAGTAAATATGCTAAAATTAAACAATAATTATGAATTTCTTTATAAAAAATAGTTTTATGTTTAGGCTTAGTCCTAGGGATGTAGTTGAAACCATTGTCATTATCATTATTATTATCATTATCATCCTCGTCATCATCAACGTTTTAATTAATGAGCTGTTTAAATGTTTAAAGGCCATAAATAAATAATGAATCCATAATATTTAGTGATTTCTTAGTATTATTATAACCACATCCTGTCATTTATTTCATGCAAGGATGAGTGAATTGCCATCCTAAATTAGTTATATATAATCTGAGCTAGTAAACTTATAAAAATGTTGAAACACATTTGTTATGCTAAGATCTAAGAAATGATTTATGTCTAATATACTCCACTTCGGTTTAAAGATGTTTTACTTTTGCCTAAATATTAGTGCATATAGTGATATGGCTCAAAAAGCAAAATATCCCATTTTTATTAGAAATAAAGTACCAAAATAGGAGATTCAATCCCAGTACATGTGAAAGGTTATTAGATATAACCGTGTCTAGATTCAGATAATCTAGTGGCGCCCTGCTAGACCATATTCACTTAGTATTTGTTTAAACATGCACTTAACATCAAACCAAGAAATGAAAGTGGATAAGATCTACTGTCTGTATACCTGAGTTATATTTTATTGAATTACTAGTGTACTCACCTCACATGATTTCATATACCTGAGTTATAATACTTGTTATTAATAATTTGCTTATAATTATTGATAGTAGGATATCTTGAGAAATCTAATGATAGAAATATGTTTTATTTCATCCAATGACCCATAATATGATAGATAACTCAGTCTGATCTTTGGTTTAATAGCCACTACTCAGGTTAAATAATTATTTTCTTTTGATATAAAAATCTACAATGCATTTTTCATTTATTAAGCTAAATATTTATATTGGAAGCTTTTTGAAATAAAATAAATATTTATATTTGAATCATTTCTTGATTAAATAATATACTTGATCCAGTTGATCCTCTTCCTTAAGTTAAGCTGAATATAATAATATACTGAATATTTTGGATTCATGATTTTTTTAATAATATTTGCCATTTCATGATCCTTTAATCAATATCTTTTGATCTAAACCTTTAATTTTGTTACAATATATATATATATATATATATATATATATATATATATATATATATATATATATATATTGAAGCAGTCAGATCTGAGTTCGATCCTGGCTTCATGTTGTTTACCCTAGTAATAACCTTAAATTTCCGATGCAATGGGGCTTTATACGTTCAATCCACGCTAATTTCCATAAAGGAATAACTTATTTTAAATGCGTAGTAAAATTAATTAGTTTAGTTTAAATTTGATCAATTCTCTAAATAAATTCATGATAAAATATTCATGAATTTATATATATTAAATTGCGTGGATTGTGTATATATATATTTGTAAGTATTAAATATATATAATTGTTCGAAAGTTTCATTGCGTCGGGAATACTTGTTTTTTTTCACCTTTAAATAATTTGTAAAGTTTTGTGATTAAAAGCTACATTCCTTCCATAGGCTTTCAAATTCTCAAAAACAACAGTAAAGTTTTATTAATTAAAAAAGATAAGAATTCAATTTCTAATTAAAATCATTTCAGATTTTAAGAATTCATTTTCTAATTAGGAAAGGAATTCAAAAATTAGTTTGAAAGCCTTATCGAAGGAATGTATCTGAAAACAACTAATGGATAAAAAAAGAGCGCTAGCCTAAGGCATCTGTGAACAGGACATATAGCCCTGAAAAGTCAGGAAAAAAAACTAGCTTTGTTGTAGAGTAGTGCAGTGAACTCTGTGTGTATAAAAATTGTATTTCATCATGATAGAGGGCTAGAACATCAGGAATCTGGCTATGGTTCCTAAAGTCCCAAGAAATCTTCAATGGAGCTGCTGAACCTTTTTCCGGACCGATCATTCTGCTAAAATTATGAAAGTTACTAAAATACTGTTCCAGTAGTCAACCAATGATGCCTACATTTTCAACAACTTGGAGATGTAACTTAAGGACCAGCGGAAGGGGTAATATATTTCTATAATGAACGTTAAACTTTCTGGCCAGTTCGAACTTTATTTTACACTCCTCCTATTTAAGAGCTCTTTATTATTTAATGTAAAAATCTTTATAAAGTGCTACTATAAATTTATATTGTAATTCTTTCAATCTCTAGTCTTTAAACTTTTTCTTTTCTTACCTGGCGGTTCGTTTAACATATATATATATATGTATTTATCGCATGATTTATTAATGCTATTTAAAAATTATATGCCAATAATCTTTCAACTCGATGAGCTCCTCTGTTCTATTTGCCTCATGAAAATATTATAATATTAATTTCAAATAGTAATTCTCGCCCATTAGAACTAAATTTTAAAGTTGTATTAATAATCGAATCGAAAGAAAATATTACATGTTTATTATTTTTATAATTGGCTAATAATAAACTATTAGCTCCGTTTTTCACCTATGTCCCCAGCTCCTAAGTTGCAAGTGTTTATATACTCACAAAATGTTAAAATATTGATTTCTTGTTCCACTAATATATATTTATTCGAATATAACCTTAAATGTTTTTATTGCAAAAAGGGTCGATAAAGGGTTAAATGTATTTTAATTCCACTTTTGTTATTTTATATTAATATTCAGGAAGGGCACGATATTAGGGCATAATGAATATAGTTTATAAATGTTTTAAAATAGTTCGATAAAAGCTCGTTGGACTTTAATTAATTGGTCAAGTCATCACGTAGAGCATTCTACATGGGTTTTATTTTTCAACGATGACTATCAAGTCATCATCATCAAACGTTGCTGACGTAGGGCCATCTTCCGCTCCGTTAGGCTGGTCGGTGATCATATTCTCTTATTTAGATTTCTCGAGGAAAAAACTACTTCCTTTCTGATTCATTAGTCAAAGGGCGTAAGACTTGCCCAATGCAAGCCGCCATAGGACTTCGATCATCGACTAGCGATCATCTTTCAATTTTACTCTCTGCCTTGTAATTCGTCAGTACCATTGCATCTTTGTTCCGGTAAAACCTGCTCCGTGATCGTAATTTGTGATGAAGTGATTTAAATTAAAGTCGAACCAATTTTCAAATATACTTAGTTTAAATCAGTTTTCAAATCAAGATTAAAGTTATGCCTTAAAATACGTTTTGCTCTTCATGAATAGATTTCCGAATGTGAAAATAAATCTCACATTCCACCGTAATAAAATTAGAACAATCATTTCCGTTCTTAATGAATACCTTTATCTGCCTTTATATTTCTCGTTGGGGGCATAGATATAGAATCCCATGTTGTGTAATACTTGTTGGCATATGATAAGGACCGCCACTCTTATTATATTAATAAATTCTTTTAAAGACTAGAGGTAACTAATGCAATCTATATTTTATTGAACAAAACAAATTATTATTATTATTATTATTATTAAATATTTTCTAACATACTTGGTTTCTTAGTTCATCATTCTTTTTATAGTTATTTAAATGTTAATACTCGCTGTCTGTGTTGGCAACCCGGACATACATATGATTCGATTTAAAAGTAGTCAAAGTTAATTGATATTCGTGTCAGTAAAAGGGTCTCTAGTCCTCACCAACCGTTGAGCTAGTTCTTGGCGCATAGCACTGTGCCGTCGATTTCTGCTATCTGAGCTGTTGAGTTGGGTTTGAATTCAGTTTTGGTTCAGCTGAGTTTGAATCCGATTTGACTTGCGGTGGTGGTGGGTTTCGACCGGTACAATATATATATATATATATATATATGAGGGTCAGTTGTATTCACATTAATAGCAATTAGGAAAAGAAACACATAAAACAAATTGAAGCCTAAAACATATTTATTCTGAATATTATAATTGTATAACATATTAATAAATATTACCAGCACCAATTATGTCATTGCTGATAGTTTTACCTTTAATTAATTAGTAGATACTATAAGAAATCTCCTTGCATTCAATTTAATTAATTAGCAGTTACTATAAGGAAACTTCTTGCATTATCCTACTGTGGGCCTAATGTGTACACTTCTCTGCAATAGTCTATACATGTAAGTTTCATAGCATTGAACTCTAATGTTGCATGTGTTTAACTGCACTTATACTCAGAAATGGAAACTCTTCATTTTTGCCTCTGAATTTTTGTGCACCATTATTGTGCACTTTCAATATATGGTACAATATTCATACACATACATAGGTTTGGGCCATTTTGTTTTGGTTTTCTAATTTGCATAATCATTTTCATATTAGCATAATTCTTATTATTACATATAAATAACATTTTTAGAATGCTTTCAATCTTTTTTATTTCTGAATAACTATATTATAATGGTCAGATTTAAAAATTCATGCAACAGAATTCAGAATTTAGACAAATAAACCAAAGCTGACCAGAGTGGGGTGGTGAAGTCGCAAATCTGAAAACTCCAACTTATTTACAAGTACTCTGTGACTCAAGACCCTACAAATGACATATCAGAGTTTATCCTCAGTCTTCATTTCTTCACAGCTGGCATAACACAGGGAGAAACATGAGTCTCAAGTACTGACTTAATATAAAACTATATAAAAGGTTTTAAATGGAGTAATAGCATGCTGGAGGTAATATTTATAAATTAACATTAATGCATATATCAGTAATACATAATATAATAATTAAGACTTAATTGGATTGGAATTAGACTATGAGAATACACATGAAACCAATATAATTGAAAACTATATTTATTAATTAATAAGATAAGCAATGAACAAAAGAACATAATTTCATAGGTGTAGGAAAATGCACCCAGGCATTACAATGGATAAGATAAATATCATATCAATCTTGTCTTTACATATTAAATCAACAGGTGTGTGAATGCCTACAATGAAATGCCAAATCCTCTCTTATCATTGTGGGTTGCTATTTTATAAGTAAATTTTCTAGCCCTGGACACATTATTCATCACAATATTATATAAAACATATATGCATTCTATCTAAAGTGTGAGCATTTAAATAAGCTCATTCTGATGTAGATTTAACCTCATAGCAAGGATGCAATTTCAAATAAATGCTGAATAATTAAAATGATAGGGAGAAGAACTATCTGCTTTAAGTCACCAATGTTTACTATTATTTTGGCAAAATATTACTACTAATAGTGCCCTGTGGGTGAATAATTCTTCAAGGATTGTTTCAACCAATGTATGGTACCCTGCGATTGAGCATCTTCCTGCTAATCATAGGAACATTGAAGTTCAGTAGTAGGGTGTCTTACTCAAATGACCTGGCCTTAAATGCAGGAATAATATTGATGCACAAACCCAAACTAGAATAATGGGATGGCCTAACCAAGGTCCCATTAAAAAAAAATAAATAACTTAACCTCCATAATAAATATATATATATATATATATATATATATATATATATATATATATATATATATATATATATATATATATATATATATATATATATATATATATATATATATATATATATATATATATATATAATTAACTGTGCTCTAATGATAGCTTTTATATATTTAACTAATAGAAGCCAATTTTTAAATAGCATTATATTTAGGATAATTAAGAGATAAATTATAATATCAATTTTGTTTAAAAAGTTTTAATCTTTATCTTATTAATTAATTAAGAAGGAAAAATTATATTTGGAGGGGTTTAATAATAGAGTAATAAACATACTTTATAACTGTCCCTAATATATTACTTATTATAACAATAATTAAAATCATAAATCAAGTTTAGAAGCAAATTACATTATGCATTTATCTACAAACAAATAATCAATAATAATGAGTGCATGGTGGTTCATTATTATTACAATATAGGATTTTGAAACAACACATGTAATTGGAAGCATTAATAAAGATAATTAAATGAAAATATTTTAAATTATATCTCTGCTAAATTTTACTGAATTTAATTGCTCACTGTTTCAAAGCATTGACACATAATAAATATATAAAATATGTTTTAAAAGTAAATGTAGAGAAAGGTATATGCATAACCACAGTGATAGAGAAATAAGAATAATGTAAGACACTGATTTGATTTAAATAGAGTGGATTAAAAGTATAGACATGCATGTTTCACAATTACAAAATCAATTAATTTAGACATAGTTTAAAGTTAATGTTAGTTTGAATGTTCAACTATTTCTTTATTTTACAATTAGCAAGCTTTTAAAAGTTAAGAGTTTGAATATTAAATATTTATTGATTCAGAACTCTGCAGTTCTGGAATGATATTACTGATTCTTCATTACATCTGTTGATGTAGACACTTGGGCTTCAGACAAGGCAGCATCCTTTTCTGGACAGGTTCACAGTGTCTTTTTGTGATGACAGACTGTTGCTGCAGAATTTCATCCATGTAACAGTCAGCCTATTAGGCACATAGGATTGCAGTAACATGTTATTTTCCCATGGAGAACCAGCAAAACATTGTTGTATTTAGCCAGCCATATCAAAATTTTAAGCAATCTGGATTCTGGTGCCAAGTTCTCTTTTAAAAGTTTGTGTGCAATGCTCCAGTTTAAAATATGACCCATATATACAATATTCATCTCAGCCACTTGTTTGATGACATTTTATTGTTACCTGAGATCCCATTAGCATAGATATTAATTGAAAATTTTAGATTTTTAAATGGATTTTAAACCTTTGTTTAATTATTTTTACAAAGTATCCAAAATACCATTGCACAGAGGGCATTACTGGATATTTGTAATTGTATAATAGTTTCTATATTTGTATAATTATTTCAGTTAATGTTAACAGTAACTTTCTTTTCATATATGTGTGGTGATGCATATACTATAATAGTGCTCATATTTAGTTTTTTTTCATGAGTTTAAACCTAGCACAGGTGGGTCTACTAACCAAAAGTTTAGTTGGAATGGTAGGGAATCAAAACCTGCCATTTCAACATACACACAATCTCATGAAAGTTTGTTTATTTTTATACATTAGCAATGTAAATTTTTTACACATAACATAATATTTTCATCATCAATCCAAAAACAAAGTAAACTTCAATAACAAACATAATTGTTTAGATTTTAGGCCTTAAATAAGTCTCTCACTCTTCTTCATGAGGATAGTGGCCCTTCATCTTTAATATCATAAAATTGATGTTGATTAGTTTAGTTTTTGTACATGCATTCATTTTAGTATCTTTCACTATATTTTATATAACAATGAACATCAGTGGAATATGAACTTACTGCTGCCTTTATTAGTTTTATTGATTCACAAATATGATTGCTTAAATAATCAGATTGTTTTTTTATTTCTGCACCATTTTATAATTCAGTTATATATATTTCTTAAATAATACTTTGGTTATATATATATATATATATATATATATATATATATATATATATATATATATATATATATATATATATATATATATATATATATATATATATATATATATATATATATATATATATATATTTAATGTATCCCATTTATCATTCTTCTTCTAATATGGATTAGTTTCAATATAGAAAGTTGGGTCCTGAAATGATGTTTCACCACTAGCTCTTTTGACATTGTTCTTGGTGTAAAATGCAGATAGAACATTACTATTATGAATACCCCATGAATACCAGCATATTTCATCATATTAGGGATATGTCTATTGAATGATTTTTTCCAACTAAACCATTAGGTTCAGTTGATAAGTAGTTGTTAATAGATGATGTATCCCCTTGTCTGCTAAAAAGTTCCTAAATAGCTATTATCTTTAACCTAGACCATTGTTAGTAACAATTACTTCTGTTTATTTATGTGTCATAAAAAGGTCATTTAACACATTATACCATTCAATATTTCATCCATTTTAAATATGAATCATTTACAGATAAAATAATATATCAATGATTGAAAAACAGTGCATATTTTAATGGCTTTCTCAATGTTACTGTTCATGTTTGGCACCAAACACAGGAGTGAGCTAATTTCATTATAATGACTATTTCAGAGCTTCACTACACATTCTCTTCCTAAGTGGAAATTAAAACTCAGATAGTCATGAGTATACATTTGTTACACAGATAAATTTTCGCAGGTATTCCAAATTTGCTGAAATATATAGTTCAATCTAATTTTAGCCCATTTTTTTTTAAATTTGGTGAAACATAGAGTTCAATCAAATTCTAAACTGACCATGGTTTTAACATTTCTTAGCTAATATCCAGCATTATTTATCTCTTTGGATACAGCATTATTGTATACTACTTCAGATTTCATAACGTCAATATATATAATATGTGGATCATGAGTGTATATACCTGATATTCATGCAGAAATAATTGAAAGCCAAATTTGCTTTCCTAGTTTGGATAATAATTTAAAATTTTAGGTATCTAAGATGTTAACTCCAATATAACATATATTGACTAACATTATCTAGTCTTTTTACCCTTTCCAATTATGCTCAATATATTTTATGGTCCATAAATATTTTTAAACAATATCATAAATGTATTAATCAAACCTTTTATTATGAGTATAATTTCTACTCTTTAGGCTAGTTGGAAATATTTTTTTTCAGTAGCAGATAATGTTCTGAATACATGCTATAGGGAATTCATCTCTATATACTTTGTAAGAAATTACAGTGTCGAATCCAAATTCAGAAGCATCTATAATAATGCCAACATTTTGGTAACATTTTTAATACATTAATCCTGATTGCCCTCCCCATTTTTATCATTGGTTCTTTAATATTCATAAAGTAGAGTAGTCACATGAGATTTGTATTTTAGAATTCTTTCAAAAATTTGCTACACTAAAACAGACTTGCAAATATCTTAACATTTATATGCTTTGGAGCATTTTTTTACTGTGTAACATTTTCAGCATCAGAATAGTATTTCCTGTCCATAATAATATGTCAGAGAACTTTAATTTCTTTGAAATCATATGCATTTTGAGGCACTGAGTCTAGCTCCAATTATTTTAAGCTTTTCACATGTAACATCCACTCATTTTAAAGCTAATTTCAGCTTTAACAACTATTAAAATGTCATCTAAATATAGTGTAATTCCATCTGTTATTTTCAATAATTTTTCTATTTTAGCCTGGAAAATATTTGCCACTATGGTTATTCCAAAAGGCATCTTCTTAAACTTAAACAAACAAATGTTTGTGTTTAGGGTAAAAAAAGGTAATTAGTTCTGGCAGGCTTCAGATCTATTTTGGCAAAATATGAAACCTTCAGTAGATAATTATTGTTATTACATAAGGAATCTTGTCAAACATAAACAGACCCATGCGTGTGTTTATGGTAAGTAACTCATCTGTTCTGACATTAAATGTATATGATGAAATGCAAACCACCGGTCTGTGTTGGCAAAAATAAAAACATCTGCAGACAAACGACTACTTCTCTAATGCTTGTTAGTGGATTAGTGGATACTGTTCCTTATTATTATCTGACAGTCATTGGGTAATCATACATTATTATCAAGTTTTAGAATATCAATTATGGGTATTGCCCAAAAGGATTCTTCCATCAATAAAATGAATCTTTTATTAACTAGGTTAGGGATCAGCAAACTATGGCTTATGAGTCTAATGTCACTCTTTGATTCTGGTCTCGTGGTTCTTTTTATCATAGTAAACATAATTACATTTTTATTTTCTCTTGTAATTTTTAAATAAATATTTTAATGATCTATGATAGGGAAAATGTGCATTGTATTGTTTTGTTGAATTTAGCCTTATTATAGAACAGTAATTATTGTATATGATGAATATTTAATTATTAGAAATTTGTGTTTAAATCAAACTCATTCTTAAAATAATTTTTATTTTCATTAAAAATGTATACAGATTCTACCATGTTCTATTATTATAATACATTTTCTAATATATCAACAGCCATTCAGAAAATTATAGTTTTCATGAATATATTTTTCATCTCTTTTTTAAGGCTGATGGTGGGTCCGTTTTTTCTTGTAGTTCTTTAATCAGGAAATGAAAGGAAGCTTTAAACAAAATGTCTTTTATGTTAAATAATTTACCAAAGTCTAGACTATATCATTCAGCACTTCTTCAACATTAGGCTTAAATGTGAATGAACCTTTTTTTGGCCTATATATATCTGTTGTTTTTTTTTGTTTTTTTTTTTTTTTTTGGGGGGGGGGAATTAGCTCTATATCCTCTGGTTGCATTTTCAACTTTGTTGACTGCAGTTAAAGAGCTGAGATAATTTATTTTTTACTTCAGTTTCTATTTGTGGACTGCTGATAATTTTAATCCTTATTCCCAGAGCTTAAACTAATTACAATCTAATAAAGAGTTAAAATTCTTAAATGCAATGTAATATAATAATTTTTTGAATATTTATATACTTTCATTGATATTGTAACCAACTCTTTAATATTAGGCAATTTCACATCTGTAGCAACCAAGTTTAGCTTATTGATTTGTATATTAATTATCCATTTTCTATTAATGATGATCCAATCATTTTGAGGAATGAAAGAGACACTTGTACCACTATCAGTTTTTCATTTTGACAATTTTGTCACAAATTTCTATGCCAAACAAATTAGACATATCCTCACTGTACTAATTTAACATTTACTAAACATCATCTCTGTTTCTTTATTTATTACACGCTGATAAGTCTACATTACACTTTTTGTGTTTGGTTTTGGAAACTATAAATAAATGTCCTATCCACCACAATTATGACCTTTTTTATTTTTTAATCTATGGATTTTATATGACACTGAGTAATATAGTAAAAGTAAATATAAACATTATTCATAGTATTTCTGTTAGTTGTTTGTGCTTGTCTGTAATATATTTACATATTTGATATAAAAATATTTTAAAATTTTGATGCATTTTTATATACCTATAGTATATATAAAGAGAGACTTAGTGATATTTATCAAAGGTCATCTTTGTGCATATACAATCATATTTGGTCTAATAACATATTTTCAAACTCATCTTTATACTCTCAATGCTTTGATATCTAGTACATTGCTCTATCATACTTTCAAATATTTTCTCCTAATGACTGCAGTTTTATTTCAAAGAAAGATGGTCTATGTATTTCAAAGTTTGTTTTGGAAACAAAAATATGATGTGTATTTCAAAGTCATTGATATAAAATGTACATTAAACTTATGTAGTAGCTGTTTGTGTATTCAGATGTTTTTGGTTCCCAAAGCAATATATTATTGGTAGAACATCATTCACATTAAAGGTGTAAATTTCATTTCATTATCCACAATTATTATTTATTATCATTTATCTGTCAGTATGTTTCATATATATTTCTCATTCCCAGTATTATTTAAATCAAATGGACTTATTGTAGCACTATGCATTGTCATGTTATTCATTAGTAGTTTACAATAATATATCAGAGTCTCAAAATACTAATTCCAAGAATACATTCCAGATTGTAGTTCTGGTTGTCTTTCCTTCTTTGTATACATTTATTAATCATGAATGCGTCAATAGGTGTATGCATGAGACAAATATACCTAATATTATTGTGCACATATTAATAACAATTAATAAAATAAATACACAAATTAAGTTTCAACTTAAGTGTTTATTTACTCTGAAGTATAAGACATTTGGGAATATTAGTAAATTATAATTAGCAGCTTGCTGATTACTCTATCTTTAATAAATTAACAGATTTAAATTAGAAATCTTACATCCTTCTACTACAGTATTAACTTGTATATTTATCTGCAATAATGTATATATGTATACATTTTATAATATTAATATATAGTACTGTATGTGCTTAACTATTCTTTGTAAACTCATAAATGAGTGGTAAGAATAAGTAAAACAATTTAAATTTAAAATTCATATTGTATTAAGCATCCTTCAGCAGAAAATTGCCAGAATAATAATGCTGTTTTATTTTGGAACTGATGAATATTTATTTTTAATATTGTATAGCACTATTGACTGTTATTTTATCCACTTCTAGTGAGTGCTCCGCTTTTTACACACATATGTACGGTTTTTTTTTTTTTCTTTTACTTTCTTAATTTACACAAGAGGTTGTCACATTGTCTTATTTGCAAATTAGCATATTCAGTATAATTTTCATACTAGCATAATGTTTGTTATTATGCATAACTATTTTTTTTAGTCAAAACATAACATACAATATCTACTTATCCATCTTTCATAAATAATCTGCTTTAAGAAATTTTTGTTTTAGAAATCAGAAATTAAATATTTTTAAAAGTATAGTTTACTTCAAAATAAACAATATTATAAAGATTATCTTAATTTAGTTTTTTGACAAATTTGTTAAGAGAAATTCTATTTAACAGGTGTTATAATTCTTGTATAGGAATTTTAAAAATGATAAGATAAAAGAAAAAAAAACATGATTTTGTTTGCCTTTTAATTAAATGATATTTTGTTAGATTTTAAAATAAAAATATAATTTATTTGTCAACTAAAAATAGTATGAATGGAGAATATTATCTTAAATAATTCATTGACTAATATAAACAATCATCCATAATACCATCCTGGTGTAGTTTATATTATTATTATTAATCAAGATCATCATCATCATCATCATCATCATCATTATTATTATTATTATTATTATTATTATTATTATTATTATTATTATTATTATTATTATTATTATTATTATTATTATTATTATCATTATTATTGTTAGATTTCAACAATGCACTTTATTTCATAATAAATAGGTTATGTAGGTTCTTTAAAGCTGTATAGATCCTACATTGGTTCATATATATTTACAATAAATACAATGAATGGGGTTAAGATTACATAGGAATATTGTACCATGGCTGAATGATATTTTTTTATATTTTATTATCATCAATGTTTTCAACTCTGTGCTTTTTTGAGTTCATATATAGACACTTGTCCCCTTATCAACTTGTCACTGACCCATTGCTTGAAATACATATTGAAGCCTGTCCATTGTTTTAGTGAGAACATTATAAATCTGTTTGATTGTATTGGTATTTTAATCTCTATCTATCATTGATAGCATTTGAGATAGATGTTCAGTAGGTCAATTTCTTTGTCAGAAAGATCAACTGGGTGACAAAGTGGGTTAATTTGGTCATTGTCTATTTCTTCAGTTTTTACTTTTTTATATGTCTATTCTTATTTGGGGGGTCAGCCTGCTTTTGACATTTTGCTCTACTTCTACTGATATATTTTGTAACATATCTCCAATTATTTCCTCCATGATATGTGTGCTGGTCTTGTTTATTATTCTTGATGTTTGTGGTGTATTAGAGTCATTGTTATTTATTTTACTATTATTAAAATGCTGTACTTCATTCATTGCTGTTTTTCTTTTGTATTCTTATTGTTTGTCTAACCTGTTGGTTTCTTTATCATTAGTTTGGGTCAGATCTTGCTCTTTTGTAACATTGTTTGCCTTCACTTTTATCTGCCTGGTTTTGAAGGCTTGTTTCACACCAGGTTTGGTGATTGCTCATCAATTTATGAGTTTGTGCTTGTTATTGTGTTTTGGGTGTTTGATTAGTATAATTCCTGAGCCCTAAGTTGGTATTTGTGTTTGATATATTTATATTATCATATATCTGTGATTTTTTTGCTTTTGTTTTTTACTGTTTCTATTTACAGTTTTTTTCTCTTATTCATATCAGTATATCCATTATTTTTTGTATTTAGCTGAACTTTGTTGGAATTCCCATCTCATTTGTTGTCTGCTTAGCAATATTTTGTTGTATATATATTAGCGTTGTCTCATCTTTTGTAGTAGATCCCACATCTGTTCCCTGCTCTGAATTTTCTTGAGGAATATCAGATGATGTTAGGTGATTTTTAGTGTTTTTGTTGTTCATGCAATTTACTGCTAACTGCCCTAAAATTCTGAAACCATAGCATTGTGGTCTCAGGTTTTTTATTTGAAGAGTCATAATAGCTTCCTGATATATTATCTGGTTAGGGATGTTATCAGGTTAGTTGTTGTCATTTAGCTTAATTTTAAAGTGAAAATTGTTGGTGTAAACTGGAATAAGTATGTCAGTCGTAGATCAGTTTAATATATATATATATATATATATATATATATATATATATATATATATATATATATATATATATATATATTGGTTGACTAAATGGATGTATTGGCTTTGTAAAATATTGCATATTATAAACAAAGTATGTATTTCTCAATGTACCTGAGTAATAGTTTTGTAGATATTTATCTATTATAATGAGAGCATAATTTTGGAGTGATTTATTTTTTTCCTGGAATTCTGTACATTGCTTTTCACTACAAAAATCAATTGTGATACATCTAGAATTTGGATGTTCTTAGACTGCTAGTATGGGATGCCACATTTCTTTCTAAGCTATTTCTTTGTATCGAAGATCTCATGGGAATTTATATAAGAATAAATTCCCATCAGTAACTGTCAAAACTAAGGTTTAATTTGATAATAACTTCTCGAATGTTTTGAATAATGGTTTCATCTATTAGCAAATAAACTTTTCCAAGTTAATAGATGAAACCATGATCACAGAAGAAATTTTAATAAAGTTTAGTTATTTTGGCTAGTGTTGTAATGTTATATGAATATTTATTTTATTTATTATTATTAATATAGCATTATGCAATTATAACTTATATATATATATATATATATATATATATATATATATATATATATATATATATATATATATAAAGAATTCAAATCATATGTCACATGACCTAATTTATCAAGCTTGTATTACAAATATTATATAATGAGCGTTCTAGATAGCTCTTAACTAACTTTTCAGAATATCCACAATATCAGACTGATTTCTGTCATTGACTTCCTCAGTGAGGTACTAGGATATTCAAGCACTCAATTTAAAATACTAAGCCAATACCAGCACTTTATCTAATAAATAACTATTAAATAGAAAATCTGAAATTTTCAGACATCCAAACATCTTCCAATTCAGCTACCTTTTACGTTACATCCAGTTAATAAAAACAAAAAAAAAATCAGTACATATGGTTTTAACTACCATTACGAACTGAATCAGTATAATATCTAAATCACCAAGAAATTGTGGTTACATTTCTCACAATTATTTATATAATATTAATACATCCAATATTAATTAAAAATTATTAAAAAAACCAATAAAAAGAATAACTTTTCTATAGGCAACTGATTAAAAAAACTATTACAAAACCATTGTCAAATTTAACAATTGGAAAATTGAAAAAAAAAAAAACAATAACAAAAATAACAGACTTCCTAGCTGTATACATTTCTTACATTTACTTATATAATATTTAAATATTTTTTTTAATTTACATTAAATTTTAAAACAAGTTTTTAAATCAAACAATTAAATAGACAACATAATTTTCATAAGTAATCAATCAAAAAAGCTATTACAATAACACTATCTAATATTATTAAAGTAAAATATATTTCATTAATGTAGTCAAATTCAAATTGAAAAAAAAATGTTTAAATTAAAATATATATCCAGAGAATATAAAAGTAGGGCTGAAAGTCTGGAGCTTTTCTATTCTACTGTAATAATGGACTTTCACATTTAAAATCTTTTGTTTAATTTAGATTAAATCTGAAAAGAAATTGTCATATCAATCAATTAAAAAAAACCCACAGGTTTTTACAAGACTTGATGCAGCTGATTTTAGTTATAAAATTCATCAACACCATTGACTTCAGTGAACACTTGTAAAAGTTTAGATTAATTATCAAACATCAGTACAATGATAATGTAAATATTACTCATTACCTGCAGTTTGTTTATCCATGTTTATTTCTAAAATATAGATTCTGATTGTTTTACTTTATAATTATTAAAATAAATGATATTCAAAATTAAAATTTAATAAAAATAATGATAGTTTATTTATAATAAATAATAATAAAATAAAATTAAAGATAAATTAAAGAAAATAAATCTAACATCTTTATTGTGTTGGATAATTGTACTAATAAGTGATGTTGGACAAAGCACTTACTCCAAAATTAAAGAAAAATAGTCATCTAATGACAATCAAATATGAAATAATAAAATAAGTCTAACTTTTTAAAGTCTATCCATCATAAAGATATTGGATAGTTTAAAATAATTTATTGGAAAAATGTATTTAACTATTATTTATAACTTTGAGAGAAAAGTATTGACATTTTCTTTGAATTAAGTACATATCTAAACCTTTGTTCACATACAAAATGTACATTAAATTGACTCCTTGTAAGTGTAATGATAAACCATAAAATTACATAAAATGTCCTGTATAAAATGATGAATGCTCTTATCCATAAGTTCTATTGCATTTTGTTTTTTTCCCCACCAAGATCAAAATGTGCTCCATTACAAGTAAACAATGATGATAATTCAGCAATTAAACAACAACAACAACAACTATATATATATCATATATATATATATATATATATATATATATATATATATATATATATATATATATATATATATATATATATATATTCTAACCTCCCCCCGCGCATCCTCACCCCAAAAATATACTGTTTATTACGAATATTCCGGGTTCTAGCTCAGTTAACAAATAAATAAATGAAATATTCAGCATTGATTAAAATGATTACTAGCTCTAATTTTTAAAATACAAATACGGTTCAATTTTTAAAAATGAATTAATAAATATTTACTATTTTCATGAGACATGGAGTGACAATACGGGGAACGAGATAGACTACATTGAGACATTATCCACACGATACTACCTCAATGGCATAAGAACACTATTCCCCCTTTTTACTATACCAAATAACTAACTCATAGTATTCTTACGACTTTCTAAGCTCTATGCACTACGATTAAAATAATAATCATATCTTAATCTTCTTTATAACAAGAATCTAGCTCAATTAAATAAAATGAAGTAAAATAAAATAAAATAAAATCTCAGGTTCATAAATTGTATTCTAACTGATTTAAAATTACGGTAGTAAAATATGAAAAGGGAATTTTTATGTCATAATCTACTACACAGCAACTAATAATAATAAGAATAATAATAACAATAATAAATATGATATAATCTTATTTCTTCCTAAATGAAATAAATAAATACGTACGTGGTAGTATTTTTAATAATCTGACAACAGAATACGTGTGGCAACATTAGCATATAATTTAATGTAATATTGTGGCAACCGACTTATGACCAATAAATAATATAAAATTATGATCTTTTAATTTTAACATACCAATAAATTCTCAAAATTATTATAACACTTTTATGTTTACCTTTTTGTGCAAAAACTATATGTCTGTTTCAATTATAAATGTATCGTGATTTCATGCATCCATGTGGAGAAATAACAACGCGGACACAAAACTTTAAAATAAATTAAAAAAAAACAAAGTTTATTAACAACATAAATAAATTAACAATATTTTTACATTATGTACATTGGATATCCCTTACTCTCCTATCTCAACTTAGTTTACTAGTTTATAAAAATGAAATCAAAATACTATTTATTTTTCCTAGTTAAATCTTATCTTTAAAACGCTTAAGAAAATACAGTATTATTATTTGATTTATTATTATGGTTAGCTTGTTACAAAATGCATTTCTTATATGATTATCACTAACACTTTGCATCCCTAATATTATTAAAATAATATTTTTACAAAATTTACATTCGTAGTAAAATTCTACTAAATAACAAATTTTAGTTTTATATTGGTTGTATGGAATCTTACAAAGTCAAAACATTGTTCTACATTCGGTATTAGGTTTTTATTGTTCATTATCCGATGTTTATTAATCCTAATATTCTCATTCAAGCCTTACTTCGGATGATATAATTACAACTATTCATATACCATGCACAAGTATATGTTTATTATACATTACTGAACTATTTTCTTAATAAATATGCAATACTTATTTTCTAAATATTATTTAAAACATTCAAATTTTATTATCACTTAAAAAAAATACTTGGTTTAGATTTCTTTTCAAAATCTTATATTCATTTCTGAATTAATTTTACAATGTATTATATGATTCTTTCTCTCTTTATGATATTTTGGACTTTCAATTTTAAAGTTACACAATTCTATACATTCCAGCAAATAAACTATTCTTACATAAACGATAACATATCTTCAGTTCTATTTTATTCATTATTTCTTTGAAAATATCTTTCTGACCGATGCAGATTCACGAAATAAGGATAGCGAAGATAGATGCATAGGATCAAAATATAACTAGAATATTACTCGTCATAAACCTTGACAATCATGGCACAGTGAATTAAAAGACACTATAGAGGAGTGACCTTTACCTGTCTACCAACCTCTATTATAGGAACGATGCTAAAGCTATTTCTTCAGCTTTATTATAACATCAAAAAGTTTTAAAGATATGCAAAAAACACTGTCCAAACTATATGTGTTCAGTCATAGGGCTTAGTTAACTATACTGAAATCACACAAAACTAAATATGATCCAAATCCTTTATTTTTCCTATTTCTTTAAAAAAAACATCATCTTGGTTTCCTCTCCACTAGTACTTCCAAGTCACTATCCGATCTTATTTCTCAAGATTTTTCTATACTGTACATCGACAAATACATATCTGCATTTCTAACAATAATAAAATTCATTTATTTCAAAACTATTCCACTGTTCTATAAGAAAATCTTTTTACTACTTTCCTCGTATATTTAATCATATACAAACTATTTTAAAATATCTGAATACTTTATCACATGAAAGTTCAAAAGAATCACACAATTGTTCTGTCAAATTATATTATTAATATACTTTAAATAAATTATTGCATGCATATTCCGAATTACTCCTATCTCATTATATGTTAAAAATGTTGTATAAAATGTGTACATATAATTTAAACTTTCACACTTCATTCTTAATCAATAGATGATCTAAAAAAAATACATTATGCATTATAAATAACTATCAAAATTACCAAACGATCTTTATCTTCTCGATCGCGTTCCATAGGCTTCACCATTCCATTGATTCTTGTAGATATAAGACTCACATACATACACTTTATTTTTAAACAATATTTCTATAATTTTATCAAGCTATTATATTTAAATCTCAATATTACTAAATTTATGTTTATATGTTTTCCCTAATCTCACATAGCATTTTATATTTTTAAAATAACTTAGTAAAATATTTAAACTATATTTACTGTACTTCTTTATCAAACTTTCTTGAAAACCGTTCATATTAAAGCTAAAAAAAAATGTTTATTATTTCTTCTTCAGTCACTTAATGTTCAATTTTAAGGCAAAACAATTATTGCTCTGTTTAATAAATATTCATAGATGACAATCCTTGGTTTTTTTTATCACATTTAATACAATTATTAACTATGATATCAATTAATCCCGTAAAGAAAACCTCTAAATATTTTCTTCTAATATTTTCTGCTAATATTTTCCCGCGCGACTTTTATGATGCATCTTCTAGGTACTTTTATTTAAATATTCAGTAAATTTTTTCTGTCTCCATGGATCCATTTTATTAAGTATATTAGATTTATATTTTTCCAATTTCTCTGAGAGAAAGTTTTTCTGTTCTTTTTTTTCATAAAAACACAATAGCACTTTCATATCATTATTCTATAACTTTTTTCCTTCTTCTTTTTTTTTTTTTTTTAGTTTTGGTAACTATATACTTTGTAATATTTCCTTTAAAAAGACAAACATTCTTTCTTCATTATAACTTTTACATAATTTTTTCTTTATAATATTCGCATCTTAATTTTCCCATAGAGAAGAATAAAAAAAAAACTTCAAAGTAGCCTTATAAATTTGTGCGTCATAATTTTTCCTGACGGCAAATAACTTCTCTTTTAAGTTTTCCGTATAGCGTCCAAATTATATTCCTCTGAGTTACAATAATAAGTTTCTGGTTGAGCATAAATAAAGCTGTATCAAGGTACTTTACAAATATTTTTACTTTATCAATACTTCTATATACTGTTTTCTGTAGTACTTCCATTTTTACTGTAAGGTTTTGGCTAAACTTGAATAAAATCACTGGCAAGAAAACTTTTAAAAATTAGCCCTTCATGTAAAGGCAGTCAAAATATTATATGTTAAAAAAAAACTTTTAAAATAAATACAAAATTTTAAAATTATATCACTTTTCTAGCTTACGGTCTTATCCAGCTAAAAAAATATGTTACTTCCTCCTTCACTTACACATTACTTTCTCCCGCTTCGTCTAATTCTTATATTTTGTCTGCTAAAATACCTCCGTTGATTGGTTAATGACTTTTTTAGCACGAACAAATTTACACATTTTAGTTTTATAATAGATTAAGCCCTTTAAAATAAAGAATTTATGACATCATGTCTTAAATATTATTTAGAATAGTATTTTTAAATTCAATTATAGTTTTATCAAAATCATTTAAACTTTAAAATAATTATTAAAACAATATTTAATATTTCAACTTTTACTTTACGGATCGATAGCAATTATATTTAGTTTCATAATTCACAAACTTTATTATTATTCTAACAAGCGTGTGTGTGAAGGTATATAATATACAGTCACATGATTACTAACTTTAACAGATGATTTTTTAATTTAAGTCTCGGTCTAAATTACCAAAACTGATATATTTTATAAAAATTTGGAAAATAATTTAAAAATGTAGAACCAAATATAATTCTCACCATCCTAAAGTTTATTTTTAAAATATATTAGATTAATTTTGACTATTAAATATAATTATAATATTACATATCGTTTTTATTTAATTTATTAGTTTTAAAATATTATACTCGAATTATTAATATACTTTTAACTATTTATAGCTGTGTTATTTTATATGGCCAGCTTTTACAACCATAAGCAAGGATATCTTTAATCTTTATTTAACTGTTCCTTTTAAATAATCCATTACACTTTTATATACCAGGTATTTTCAGCTTTAAATTGTACTATAAAATCTAATTATCCTACTATTATTTATATATCATACAAACATATCTTAAAATTTAAAATTTTTTAGCAATTGACCATTCTACCCTATTATGACCTATAGATAAGGGCACAATATATATATATATATATATATATATATATATATATATATATATATATATATATATATATATATATATATATATATATTAGTCATCAGCTCAATGAAGTATATATATATCTTTACTTTATTGAGCTGATGACTAATAGTTTTCAGCACAGTATTGGAAAATATTAATCCTTCTAAATGACTATTACTATATAATAATTATTCAATATATTCATGTAGTTTTAATATTATATATATGAAGCACCACAATAAGAAAGTGTTAATTTCTGTGGTTGATTTATCTAATGTTTCAGCTATTATAATTTTCGTTTTGAAGTAATTACAACTTTATACAATAAAGAATCAATAACATATAAGCACTCCATGGTTTGAACTAGTATATGGATTTATAATAAACATCATAACATTTTATAATTGATATCACTCCACTAGATGGTGTTAAACGCATATCACAATATATTAGATCAAAACTTAAATTTTTTCAACAAAATAATCATTCCAGTTCCAGCAAAGTGTTATTATTTAAATACTTATCAAATTATCAATTTTATTTTTTTTAGAAATTATATACATTTTTATAATATACATATGCATATAATTTTCAGATTAAATTTAAGTGAATATTGTAAATTTCTTTTGTGAATTCTTTTTGAATGCCATAATGATGAATTTTTTTTCTTGATGTTATTTTTTAAAAAGATAATCCTCAAAATCTCCATTATTATCCTGGGAATAATATTGAAAAATTATTTGTTTAGACACTCATATTATGCTCTTTAACTACAAACTTCTTTAAAAATGGGGAAAATAATTATTAAGAAAACATAGCTTCAATTGAAGTAAGCAATATATATATACATAAACTGATAATATATATATATATATACATAAACTGATAAAAGGCTGATGGGTCTGTAATTTCTAATATCTTCTTTATCACCTTTCTTAAATATTAATATTATTACTGCATTCTTCCAATCATCCGGTACATCTTTATCAGTTAGACATTTGGTATATAACTTTGCTAAATTTTTTTTTCTACTTCTTCACCTGCTTCTTTTAATATATCAATTATAATTCCATCATTACCTGGAGCCTTTTCTTTATTCATACATTTAATTGCATGTCTCACTTCTTCAGTTAAAATTCTGGGCAATTCAGAAGATGTAATAGATGTAGGAGGTACTTGTTTTTTTATTATTATACAATTCTTGATAAAAATCTTCTACAAATTTCATGATGTCATCTCTCTTTTTAGTAATAATTCCATCTTTTCTTCTTATTACAGATATAAATTTCTTACCAATACCAAAATGTTGTTTTACATTCTTGAGACTTTTATTTTCTTCTATATCATTTTCAACTCTTTTCCACACCATTTTACAAAATTCGAGATATTCAATTCTTTTTAATGCATCATTTTTGTATATCTTCATATTCCTTCTTTTTTTCATAAATTTTCTAGTCTCAGTAAAAATTTTATTGATAAATTGCTGTTTTTTTCTATCAGCTATCTTTGTTGCAGTTTTTAAAAGTGTATCAGTTATTTTATTTTTAATTTCATTTAAATCTGAATCATGTTCAAAATGTACTATAACTTGAAACCGATTTGTAAGTTCTAAATTAAATTCATTAGAATTTTTCTGAAGATTAGGAATATCAACTGTAAATATTGTTTTTCTTAATAATTTTTGTCTCTCTAGTTTTACATTAACATGTATCTTACACCTCACTAATCAATGATCACTTCCTGTGTTAAATTTATTAAGAGCATTACAATCTTGAAATACGTATTTCCTGTTAGTCAAAATATAATCAAATTCTGCTGTACCTTCATTTGGCTGCTTCCATGTCCATTTCCTTTTAACATTTTTCTCAAAAAAGAATTCATAATATAAAATTTTTCTTTTTCTTCAAACTCAACAAGTCTATGTCCTCTCTCATTTCTATTACCATAACCAAAATTACCTACAGCACTTTCATCTTTCCTTTGTTTACCAATTCTAGCATTAAAGTCTCCCATAACAATTGTAAAATGTTGTTTACTCTGATAAAAAACCTTTTGTACATCCATATAAAAATCTTATACTACTTCATCACTATGAGAAATTTTTTGGGCATAAACCTGAATTATCTGCATTTGGTATCTGATATTAAGTTGTATAACTAATCTTGCCACTCTGTTCGATACTCTATCAATCTCCACAATATTGTTTTTTCACTTTTTATTTATAATGAATCCTACCCCACTTATATTTCCAATATTTGTGCCTTTATAATAGAGTATATGTTCACTTTTAAATCAATTGTCTCTTCATCTTTTCTTCTAACATCACAAAGTTCAATAATGTCCTATTTAATATAAAACAGTTCTTCTAATTCTTGTAAATTATCCTTCACTTGAAAATGAACTGCAGTTGTAAGTACCTAAATAAAAAGTCATCATCAAATGGCAGCCTGGGTTTGCAATGAGGGAATTCCTAGCACCCTCTGACTTTGGCCACCAACCACTGCCTTGGTTGGTGACTTTACAGTCTCTTGGGAATATCAGTTTTATATAAAAAAATTACCAAGATAATTACAACTCATCAACAGAGAACATTGGATTTCCACCAACCAAGAGAACAAGCTGGATTTAAAAATGGTTTTAGTACAGTAGATCATATCCAGGTATTGAGAGAAGTTATAGAAAGGACAAATGAATATGAGTTGCCATTATGTTTTGGACTTGTGGATTATGAAAAGGCATTTGATTCTATACATATTTCATCAGTGATTAAAGCATTGGATCATCAAGGTATAGATCCAGGATATTGTTATGTTTTAAAGAATATTTATAAAAATTCAACAGCAACAATTAGATTGCATAATGATATTGGGAAAGTCAACATTGAGAAAGGTGTAAGACAAGGTGACTCCACATCTCCAAAATTTTTTACAGCAGTGCTGCAAGAAGTATTTTGTGGATTAAAATGGGAAACTAAAGGAGGAAAAGTAAATGGAGATTATTTAAGTCATTGAGATTTGATGATGTACTTGTTTTTGCAAATAATGCTTCAGAGCTGTAGGAAATGTTGCAGGAGTTATCAGATGAAAATAGGACTAAAGATAAATGTTAAAAAGAGTAAAGTAATGTTTAATCGATTTGCTCAAAATATAAAAATAGAGATTGATTATGATGAATTAGAAGAAGTTAACAGTTGCAAATAACTTGGTCAGATTATTAATACAGATGAAAACATAATGGAGGAAATTAATTATAGAATTAAACTTGGTTGGAGTGCTTTTGGTAGAAATAACTTGATATTAAAAGGAAATATGCCTATGTGTTTGAAATGGAAGTTTTTTAACAAATGTGTTTTACCAGTTCTTACTTATGGATCTGAGACTTGGACAATTAATAGAAGAGCAATAGAGAGACTTCAGACCACTCAAAGAAGTATGGAGAGATGTGTGGTGGGAGTAACAAGAAGAGATCGAAAATGCCATGTATGGGTAAGAGAACAAACAGGTGTTACTGACCTCATTGAAAAAATTAAAAGATTGAAGTGGAGTTGGGTTGAACATATTGCTAGAAGAGATGATAATAGATGGACAATTGAAATTTTAAACTGGATTCCAAGAGTTTGTAAAAGACCCAGAGAGAGACCACATGTGAGCTGGATGAATGAATGAAATAAAAAAGTGTGCAGGGGTGATGTGAAGAAGAGAAGCTAAAGATTGAAAAAGATGGATTGAACTTGGAGAGACCTTTATCCTGTAGTGGATTGATAATGGTTGATTATATATATATATATATAAGCAGACCAAGAATAATAATGAATTTTCAAGTGAATGCATGGGATATTTATATTATCTGTTTGAGTGATGCAATATCTGATCATGGATTACTACTGTAACTAAGAATGTACTCAAGTTCATTTGTTTTGTTTTTTTCAAATTCATTGAGTGATCATTCTTTTTGAAATTAATTTTTTAAAATAATAATTATACATTGTTCTTTAAATTAAAAATCTTATATAATAATTTTTTATTCACATTAACAGTACACACATATGTATTTTCACTCACATAGTATAGCGAAAATTCAATCATTGCTAAGCTATTTGATTTATACCCCCTTATTAATATATAGAGCAAGAATGCTATTTTGACTAAAAATACTTTTTTAAATTGAAATATTAAATTTTTTGAGTAGTCATTTTTAAATCAAAATGTCAAGCTTTATTGTGTATTGCTTCTGTTTTAAAAACATGAGAGGAAAACAAACAGCAAACTCACTTTTAATATATATATATAATATTATGATTCGATGTCTGTATTTTTAAAGCAATATACATAATTATATAACTGAATATTTGTAAATACAGTAACTAAATAATTAAATTTTTTTATAGACTTAGGAGCGCTTTTGATTATCCCAGTAATCTGTGTCAACTAAAGCTTTATTTGACACAGATTACTGGGATAATCAATAGCGCTCCTAAGTGGATAATTTTTTTTAATTATTTAGTTATTGTATTTACAAATATTCAGTTATATAATTACTGACATGAGCCAATTAGCTCGAAACCATGGTTTAAAGTATGGTAACAATTTGAAAGAGATATTTAATTCTCTCTCTCTCTCAGTGTTTATGTAAACTAAGCTTGATAGTGGGCTGTTGGTAAAGCTCCATCTAGTAACATAAAATGCAAGCTATAAGTTACAAAATGTATAACTCGTTTTGTTTATATATATATCACAAATTGTAATTTTTCTACTGATATATTTTATAATAACTTAAACTTACACATAATAAAATGAAATTAGACAAGCTATTATTTTAGCCCAATATATTTGTCTTTTAATTCAAGCAATTTTTAAAATATGTTAAATGGATTGTGTATGTTTTTTTAAAAATAAAAGTGAAGATCAAACTAAAAATATTATCTTGTATAGCAATATTTTTATAATAATATAAAATTAGATATAATAAGATAAAATTTGAGTATACATCAGGTAATAATTTTAATAATTAATGACTTTATATAGAATAAATAAATGGCTAAACATTTTTATATAAACATATCAAATGCATAATCAAATGATTGAATATATATATATATATATATATATATATATATATATATATATATATATAGAGAGAGAGAGAGAGAGAGAGAGAGAGAGAGAGAGATGTTACAGTTATGCTGGTGTTTTGGATATCCAGATTTTGTTGTTGATTGTTCATAATGATGAACAATTTTATTACTGTTATTTAATGCTCAGTGAATTTATAGTTAGTTTTATTTTTTGTTGATTTCACATGCTCATTCACTTTATATTTAATTTTATATTTTATTTGTGACCAATGGGGATGATGATAATTTCCCACTCTCCTTACTTACTTTTTATTGCCATTTCATCCCATTCTGTACCATTACATTACTTATATAATAATGTTTCAATACTCTGCCATTCTTAGTATTAATGTAAACTAATGCTCATTCAGAGATTAAATTTAAATTTTTAACAATAGTTATTGCACTTAGTATAGGTTTAATGTTTTACATCATATTTACACTAAACATGAATATGGCATTAAAATGAAAGTTTACTTAGTGCAATAAATATTGTTGAAATATTATATTTAAACTCAATATGTGTATTATTTTACATTAATCTATACATATTTATGCAAATAAAGTATTTTTCAGGCTAAAATATGTATTTTATTATTTTGTTTTAATTATTGATGTTTGATAAAATATTATTCATTAGTGTCAAAAAAGGGTCTTAATGAATAAATGTCAGAGTTTAAATAATAATGAGATTGAGTATGAAGTAAAAATCATTATTCTTATAAGTATATTATACCCTTTTTATTGGTACACTCCCGTCATGAAATAAGTTGGAAATAAATTTTAGGGTGTATAATTATAAATTTAATAAACCAAATATATTTATTTTTTAAACTAAAAAAAAAATAAAGATCATTTTAGTTATTGAAGAGTTTTAATTTGTAATGGTTCATTTGAAGTAACATAAATTGTATAAATCTTGGTCAACATTTTATTTTAAAAGGTATATAAGAGATAAAATAATAAAAATATAAATTAATAATATTTGATAAGTAATCATTTGATAATATTTAATATTGTAATTAAGTTTAAATGTAACATTATAAATGAAAATATGCATTATATAAATAGATAATAATGTCTGTGCACATCTAATATAAAATAATGACTAGTTCTGGTGAAATCTTAATTTATTTTCAAAAAATAAATAGTTAATAATTATGTTATGAATTTTATAATATAAAGTTTATAAAATTAATTTAAGATTTAGTCTGTGTAAAATAGAATTAAAATCATCTAAATTGATTTAAATTAAATTGTATTTTTATTTAATTCACGAAAGGTGTTGTTTTTTATTAGGAAATATTTTAAACAGATATTTATTTTAAAAAATAGTTAAACTACATGTAATTAGCAAGGAGACAAGTTGACCAATGGGAGAACACAATTTGGAATAAATTAAAAATCAGCAGACAGTGTTCGTATAAAAAAAAAATTGAGGAAAGAAGGGATATAGAAAAAAAGATTACAGATAAGAAGAAAAAGTAACTTTATTTTTCTCTAAAAGTTTGTTTTAATTCTTTTAAATATTATTATTATTTTAAAAAGTAATTGATTGTGATCTACTTGAGAATTTAAAACTATATATTATAATGTTTTGCTAAAATGAAGGCATGAAAAAAAGTTAAATCTCTACTGGTGAAATCAACAATTTAGTAATTTTCAGAAAATATTTTTCAATCAGTATATTGAAAAAGAATATTAGAGAATAAAAGAAAAACACTATAAATTTACACCAAAATATTGTAAAATAATAAATGAAATCAAGAAAAACACTGTGAGAATTGTGTTAATACATAATTTAATTAACAAACAAGAATAAATATTTATACATCATTTCTATTGTAGTAGTTGTCCAAGATTAAGACAGAATCAATGGATGAATAAAAAGAAAATTATTTCTGAAGATAATTAAAACTGAATCAGTAAAGAATAATAGTGGGAATTTTGCATATAAAAATGCACATAGTATTAGAAGAGAACATACAAAAGTATATCTGAATAAAAATTTCAATGGTATAAATGATATAAACAGATGGGTATTAGTTTTAGTATAACTTTTATGAATAATAAAATTTAATGATGAATTATATATATATATATATATATATATATATATATATATATATATTCATCATATAAATATATATATATATAGTAAATGAAGGATTAAAAGACAGAAGGATGTATGATTATAGTATGAAGCAAAATGTAAAAGGAAAAATATCAATGAACATTATATTTATACTTGTAATAGGATCATAGCAGTCTGTTCAGAAAATGAAAGAATTATTTATCAAATCCATAAAAATGGACAGACAAATATAAAAAAAATCATATAATTACTGATTACAAAGAACAATGAATGTAATTGAGGAGAAAGAATTGAATAAATTAATGGAATAAATATTATCTTATTTGAAAATATAAAATGTATAGTAATGATAAAGTCAGTCTACATTAAGGGAGAATATGTAAAATGCACTATCCTAAATGATAACATTGATAAGAAATATGTAAGGAGTAATGTGAAGACAAGTCTAATAAAAATGAGAAGTATCTAAATAAAATATATTATACAAGTTGAAATTAATTCTTGATTGTTAAAAAAATGTAAACAACCTGTTGGCATTGGAATTTTGTAGTTATCTGATATTATGATGAGAATAAAAAGAACAGAAGAAGGAATGCTGATGCTTAACAAGTCTGAAGCATTTGGAATGATTGGGTTACCATAAAAATTTTAAGCTTTTTAAAAATGATCTTATGTTTAAAAAAATTTGTAACATAATCTTTGTATACTATTTAATTTTATACTTTATAATAATCATTATAAACATAGAGGGGTAAATAAATAGATAAATAAATTAATAATTAATTTGATTTGTTTATCTATGTAATTAATTGTTTAAAGTTTTTATTCTAATAAATCTGGTTAAATAATTGCAATAAATGGTAATAAACCATAACTAGGAAAATTTATATATATATATATGAAAAAACAAATACAAGTTAATCACGTAACCTGCTATCACTTGTTATTTATGTCCAAAAGATGGCGCTATACCAAAACCGCCGAACAAGTGTAAGATTTGTTTTACATAAACGAAAAAAGAGTCAGAAATTAACTACCTCTTTCATTTGCTCACCCCCAGATCATCTGATTTCAAGCTGGTTTGCTATCCTCAGTGGGAGATAGAGTATAGAAACTAGATCTAAAACACTGACTCTCAAGTGTTTATGCAAAACGTTTCTATCAGATTGTAAGCGTGAATTTTTCAGACCGGTAAAGTCTTCAAACCCAGCCTAGCAAGCTAGATATTTATATGGGTCTGATCTCAGTTCAGAATCACCATATAATCAAAGTCTCTGCAATATATATCATTGCAAGAAAACTCTAAAGGTACATTTATGAAAAAACAAATACAAGTTAATCACGTAACCTGCTATCACTTGTTATTTATGTCCAAAAGATGGCGCTATACCAAAACCGCCGAACAAGTGTAAGATTTGTTTTACATAAACGAAAAAAGAGTCGAGGTTGCTCTTTCACTCCCCCAGATCAGCTGATTTCAAGCTGGTTTGCTATCCTCAGTGGGAGATAGAGTATAGAAACTAGATCTAAAACACTGACTCTCAAGTGTTTATGCAAAACGTTTCTATCAGATTGCAAGCGTGAATTTTTCAGACCGGTAAAGTCTTCAAACCCAGCCTAGCAAGCTAGATATTTATATGGGTCTGATCTCAGTTCAGAATCACCATATAATCAAAGTCTCTGCAATATATATCATTGCAAGAAAACTCTAAAGGTACATTTATGAAAAAACGAATACAAGTTAATCACGTAACCTGCTATCACTTGTTATTTATGTCCAAAAGATGGCGCTATACCAAAACCGCCGAACAAGTGTAAGATTTTAGATCTAGTTTCTATACTCTATCTCCCACTGAGGATAGCAAACCAGCTTGAAATCAGCTGATCTGGGGGTGAGCAAATGAAAGAGGTAGTTAATTTCTGACTCTTTTTTCGTTTATGTAAAACAAATCTTACACTTGTTCGGCGGTTTTGGTATAGCGCCATCTTTTGGACATAAATAACAAGTGATAGCAGGTTACGTGATTAACTTGTATTTGTTTTTTCATAAATGTACCTTTAGAGTTTTCTTGCAATGATTGATTATATGTTGCTGAACTAGATCAGACCCTTATAATATCCAGCTTTGCTGGCTAGGCTGTAGGCCTTGAATTAAGCTTGCACAAGAAACACTTTTGCATAAACACTCGAGAGTGTTTTAGATCTAGTTCTCTATCTCCCACTGAGATAGCAAAGCAAATCACCTGAAATTGGAGGCGGAGTTTTATTTATGTAAAACAAATCTTATGTAAAGTGCTATAGGGCACATCTTTTGACATGGACATTTCAGTGATATGGTTACTGATTAGAGTTTTCTTGCAATGTTATATATTGCAGAGACTGTGATATATGGTGATTCTGAACTGAGTCAGACCCATATAAATATCTAGCTTGCTAGGCTGGGTTTGAAGACTTTACCGGTCTGAAAAATTCACGCTTGCAATCTGATAGAAACGTTTTGCATAACACTTGAGAGTCAGTGTTTTAGATCTAGTTTCTATACTCTATCTCCCACTGAGGATAGGAAACCAGCTTGAAATCAGCTGATCTGGGGGTGAGCAAATGAAAGAGGTAGTTAATTTCTGACTCTTTTTTCGTTTATGTAAAACAAATCTTACACTTGTTCGGCGGTTTTGGTTTAGCGCCATCTTTTGGACATATATATATATATATATATATATATATATATATATATATATATATAAGCAATTACATATGTTTATTATAAAAAGCTAGAAGAAGTTTGGGTTCGAATGTAATATTGAAATGATAAAATGTGATATTTAAAATTTTGATCATATGTTTAACTATAAATAATTTAGTATAATTATAGTGGAGTTATAATTATTCCTAGTTTGTAATTATTTGTAGGTTATTATTTATAAGAAATGTATGAAACAGATATATATGTTATACTTAATGTTTTCACGGTTATATGATGTAGATAAATTATAACTTTTTGGGCTATACCGTGTATTGTTTTCCATTAAACACGATATTTTGATGCAATAGCAACCACCATTATCAAGGTTAACTTTTTAAAGAAAACCGTTAGATCTTAACAAATAACATGACTGTGTGTGAGATGAGAAAAGAGATTCAAGTTCAGCATTCACAATATGAGGCTTATCAATATTGAGGGAAATAAACATTTTGATAAGCCTCATATTGTGAATGCTGAACTTGAATCTCATTTCTCATCTCACTCACAGTCAGGTTTTTTTTTCAAAAGTTAACCTTGATAATGGCAGTTGCTATTCCATCGAAATATCGGTGTTTAATGGAAAACAATACACAGTAAAGCCCCAAAAGTTATAATATATATATATTGGATATAGGAAGTTAATAGCTGAGTTGTTTAGATAAAATGAAGATAAGAATAAAAAGTATTCATGAATGTCAGGTTGAAAATGCATAGGTATGCATTCAACTAAATGTTAAAGATATCAGCTTTTCTATGGTCTCATGCCTGATTTTGATAATGGTAAATTACTTGCTAAATGTGGAAAAGTATGATTTGAGAACTATGAACAATCTCTTGTAAACATTAAAAAAACCTGGTGGTTTAAATAAATCTAATGAATCACAAAGTTTTCAGCCATGTGGAGACCATTTATTTTATCTCTTTCTTTCTAAATCAACTTGCGATCAATTTATTGGGTTTCATTTCAAGACATTGGAGCTGCATCTAAGACTTCTAAAAATTATTTTTGCATTTTACACCCTCTGTTGATAATTGTGTGAAGCTTTTTTACAGCATTAATATTTATGTATAATAAATTTCTAATATTTTAAATACAAAAAAAAATTAAGATGGCAGAAAAATTGTTGATGCTATTTTTCAAAGCATCTCAAACTCCAAGATAATGGGTATGCTTCACATATTTCATGATCTCAAACTTTGTGAAATTACTTTGAGAAAATATTATGATGATCGAGAAAATATTACAATGGTCTAAAAACATAATATTTTGGAAAGTTTATGATTATATTTATATCATAATTGTGTAATAATTATTAAAAATCAAAATAAATATTACATATTTATTTTTTACTGAAATGTTTTATTTTTAATGTAAAATAATATATTCTTATTGATATTGTTACTATAGAGATTGTGGTCATGGAAAACACAGCTGTCTAGAAATGAGGTCAAAAGCAGATTGTTGTAATTCTTGGTGATATCATAAAAATTAACCAAAAAATTTAAACTTTTAAAGCATAAATTGATATATTTAGTAGTTATTAAAAATAATTTATTTAGATTTTTAAAACAAACATAAAACTATGAAGATTTTTTTATTTTGCAAATTGAAATAGTTCCACGTGAAATTTGATGATGACAGTATTTTGTTTTGATTAAAATTTATTTTTTAAAATAATTCCTAAAATTTAATGTGATTTTTTTAAATTTATTTAATTTCCAAACAAAAATATCTATTGAATGAGGTCAAATTTATTATATCTGATAAATAATTATGGTTTAATATTACAGTTAAAGCTGAAAGCTTAAAGTAAGTGAGAACAAAGAAATCTGTTAAAATACAGGAGGTTAATTGTAAAACTGAAAGAAACAAAAATTATTTGTAATCACCCACTATGAATAATCAACTGTCAAATATATTAAGAATACTTTTTTATTTACTTCACATTCAATCTTTCAATATTATTATGTTTTAAGAGCTAACAATCCATCATTAAGACCTTATTATTGACAATGTTGACTGATATTTCTTCAAAATGGAAAATTTAAAGAAAAATAATCCATGATTTAACTCAACCAAAAGAGTTAATTTACATCATATAAATGTGAAATTATTAAATATAATATATATAAATAAGTTGACAATATCTATGAAATATTGAAGACTACCATCTAATAGTAATTATTGTTATAATACTTAATATGTCTTCAACTTTGGTATTCATCAATATGTGTGATGAAAATGGTTTATCTTATATTAAGTCCTTTATATTTATGAAAATGTTCAATTTAGATGAAATTTAATGAGAGAATTGAATTTTAATATATATATAAGGTAATTTTTTTCATTAATTGATTTATTTAGTCAACAATGTAGGTAGGATTTTTTCATTTACAAACTTTGTAATTATATCTTACTTTGAAATTAGAAATTATATACATTTTTCTAATAACAGTTACTGTTAAAAATAATTTTGAACATTATAAAATATATTTTGGAACTACTTCATTTTTAGTGAGTTATGTACAAAAGTAATGAAATAATTTAATTTTATATGTGTGTATATTATTTTTGCATTTCAAATTTTCATTATAACATACATTTCTCAGATGCATGAACAAACATATTTGAATAAAACAAATTACCACTAAGCTACACATTTCTTAGTGAACCATTACTTATCTGTTGGTCCAAGTCACACTCTTTTATACATGCCTTCATCATTTATTTATCATTTATTTTATTTTAAAATTCAGTATATTTCATTATATATATTTCAAATAAAACAATATGTTACAACTTAAGCATTAGCACATAATATATTACATTTAATAAATAGATCAATATGTTTGCTTGTTATTTGTTCAGCATTTCTAATATATCTTTTAAGTTCTCTATTTTATAAAAAAAAGTGTTTGCATTAATGTTTTTTTTAGATTTCAAATGTATCCACAAAAAATGATGTTCTACATTTGATTTCTTTTTATCAAGTATTTTAAGCATCTTTTCAGTAGCCATGGAATTGTTGAATAAAATAATCCCATTTTTTTGCAAAATTGATAAATATTAGCACATATAATACAGCTCTTATTGATATTTATCTTCACTAACAAAAAAACCTGAAGAAAATACACTGACTAATGAGTTTTGTAGTGGATTAGACTTGTTCTCAAGCTACTGAAAAAGGACAACAATTTTTAATGCAAAAGGAAGATTTTTTTGGTAACACATTAAATTTACACATTGTGTCAAAATATGTACCTATAAGATTTGTTGAAAAGAAACTGTCAATGGAAAACTATCATAAGAAAATTTAATATGTCTCATCTAACAATGTATTTTCTAATATTTTAATAGGTGAAATGAGTTGTAATTGGCATCATAATTTAATTTGGGGATGTATAATTATTGATAGATTATTAAACTTTACTTGAATTAGTTGAAGTATGTTTATTTTATCTTTCATATCAAGATAAGATAGTTCATATCTCATAGCGCATGATATTTCCTCAAATTTTACCAAATTGAGTGGGTGACTATTTATGGGGAAGTTGATTTTAAATAAAACATCATTACATATTTGGCTAATTCATTTAGCTTTAATGAATTGATTAAATAACTTAACAACAATCAGTCAAGTTTATTGTTTTTGATGATATCCTTAACATATAGTTCTATATCAGTTTAAATCCTCATCTCCATAAATAATTATTTTCATATTTATTAATACTTATTGTAGACATTTTGTATATACATAGGTCCACAGTATAAAGTATGTCAACAGACCTTTAAGTATAAAATTTAGTATTTGAAGTTTTATACTCATATGACATGTACTTGGATTGAAAGAAATAATTTAATTAAGAATTTATTTCTAATTAACTTGTTCATTACTAAATTGAATTTTGTCATTAACACAAATATTGGGATATCAAAAAATTCTGTTGTAAATGTTGATGGAATATTTCTTCCAGATAATCTCTGCCACATTGAATATTTTTTTTATATGACTGACTTTGTTATTCATGAAAATTTGTTTAGTCATTCCTCAATAATAAGAATGATGTGATTTTCATCATATTATCAATGTAACTCAGTGTACTTATTTTTCTTCCAAAGTATGGGAAAAAATTTTCTGTAATGAAATCATCAGATTTTCTCAAAAATACATCAATGTGGATAGAAAGTGATAGTGGAGATCTTTACACCAGGTCTTGTGAAATATCAAATATTGGTGAGAGTCTTATCCAAGTTTTTTCAAGCTGCTAATCTAATTTCATATAATTTATTAGACCATACACACAGGCTGGATTATCTGCAATGATTTTGAAAATATGTATAGTTATATAATGCAGATTTACATGGTGAAAGACATTTTAAAATCATATTTATTGCATTCATTTCAGATAGATTATTGTGTTTTACATTTGTCTTCTATAGATAATATAATGGACATGTAAGAGATTAATTGTCAAGAAGGGCTTGAGTCTAACTAATAATATTTTAGAAAATATATTAAAGTGCATAACTGTTATACATTCCTATTTGTTATAAGTGGAAATATGGGATTAGGGGTTTTATAATCATTAATAATTTCTCATTAATGTCTCTCCTATCTATGTAGTCTATAGATAATGAGTTGAACAAATTTATCATTTGATTAGCTAACAGATGTTTTACAGATTTATAATGAATCATTCCCAAGTCATTTGTCAAATCGGTGAAATTCTCTTTTCATGTAGACTTAGAATGAAAATTATTAATTGATATCCTTTATTTTTCAAATTCAACAACTTGAAAATTTTCAAATAGAATTATCTGCTGATGTTTTGTGATCATCATCTAAATTACAATAGGAAACCCTTGTGGCAATTTATTTTGAATTGGATACGAGTGAGATTTTATATTAGCAAATAAAAAAAAATAGTTAAAGAAATAATTATAAAAATTGTAATTTAGCTTTGAGTGCTTTGATTAACAATGATATTCATTAACATTTTGCAGTTTGATATTTAGTTTATTTAAATTGCAATCATACATCAATAAAAGAAAACATCATGGCAAATTAATGTTGATATGAATATGATTTTGTAATAGGTGGAAGCAAGCTGAGACTATGAATTTTTGCAAACATGGAAAATGTGTTTACATTGATTTGCAATTGGGAAAAGAAAATAAACATATACTTATTAAATTAACTTGTAAACTAATTACACATCTAATAATTGATCATATTTCTCAATAATAATTTCAATATTTAAAAAAAAAAAACATCTAATTTTCTCTAACAAATCATTGAGGAACATTTAAATGGCATAACTATTGGACATTATTCTTCATAAATAAATCACTGTATGATGAGTTTACCTCATTCAACAATTCCAGAAATTTAAATTTATTTAAAGCTTATGCAGATTTAAATTTTACTAAGTTTGTTATAGCTCATAATATCTTCTCCTATCTTGAAAATATCCAATACTATAAACTTGCTAATGTACAATAAACTCAAAACCCAGAATTGAATGTTCAATGAGTGTAATAAATTAATTGACAAAACTAATTTTCTATAAAATCATATTTCATAGAATTATCATCAGTTTTTAAATATTTATTTCATTTTCAGAAAGTACATCTATAACTATGTTGTAAATCTTCAGTTTTTGTTATTGTTAATAATGTTAAACTGATTAGTATTTCATTAGCATTTTTTCTAACACAATATTTTATGCAAGTAGCTAAACGAGCAAATCGAGTTATGACAGGAATCTCATTAAGACAATGAGAAATGAACACATTTTATAACCATTTGTTGATAATTCATTAAATTTTTAGCAAGTACAAAAATTCTATTTTTTATCATATCTCTAGCTAAAACCATATATGTTATTATTTATATAATTTTTTTTTTGGTTTTCAAATTTTTTAAAAAGCACTGGTACATTTTTTAATTTTGCAACTTTTAGATTTCTTCTGTCCACAATCTTTGGAATACTCTGCTATTTGGTTCCTGTAATTTTTACTTTTGGTAATTCATTAGTATTACGAATATTTTTTCCCAACAAATAAATAACAATGCTTTGGCATGAGTTAACATATGTAAAAAATGATAATATTGGAAATTTTTAGAATACAATCCTTAATATCAAACCATGCTGTACTAATAAAGTAATATTTTTAATATCAAATTCACAATTTGCAACACTAATTATTATTAATATAGTTAATCTAAATAAAAATAATAAATTAACCTTAATTATAAAATACTTCATTAAAAATTTTGAAAACCGAATTATTAAAACAAATTCATTCTTCAATTGGATAATTTTAACTGAATAATTATTGCTATTATAATAAGCATTAGTATTTTAATGGTTTATTGTGCATTTTTTTTTTTATTATAAGGATATTATTTTAGGATGTTTTTTTTTAAAGGATATTACATATTTTAGTCAAATATTTATTTACTTTTCTTGATTTGAGAAATGAATACATTTTTAAAGAATATTATCTCTTGATAGATGTCGTTACTTGAAGTAGACATGTTAAGTAAAACAGCAATATATATATATATATATATATATATATTACTTCTAATAATATTTTATATATATATATATATATATATATTACTTCTAATAATATTTTCACTGATAAATGATAAATTTATAGTATTATTTTCATGCGTTTCCGTGTAATAAAAATATAATAGTTAAATAGCTGACATTACAGTATTAAAAAAAAGAATTTTTAAAGTTCTTTGCGTGTATAACTATGATTATTACTTTTAAGTGTAGCCACACTATATATCAGTTTGTGTACTATGTGCGTTCTTACATATACATATTAGCTGCACATAAAGAAGTATGTCTGTTGCAACTTCACAGAAAGAAAAAAAAAACTTTTCCAGATATGAGTTTCATGATAAATGTACACTTACAAATAATAATAAAAAAAAAAAAGCTTTCTTTACATACTGCCGGTTGCCACGCAGCGTTCATTATCACCGACACACATATAAAAATTGCGTGATTATATATATATATATATATATATATATATATATATATATACATATAAAAATTGCGTGATTATATATATATATATTATAAAACAGATTGCATTACAACAAGAAAAATCAATATTCGCTAAGTTCTCTCATACACAAATAATTACCTTTCATTTATTAACAAATAATTTGAATAAAATAGAGACTAATATTAATAACATTTACACAAATCACCAAACTTTTCTCATGGGTTGCCTAGCACTGTGCCATAAGTTCGCCATATCCATTCTAGGATATTCCACACATTAAGCATCCATATGATATGCTTTACGCATTTATACATTTTCATGTATTATTATCTTTAAAAATATTTTATTCAACTTCAAATCAATACATTTGAGTCAATTACTTTCTGACATCATCATAAATATGTAGTTATGTAATATTAAGCTCCAAATGTTTTAATTTGTTATTAATTTTACCTTCTTATTATTACATATAAAATTAATTGACATTCACTGAGGTTAATCAAAAAGATGAAGTAATATTGCAGTAATATATGTCTATGTATTTCAATTGAATGTCGCTAGTTATTTTCAAATAATGGAGGTTATTCAGAGGTGTTGTAAACATGCCTAATGTATATGTTTTCTAAAGTATTTGTACCTTCCCTGACTGACCTCTACTATATGAATAATTGGCCCTGAGAAAATATGTAACATCATTTATTGACAGAAATCATTAGTTTAAGACATGTACAGATAAGAAGAAATTAACGTGCTATAAGTTATTCACATGCTTGCGCATTAAATATAATAAAACAGAGTATTATTTTAAACATAAGTATTTCAAATTTATTTTCCTATCATCACCATTGCTTATATAATCACAATATATTAATTTTATTGTGGGTGATGCGATTTATTATTTATTATTATGTTTCTAAAAAGCTTAACAAATTTATCAATATGAAAATTCAATAGCATTAAACCATGCATATTATTTTATATAAGTATATACTTTCTTAAAGATATCAGTACCTGAAAAATAAAAATATACTTCAATATATTGTAGTATTAATCTTTAATAATAATAATAATAATTTTATATATAGTCAGATGTTGTTAAGAGAAGCTATAGAGATTTTTAAAAAGCCCAAAAGTTTGCATAAAAGGTGTGAATTAAAGAAAATTAACATTTGGAAGAAGCTATTAGAAGACAAATTAATTTTTAAAACTTCTCAACCAATAGAATTTAAATATGAAGAGAAAGAAAAAGATAAAAATAATGGTTTTAAGTCTCACACACATTTTTATGATTGAGTAAGAGGACACTCTCAGAAAGGTACTTGTTATTGTACGGACACCTTACCTATTTTACCATGTGGAATGTCCCAAAAATAATTATATGAAGTCATATATATATATATATATATATATATATATGACTTCATATATATATATTTATTGGTACAACAGATACACATGACCACATTTATGTAGAAAAAACAATCACCAATAGACATATTCATGCTAAAACAGCACTCATCAATTGGTCCAGATTATTATTTCCCTCATATATATATTAATTCTAATATCTTCATGGATAAAAGATGTCATATTATTATTACTATTTGCGAGATATTCCGTGTAGTGAAAAAGCTAAATGCTGACATTTCAGTACAATATCAAGTACCTTCCTCAAAGCGTCCTCTTGATTTGAAAGAGGACACTCTGAGGAAGGTACTTGATATTGTACTGAAACGTCAGCATTTAGCTTTTTCACTACACGGAATATCCTGCAAATAGTAATAATAATATGACATATATATATATATATATATATATATATATATATATATATATATATATATATATATATATATATATATAATCAGTTCTCAGCCTATATTAAGAGAGCAAATCTTCATACTTTAATAGACACGCTTCAATCTACTCCAACCTCCAACTTTTCAACCATCAATATCATTGAAAATCTAATAATGAAAATCCAAATCCTATGCTTATGCCAATATTATTCCAATGCCCATGTTGACCTCAAGTCACTTGGACCCCTCATGTATAGGACCTTATTCATTTAAATACATAGAAAAGGGAGGGGCAAGATACAAGCTTGATGTGTAAATATTTGAAAACCAGTCACTCTTCACAAACCTGGGAGCTTAATTTAATTATAGGGGATTTGAACTCAGACTTTCAAGCATTCTTTCACTATCCACACTATCGAATACAATGGATACACATGACCACATACATGTAGAAAAGATACATAATCACCAATATACATATTTCATGCTAAACTAGCACTCATCAGAGATGATGATCTGGACCAACTGATGAGTGCTGGTTTAGCATAAAATGCAGGTATTGATGATTTTTATCTTTTCTACATGTGTGTGGGCATGTTTATGAGTTGTATGAAATAGTGTGGATAGTTGAAGGGTGCTTGAAATTTTGAGTTCAAACCCCTATACTTACAATTAAGCTCTCAGATTTGTGAACAGTTTCTGGTTTGCAAATATATATATATATATATAACAGTGTTATATATTATGGAAACATTTTAAAATTGAAATTTGATCATTTAAATTGTTTACATAATAGGGTGGCTTATATAAACAAAAATTTCAATCAGTTATTTTCTAATGGAGAAATTCTTTTTAAATCTCAATACCATGTAAAAATTTAATATTTAAATTAGTTTTACTGCAATTAGTATGCATGTTTCCATGTTAACTTTTAAAAGAAAATAAAAATATTTTGGTTCCAGGGCACAGAACTAAAATTTTCTACATAATAAGTTATTGTTCAAGTGTTGTTATTTTTTATGTGGGTGTGGGTGAAGAGAAGGATGAAGTAAGTTAAATACTTCCATGTATGTACATTTGAATTTGGTAAGCAGAAGGTAATGTTTCAGTGTTTAAAATTAGATTATGAGTGTTTTCCGTATCCTTTTCAGGGGAATGTTTTGTCTGTGGGAGAAATTTTAAATACAGGGACTGATTCTGGATATGTTAGTGTATAGGCTGATACCATATTTGATTTTCTTTGGATTCTAGATCTTTCTAAGTCATTCCATGTTCATTCTGTAAAAAGGCATTTAATATAAATAAATAAAAACAAATAATATTTCCAAGCACTTTCAACTCTTACGAGTCCTTATCAAGGCAGTGTAAACAATTCTATTTTCTCCTAGATGATGAATCTAACATTTCATTGCATTGGCCAGGAACAACTAATCGGAAAGCTGGTTAATTTTGAATTCATAGCACAAGATGAATTTTGTATAATATATGATTCTTTAGTCTTGCATTTTTTATCATGTGTTTCATTCTTTAATATTATGAGTAAATAAGCAAATATTTTATCTAGCGCCATGCTTGCAATTATATTTCATTCCAATATCAGCCTTTCAAGCTAAATGAGCATGTGCCTTTTGAGTTTTAAATAAATGAATACGCTCCTCTTCAATCCAAGATATAGTATTTATGCAGGAATAAATACTATATCTTGGATTGAAGAGGAGAGTATTCATTTATTTAACACTCAAAAGGTCCATGCTCAATTAACTTGAAAGGATGATATTGGAAAGAAATTCATTAATATTGTAAAATCCCTTGACTAAATATATGGCCTGTATTATTTTGGTGAACATAAAAAGCTGAATAAACTGTATCATCTTCTCTTGCTCTATTATAAGTATATTTATGTTGTTGAAAGCAATATTTAATATTTGTTTTGGTTTCTCCAACATATATTGCACTACAATTTATTTGTGGGCATCTAATAGAGTATACAACACTACTTTTATCCTCCTTATTTATTTTTTCCTTAGAATTATTTATTAACCTATTAAGGTTAGGTGGAGTTCTCCATGCTAATCGAAAATCTTGACTTAAAACTTTTATTATATTTTTATTAATAGTGGGAATAAAAGCTAATGACATCCATGGTTTATTATTCATATTTATATGGTCACTATTATGACATTGTTTATAATGCTTCAATACAGTAGATAATAGCATTTGTTTATTATAACCCACTTGTATTAAATCTTCCATATAACATTTTATATTATCTTTCATAAACATTTCATTTGAACACAGTCATTGATTACATGTTAAAAAAGCTCTAAAACCAGCTAATTTGTGTACTAAAGGAACATTAGATGTTGGATGAATGTAACCTCTATTATCTATATGTTTTACAACCATTTTATATACTAATTTATCATCTACCCTTGATATTTGCAAATCTAGCTATTTAATACTAGAATTGTCTTCTCTTTCTATTGTCCAAACTAAACCATCTTGGTTCTGCAAACTATCAAAAATATAAATATGAATAATAAACCATGGATGTCATTAGCTTTTATTCCCAATATTAATAAAAATATAATAAAAGTATTAAGTCAAGATTTTAGATTATCATGGAGAACTCCACCTAACCTTAATAGGTTAATAAATAGTTCTAAGGAAATAATAAATAAGGAGGATAAAAGCAGTGTTGTATACTCTATTAAATACCCACAAATAAATTGTAGTGCAATATATGTTGGAGAAACCAAAACAAATATTAAATATCGCCTTCAACAACATAAATATACTTATAATAGAGCAAGAGAAGATGATACAGTTTATTCATCTTTTTATGTTCACCAAAATAATACAGGCCATATATGTAGTCCAAAGAATTTTACAATATTAATGAATGAAACACATGATAAAAAACGCAAGATTAAAGAATCATATATTATACAAAATTCATCTTGTGCTATGAATTCAAAATTAACCAGCTTTCCGATTAGTTGTTCCTGGCCAATGCAATGAAATGTTAGATTCATCACCTAGGAGAAAATAGAATTGTTTACACTGCCTTGATAAGGACTCATAAGAGTTGAAAGCACTTGGAAATATTATTTGTTTTTTATTTATTTATATTAAACTCTGTATTAACAATTGACATGAAATGTTATTTTATATTATTTTTATATTATATACAGAAGTATTATTTATTTATTTATTTAAAAAAGCGTTTAGTAACTTTTTAATTTATATTGCAACAGTTTTTTGTTCCAGGATCATTTTCTACATAGGTTGTTAATCTGATTTCTGAAAGCTTTTCATGAGTGTTACTAATGTTATGTAATAAGCCATTCTTATTGAATGATATAGTTTTTGAATATATTAAGATAGATAAGTTTTTGACACTGATTGCGTTACATTTTCAGTTTTATTAAAATTATTTCTTGAATTTAGCCTCATATCTCTGAATGAATGAAATATTTTCATTATAAATGAAACATTATTAACTTCATAAACTAAAATCAGTTTAATTACAGGAAATTTAAACAAAGAATTTCAACTCCCTTTAGCTATCTACTCCATCAAATCCCCTCTAATTACATCTAGGAATTCAAATATTAAAATCAGTTTAATTTTTTTTTTATTTTTTTTTGTAACATATTTTTTAGAAATACATGTAAAATTACACATACATTTTTCAGTAGTTGAAGTGATATTATCTATCTTACTAAACTTTTTTTTATTAACCCACGAACTCGCTGTCACTATCATTTTTATAGAGGAAAAAAACTACATTTTGATTGATTTGGAGTCTGTCTGTAAAAATGAACAATTAAATAAAGAATTAATGTATTTTAAATATTTTTTCCATCCTGTAAAAGACTCTTCACAGTAATAATTCATTTAAAAAATAGACAAGATGATTTTTTAACTATGTAATTTTAACATAATAGAATTTAAAAATAAAAAAAATCTAATACGATTTGTAATTTCAAAAAATTGATCTTCAATATTACTTTTAAAATCAAAACAATTACTAAACGTGTTTACAAACAATATTTCTTCAATATATTACCGCCCTCCTATTTTTTAAAAATAAACAAATAAATTGATAATATAAATATAATGAACTTTTTTTATATAGAAAAATTAAATGTAATTTGCTTTTGGCTATTTGCCTTTGTTTATAATATTAACAGATAAATTACTTTCTTTATATCTTACACAAATATATTTACATTTATAATTTATTAAAATCAATTTATGCATTTTTTGAATATAAATTAAAATAACTTTAAATGACATTATATATTTTATATAACTGAAATAAATTAAAATAGTAAGCAGTAATGTTGAAAAGAACTTTATAGCCATTTCTCAAATATAGTAGTGTAAAGAAAAAAGGAATTAGTAAGTTAGATAAGAAGTATAAATGGATTAATAACCGTTTAATGGTTAGAAAAAAACTGAATTGACTATGATCAGTATCTGATAAAAATTCTAATATGACTTGTAAAAAAATTAAGCTTTCCTATTAAAGTTCACCTCCATTTACATGAAAAATTGTAAAACCTGGAAAACATGTACTAGACATTGTACCATATGATCCACATATAAGTTTATATAGCTCAAGACTAAACAAATGTTATTGAATATGATATTTATGTTTGTCTCCAATTATGGATGAATGAGTTTGTTTAGGCCTAAAAACAAATTGTCGGGTTTAAAAGCATACAATTCATCGTGACATTTGTGGATTATTATGTAATTTATAAAAAATGTATTGCTTTATAAATACAAAACGTTATTAATAGGTTTGATGATTTCTACTTAGTTGTAAAAAACTTAAAAGTGCATAAGGATGAAGAAGTTGTATAGCAATAAAAAATAAGCTTTTTTTTTTTTTACTATTTTAATTAAGACTTTGGTCATATGTTTAGTATAAAAATTATGTCTGCTCCAAATATACCATGCTGATAGTATTCAAGATCAATACTACAAGATCAGTACTACAAGGAATTTCAATACAATAAGCACACACATTATCTCAGAAAGGTCAGGTATTTAGTTACTTTCCTGGAAAAAAAATAATTTGATATTTAAGACATAAAGATGTTTTATAGAAAAAAGCATAAAGTCAGTACTTCTAAATTAATTATAAACATTAATATATGTGATAATCGATTTTTTAATTATCTATTGAAGAAGCTAATTTAAATAAAACTGTGATATTTATTGATCATAGATCCCATTATTCTAAGTGACTGTATAGTTGGATTAATGATTCTATCAGCCCTGTACATATATAATAAATAAAGAGCATGATAAATGACACAAAAAATGAATTTGAAATCTTTAACTAGGAATGTCCCCATCCACAGACCTTTCAAACTATGGCTCTCTTCGATGTTGGGCAAGGACATTAGATTCAGAATACTAACTCAAGCCAAGAAGATCTGAATTTTTCAGAAATCTACATATCTTCAAATTCAGCTCTTCAACTGAAGAAGTTATATGGGTCTGAAATAAAGTCAGTTACTCCACATATTAGTTCAGTATTAGGTAAATGCTTGGCTTTAGTTAGAATTCTGAATCTAATGTCCTAACTCCTCACTGAAGAGAGACATAGCTCAAAACTGGTATGGGAATTGGGGCAAACTTAGATAAAGATTTCAAATGCTTTTTCCTGTGGCATTTATCATAAAATAAGCTTTTGTAGAGGTATTAGCACACTCTTTACTTATTACATATTTGTAATGCAAACTATATAGGTCCATCATGTGATATATGACTTGTTTTCATTAATATTATAATTCGGCTGTTAATTCTTTGGTTATATTAAATTGCTAAGCCTACTAATATATGGATTAAATGACTTTAAGGCAGGCCCATATAATTTATTCAGTTGAAGAGCTAAATTTAAAAACATATAGATGTCTGAACGTTTCAGATTTTATTCTAAATAGTTAAGTATTATATAAATGTTTGGCATGAGTGAGTATTCTGAATCTAATGCCCTAGCTTTTCATTAAAGAGCTTGAAACCTATCTAGAGATTGGGTCAATCCTGGATAAAGATTTCAGATGTTTTTTTTTTGTGGCATTTATCATAAAAAAAGCTTGTTTAAAGCTATTAACATGCTCTTTATTCACTACATATTTGTATGGCAAGCTATATAGATCATGCAATATATGGCCTATTTTCATTAATATATATATATATATAATATGCAAATAACAAATATACTATTCTCAATGAGTGAAATTAGGGTTATTTTTGTGATAAATTTATAAATCCTCTATTCATAACATTTTTTTTTTTGATATTTTAAACAGAAAAATTAAAATATAACCTTGATATTAATTTAAGTGCAACATTTATTTGTTTTAAATAAAGAATGAAACTTAAAACCTAAAGAGAACAATTATTGGGTTTCTATTGTTACTTTAAGAACAAGAATATATTAAATTAAAATGGAAAACTAAAATTATTATTTAAATTAGATTAGTTACTTGTTTACATATACGGATATATTATCAGAAAATAAAAATAAAAACGATTATACAATTACTTATATTATTAATCTTTTAAAGTGGAATGAATACAAACACTGGCACACACATTTTACGATTTTATATTTAAACTGAGCTACTCTTTGTATATCATTGTCAATTTTATAACATATGTAAAATAAAACATTGTTAATATAAATAAATCTGTACTATTTTATATTGCTACATTTAAAGAAGATAAGTCGATTATTAACGTCATATTCTTAAAAAAAACAACAACTGAATTTGATAATGCTCACACCTACATTGTTTTAATATTCGACTTTTATTTCGTTGAAGTAATAAAAAGAAAATATTTAATAAAGAATAGATTAATTATATAATTGATATTTATATTGCTGAATATTATAACAAGTATTGAATAATAATAATAATAATAATAATAATAATAATAATAATAATAATAATAATAATAATAATAATAATAATAATGATGATGATGATGATGATGATGATGATGATGATAATGATGATGGTGATAGAAACAATAGTCAGTTTCAAAATAATATGACTATTCTAACTTTTAAAAAAAGGAAGAAACGCAGAGAAAAAGGGAAATAAACTAATCTATGAATTAATTTTTCGATAATTGTATTCAGGAATCTGGAACTACAATTATGACCTCATATAGAATGTAATGATCTAGTTTCCAGTTTACTTGATATTTTGAATTTGTTTTTTTTTAATTTTTTCAATAGAAAATATGTCTTTCTTATATATTTTCAATATTATATCAACTTGCAGGTGTTGAATGCATTTTATTATCTTCCATATCTTCCCAATGAAAAGAGTTGACATTGCACTTTATAAGATTATTTTTGAAATAGACTTTATAATGTAAATAGCATTCACTTCCTTTACAAATACCATGCTTAATTTTACCATAAAACACTCTTAACCACAAACTTTTCCTTTGTTTTTAGTCTCTTGTTTACTTTCAATATTTTGGTCTTGGTTTTATTCCTAGTATGTGAAATAACTTTAATATATATATATATATATATATATATATATATATATATATATATATATACACACACATTAGTGATGTGTGAATTTATATATATTTTTCTTTTTTGAAACAATTAATTCCTGGCATTCTCTTTATATTCATCTGTAGAAATAAATTGATTTGGATATTAAGCTTAATATCCAAATCAATTTATTTGTTAAAGATGAAGCTTATATAGAGTATGTTAACAAATACTCATAGTTCATGAATCTATGTATGTATTTACCAAATCAATGTGAATAAGCAGTAAGGATCTAAAACTGCTAGTAATAGTTAGACTTATATTTTAATTTTCCTAATTATTTGGAATCACAATGCTATAGTTGTTGTTATTTATGTAAAAATATTTTACACACTGCGAAAAATACATTTTTCTATGTAATACTTTTTTTCGTTCCTTGTGTGTTATTATTATTAGTATTTTTTTTCATCTTAATATTTTAAAATCAACAATTAGCAGTATTAAAGATTTTCAAGTTAGTGTGTGGAAAAATGTAGCAATAAGAAAAAGATTACTATAGCAAAAAGAAAAAAAATCACCATGGAAAAAGAAAGCAACCAAGACTTTTATTTTAATCTCATCTACAAAATTCATTTTTATCACAAATACAACAACTATAGGATTGTGATATAACATAAAATGGAAGACTAAAACAAAGGCTTACTATTCAGAGTTTTTGAACCCTTTGCCTATCTTATTCACCATTAAGATCTGGTAAAAATACATCAATTCTAACTAAGCCAGCATTTGTAAACAAACCTCAAAAATAGCAATTTAGATGTTACTGCTTATAATTATTTATAAATACATACATAGATACATGAATTGATATATGTTACCATTGCTATCAAAATCTCACCTTCACAAAACAAAGCATATACCAACAATAAATAAAAAATATGAACCAAATAACAATAACAACAACTAATAACAATAAGAACCTACATACAAATCCTTATGTAAAAAACAAATCAAGAATATTTAAAAAAAAACTATAATGGCATGTTAAAAGAAAGAGTGAATTTTTACATCCTTTACAACATATACAATGAATATTATTGTGAAATGAAAATATCCAAAGCAGCAATAAATATGAAGAAATATCGTGATAGAATGCCAAGCTAGATAATTATTGCTCTGTTGTTTACTCTTCTATGAAATTTGTCTTAATTCTAGTTATTATTTAAAATAGTTTGTTAACAATTCATTTCAAAGTTTTAAATGTTCTACACTTTACTTATAAGGATTAGTAATGCTATTATTATGATGCTTTAGTAATTTGAACTATTTAAAAACTTACTTATTGCAAATTATCTTTTTTTTTTTAATTATGAATTATGGACATATTTGTATTACATGAAACTGTCTTTAAATGTATTATCATCTAAGTTTACTAAAATAAATGTTGAGACAAATTATTTAAAAATTATTATAAATTTAAAAATTATCATAAAAGAATAAGAAGATATGAATCATATTCATTTCAAAAGTCATCCATTGCTTAAAATGAGTTACAGTATTATTTATACTTATATTTTACTGTATAAAAAAGACAGATAATTATATTTTATATAATACAAATAAATATTGTTTTGGAATTCCATTAAGTATCCTTCCAAATATTTTTATTATTCTACAGAAAAGTAATTTTAAAATTTATATCATCTTATTGACTCTGTTAAACTGCTATATAGACTTTTATTAGAGAAGCTTCACTCTTATTTATTTAAAAATTTGTGTGAGCTTGTTCTGCTCTTCATTTAAAAATTTAAATGCTGACAATACTTCAAAGAAATCCTGCTCTGATTTATTGATTTAATTTCATGTGTTTTAATAAAACTGTACAATGTTTTAACTTCATGAACAATGTTTGGACACAAAAGCCCAGAAAAAAAAAAAAGAAAGAACTTATCATTTTTGTACTTTTTTGAATGGAGAAATACCAAATGTAGTATCTTTAAAAATTGATAATCTTTTTATCCTTATATTATGATTTTTAATGTCTTATTACTTTATTATATATATATATATATATATATATATAAATAATAAAACAATAAAATTCATAATATATATATATATATATATATATATATATATATATTATGAATTTTATAAATTGGAATTGGTCCAAGTAAATATCGATGTGATGAAGTTCTAAGTATAAATTTTTTAAGAGTTCTTAGAATTTATATGTCAGTAATATACAAGTATATGAAATATGCGCACATGGTAAAACAGTTTTCATGCATTGTATAATGTATTATTTAAGGTCAGTGTATGATTGCATGTAATGATAATTCTTATTTTCTGATATTGCTTTGCAGTAATGTTTGTATTAGTTTTCATATTTCTTTAGTCAGAGTGTTTGTTTATATGTATATGTGTGTAAATGCATGATAAAATTTCCATGATTTATTTTATAACTATGCCTTATTTTCCATTTCAATGATAATCTTGTCATTGTCATGTATCAATTCTGGCAATAGGTTTGATGGTGATCACTGTTATACATTTATTAAGCCCTCTAAAGTAGATATTAAAGCTTATGTATTGACTTATTTTTTGCCATGAAATCCCCTTAAATTTTATTACTGTAATACACAGTATTATTAATTATTTCCAGGAGCTTCCATGTAATAAAATATAATATATAAATAGCTGACTTTTCAGAACAATAAAAAGTACTTTCCTCAGAGACATAGCTCTTCTTCTAGTCATTATATAATATTTTGAATTATTGATAGTATTGAGCTTTATTAATATTCTGCTTAGGTATGCATAAACAAGTAAAATCTTATATGAATTATATTTGTTTTGTATTAGACTACATTAGCCATATCTAGGAAAAAAATATGCTTTGATTTTTAAATTTAGTTAGTACTGTTATTTTATTAGCAAAATTTTGTGGCCTATGGTAAGATAAATACTTGTTACTATATATATATATATATATATATATATATATATATATATATATATATATATATATATATATATATATATATATATATATATATATATATATATTTATTTTCAATTTTTGATGAATTGAATACCAAATAAAATTTATTACTGCCAATTATTTCTGTCTTTTTGCCTTCATGCATTAGTAGAATGTTTAATAATTAAAATGTATTTACAAAATATTTATATGAATTATTATCAACACCAGTATAGTAAATATTATAACTTTCATTAAATACAATAAACAATGATTCTAAAATAAATTATTTATAATTCTATGTGATAATTTTTGAAACAGCTATGCAAGTGAGAAATTCAATACATGATCCAAAATAAATTTAAATAATTTAAAATATATTTATGTAATAAAGCATGTATTTGCTTTCAAAGATAAGATTAATTTATTTAGACTTAAAATAATCACTAGCAGGACTATGATTTCAACCTAGAAGATCATATTCATAGTGTTTAAATTTAGCCACTGAGTCCAAGTGCTATGAATATGATATTCTATCTTGTAAACATTGCTCAGCTAGTAATTATTTTAAGTCTAAATAAATTAATATTTTCTTTGAAAGTGAATAAATGATTATCATAGAATTACATAGTAAAAGAAAAGAAATAAAAAAAAATGTTATATAATAAATTTTATCTGGATTAATAAAAAATAATATCTTTTCACTTCTTCATTATGAAATTCAATACGCAGACATTTTATTACATGAGAATATACTTAGATGAAAATAATAGAAATTTATCAAATTCAATAGTTCTCTTGTGGTATGCACACCATTTAAAAATATACTTTCCTTCATATCAAGTTTATTTAAACTGACATCTCTAAAAGTTCATCACTTTCATAATAAAAGTTTGTCAAATTCATTAGTTTTTCTATTGTACCTATGTCATATTAAACTTATTAAATATATTTAAGCTATAATCCAAAAAAATTATGAAATGTATTAGTATAACTGATCTAAAAGGTTATCAAATACATGGTACAAATTCAAATTAGTCAAATTAAAATATATTTACAAAATCAATTTTACCCTGCTTTATTAAAAATTATAGTTTTCAATTAAAAAATTATCTATTTCTCTAATCTTTTGAAATTAGTGTTGCCCACTTTTTGTTTTTTTTTATGATACCATTCAAATACATAAACTTCCATACATTACTCTTCCATACATACCTAAAATCTCCCACCAATTAATTAAGATCTTGTCCAAAAAATTTAAAATTAATTTTCATACACCCCCTTGCACTAATTATCTAATCAATAACTCTAAGGACAAAATCGAACCTTCTCTGACCCCCCATGTTGTTTATAGAATATCATGCCCACAAACCGGTTGCTGGGCCATTTATTTTGGGGAAAACAAAGCAGGCATAACTAACAGGACAGCACAGCATAGATACACCTATAATAGAGCAAAGAAAAATAACAACAATTCATCAACATTTTTGGAACATTTCAAGAAGACAGGCCACATGTTTGAACCATCCAGCCTCAAAATAGTCTGCATTGAGGAAAATGACATCAAGCAGAAAATCAAAGAAGCATATTTCATTAATGGCAATAATAACTCCATCAATAGATGGGACACCTGCTTTGAAATCTCCAAACATTGGACTATCTAGATCATTTGCATATGTTTTGCATATTGCTTTGTTTTCTTTCCTTATTTCCTCATTCTGCATCTCGCATTGCCACTATGAATATGAGGCAGATGGCCTTGAAAGCACTTAGCATAAAAATCAATTGTGGAATCTTTATAGCTTCTCATTCAAGCACTTCACATGCTTTTTAATTTGTATAATAAATAATTAAATGAATATTTTAAATTTAAGATTTCATCTTGTAAATGCATAGTTTATTATTATTATTATTATTATTATTATTATTATTATTATTATTATTATTATTATTATTATTATTATTATTATTATTATTATTATTATTATTATTATTATTATTATTATTATTATTATTATTATTATTATTATTATTATTATTATTATTATTATTATTATTATTATTATTATTATTATTATTATTATTATTATTATTATTATTATTATTATTATTATTATTATTATTATTATTATTATTATTATTATTATTATTCACAGTTATTACATTACAGTCTGTATATTTTATTAGAATCTCTTTGCACTTTAAAATTGACTTTTTAGAACTTAGATAGTGGCTTTCACAATGTTTTTGATTTTTTCACACTTTATGAAATATTTATTGTCCAAGTTTATGTACAATATAAATCAATGATTATGGTTTCAGTATTTTTTTCATGTTCTTGCAACACTGAATTTCATGTTGCCTTTGTCTTTTTCTATTATATCCTTTATTATAAAGTGGCCTGAATTTTAAAAAGAGACCACATTGCTGCAAAGATATCAGGTGGTGCAGTAATGCTGTCTCTTTCTTTTATTTTTTTGCAATTTGTTCCTATAGGTGTTAGGGTGCCTTCTCATGTTGTTGCCCAGTGTAAAAGTGCATCTGGTACACCAGAATGCATATAGGCTGAAAGTGGCTACCCTTATGGTGGGTATTCCATTATTTTTTAATGTTTGTAGAATTTCATTTATATTGGTTCCATTTTTCCTATAGCCACCAACCATCATCTGTCTTACTTTTTCAAGTCCTGAACAATTATGTATGAAATAGTCCTGTGTTTCCTCATCCCTGTGACACAGCATACACAAGGGATCTATATTTATATAGAATCTTCTGTATCTAATAAAATAACTTGTAGGTAGTGCTTTCAAATTGACTTTAATTATGAAATCATAAAATTTTGGTTCCAGGTACCATTTCCTAAATTTTTTAAGTAATTGGCTGTTATCAATTCCCAATACAGATATTTGGTTATTCTCATATTGTTTTTGTGTTAGGAAATCATGTATTTGCCAATATGTATATTTTATTGGACTTTTCAGTGTTACTTTGTTTTTGATGCTCCCAATGCTTTCAAGCAATGTAAAAATATAATTGTTTGTAGGTGATGGACAATCTGTGGGTGTGATCTCCAATATTGGTTCAATATCTGGAAATCTTTTGACTATGGCTATTAGCAGATTTATTGTTTTTTGCATCTGAAACACTAATATTGAGTGAAGTCCCAGACCATTCCTTTTTGTTGGTTGGTTAAGTTGCTTTATTGAAATGGCACTACTTTCCTGTTCCATAGTAGTTTGCTACAAAATGAATTAATTGAGGCTATAAATGGTTTTGTGAAAATGATTATTGGTAAATAGTAGCTTATTTTTGACATTATGAGTTGATCGAATAATGATATTTTTGCATATATTGATAGATATGATCTGGATAATGATTCTGTGATTCTTTCTGCATCCACTTTGAGTTTGTTTTGTGTTGTTGTCCTCATTTGATTCATTGCCAGATAAAATGGAAGACCTAGAAAACTGCCGGGCTTTCCTTGATAAATTTGTTGGTTTACTTTCTCTGTAAAAATTGTCCAAGCAGCTGACTTATTGATATTGATTTTAAGTTTGATTTTTTTGTATATTCTTCTATGATGTTTTGTAGTGCTTATAGTTGCTTTTTTGATGTTAAGAATATTGTGATATCATCCATATAAGCTATACAAAGAATGTATCTTTTTGTATTTGGTATTAACTTTCCCTGTATTTTTTTTTTCAATTTCTTCTAATAAGGGATTTATGTAGAAGGTGAACAGTAGTGTACTCAGTAGTGACCCTTGTGGTATTGATTGAGTGGGATAGAATCATGATGACATTCTTCTGTTAAGTGTGATATGTACTCTGTTTAAAAGTAGGTTGGCTATTGCATATAATATTGATCGTGGTATTTGTGTTTCCTTTAGTTGGTTTAGTAAGATTTTTATTGGAACAGAGTCGAAAGCACTTTCGAAATGTAATTGTACTGCAATTGGAGCATATTTCTTCTTCATAATTACTGAGTTAATTATAGTTTTAAAGAGTAGTGCTGCCTGACCTGTGGATGAGTCTTTCTTTGCATACTGATGTTGTGATATTTTTGTCAGTATAAATGGTTCAATTTTCACCTTTATTACTTTTTCTAGCAGTTTAATTCCTAAAGGCTCCATTGAGATGGGTCTTAAGTTGGTGATCTTGGTAATAGATTCTTGTTTTTTTATAAATGGAACCATTGATATGTTGTATAATCCCTGTATGCTATAAATTTTTTGTGATATTTGATTTTCCAATTGACACAGGTATGTATTTGTAATTTGACTAAGATGTGCAAGTACAAACTGTGGAATGCCTGGAGGTCCTGGATGACATGTGTGTGGGATTGATTCTAACACTACTTTAAAATCCTCAATTTTAAATGGCATATCATCTTCAGTTGTTCCAAAATAATCTTCTTTGGGTGTGAATTTTGCATGCTTAGTTAGCTTTGTTTTCAAATAGTTATATATATAGGTGCAATCATGTTAAATCCTGCTGTAATCTTATTTTCCGATTCCAGCACCATGGGAACTTTATTTATGGATGGGAACTCCAAAGACCACCTAATATATTCACATATTCATGTGTGCAGCTGTGCTAGGCAAATTTTTTTTATGCTTAGATATTGTTTTAATTTATTGCAAGTCTGTTTATAGAGCTGGGTGAGTTTAATTATGTTTGTTTGATTATGTTGAACCGGTGTAGACAGACTGATTTTTTCGTATATTTCATCTGCTAATGTAATTAGCCTGGAGGGAAAAATTGATTTTTGTGTGATATGGTTTACATTAAATGAAAGGGTGTTAGTGTAAGCTATGTATCTGGATATCGGTTATAATTCAAGCTGATTTATTTTAATTATCATATAAATTTCTGAAAAAAGTGACTCCATAGTATTGTCTGGTAGTAGGATCCTGATCGTTTTTTGCAAATTAATTATTGCGATGCGGTGTGTGTTTATGTTTAGCATTATTATCTGCGCTGCATGGTCGGAAAATGGGGTTGGGGAAAGTGATATTTCTATTGAATGATGCAGCATTGGGGAATAAAACATTAGATCTATTAAAGTTCCGGGTCTATTGTTACAAAAGGATATCGAGTTAGTTGGTAGAAAATCTTCTCCACTCATGAGTGGAAATGTTAATTGGTGTATCCATTTCATAATAAATTTCTTATAACTTATGTTGAAATCTCCCATAAGAATAGTTGGGTAGGGATTGTTTGAGAGGATTGTGTTAATTGTTGTTATTATTCTGTTAATTACAGTTGGCCCTGGTGGTATATATACAAAAATAATATTTATTGAGAAGTTTTTATTATTAAATGTGGTTATTAATAGATTCACGTCTATGTATATTGTTTTAAACGTTGTAAAGGGACTTCTTTGGCTAATAAATATTCCTGTTCCACCTGAGGGCGTTAGTGTGTCTCTAGAGCATGCACAGAAACCCATTTTACTCATAAGTTGTGCTGGATTTATCTGCAATCTGTTATACATTTTCATTTCTACAAGTCCTAATATGGTAGGTTGGAGTTGTTGTATCCAGTGATTGATTTCTTGTATTTTTTTTTTAGTTTAATCCCCGAACATTTATTGCGCCTATCTTAATTTTCATTGAGTTTAAGTTATATTGCGAGGGAGATTTAAATTGGACCATGGTATATTCTGCCATATTTGTTTGCATGTTTTTTTCCTGTGGTGATTTTGTTTGTGTTTGGATATGCGTGCTATAGTGTGGTGTTTTTTTTTTAATTTTTTTTCTTCTGGTGTGGTTAGTTCTATTTCCATCTCTTCTGCTGTGGTTTCTTCTGTTAAATTATTCTGATTATATTCTTCCTCATTCATTTTAATTTTCTTACTTTTTCTTGTTTTTTTTTGTTTTATGCATTTTCTTTCTGCTTTCAATTGATGTGCTTTCTAGCATTGGATAGTACTGTGTTATTTTATCCATGATTTCTGTGATCATTTCATTTATTATTATGCTTTTTGATTGCTCATCATTTTCATTCGTTTTTCCTTTTAGCTCTTTTGGTAGGTTCTCATTTTCTTTTTCCTCCATTCTATTTAAATTGGGCGGGTTTTCACTGCTTTGATTTTCCTTATTTGTTTTAATTTCTCTTGTTATAGTGTTTACTGGATTTCTAATTTTTTTCATTTTTATTAGATATGTTGTTTTCCTGGGTGCTTTGTAGTGTAGAGTAGTTTAACTCAACTAACTGGTTATTTGTGTCTTTGCTTTCTGTAATGTTTCCTGAGTTTTTTGATGTATTGTTTTTATTTTGCTGTGTTTGTTCATTGCATTCCATTGCAATATGTCCTCTTCTTCCACAATAGAAGCAACCTGGCTTAAGCCCTCTGACATAAATATATAGTGTAGCTTCTTCATCGGTTATGTGTGTGGGGATATTCTCCAGGTCTACTTGTTTATTCAATTTAATTTTGAATTCAAAGTTATTTGTTAGTACAGGAATTGCTGCTTCTTTAATGTATTTTTACTGGAAGAAAACAACTTTTCCGAAAGGATTCATCATTTTTTGGAAACCTTCCATGTTGTAGCCAAAATACATATTTTTTAAAATTCCGGAGATATTTTTATACTTATTCTCATCGACTGTTATTAGTGCGAAATTACTTAGCATCTTAATTTGATTTCTAAATTGTTCTCTTTGCACATTTTCATAGAACTGGACTGCCACATATCTGCTATTTGTACTGATTCAAGCCTATTATTTTCATGCAGTATTTCTATTAGACGGGATTTGGGGAAACTGTATAGTGTGCAAAGACTATCTGTTACAGTGAGTATTATTGATTTATCAGTGAAGAAACATTTAAACATCAGGAAAAGTGATCGAGGTATTGTTTTGTTGAATTTCTCTCCATTTTGTTCCAGCATTTCATCTGTTCATTCAATATGAGGGGGGGGGTCATTTTTATTTTGATCCATAAGATTCATGTTTTCCAAATCATCTGCTGTTGTTTTCCTGAACCTAGGACCTTTTGTTGGGCTTATGTAATCTTGGGCTTTTTTTGCTATAGAAGCATATGACTTTCTCGTGCCCTGCGATGGACCACCCACCAGGTTAATAGATTGAGCAGTTGCCATTTTAAGTTTTTTCAATTATTTTTCAAAGGTATGTTTAAATTTCTTTTTTTTTTAAACAAACACTAATATATATAACCAATACAATTCAGTTATCCACAAAATTATTGAGTTTTGTAGATTTTATTTTTTATCTACTCTTATTAAAAAATTAAATTTGCCTGAGATTTTGGCATTAATTATTAGATCCACTAGCTTTTAACTATGCATTTGTCTATTAGCATTAGGTACGGATTTTTGATAAAAAAACTATCTGGATTTCTCTGTCCTTTTTTACTCTTTTTCAATCAAAATAAATATTTGAGTGTTTTAAATTGTTTTATTGGACATTTTTATTAGTTATTAGCAAATAACTTGCCTTTTATTAACAAAAAACTAAGAGGTTCTTTGCTTACCTGCTACTATGTTTGTATCCAGGTGGCACTATCTATTATTATTATTATTATTATTATTATTATTATTATTATTATTATTATTATTATTATTATTATTATTATTATTATTATTATTATTATTATTATTATTATTATTATTATTATTATTATTATTATTATTATTATTATTATTATTATTATTATTATTATTATTATTATTATTATTATTATTATTATTTACATTTCAAGTGATTTTGAAATCAACTATAATATCATTTCAAACTAATTACAAAATACTTAAATCTCAATACCTCTCAATAAATCACCTTTCAAATTACAATCTTATAATATTTAAACATTCTCTATTTCTCTAACAAAAATATTTTTTTTAAAAAATATTATTAATCTAAGATAACCAAAAATTTAATAATAATATTCTTTTGCATATTTATGCTGAAAATAAGATAATACAGCTAATTTTATAAATGAAAAAGATGGCTTCAGCAATCAAAACTATTATAGAAAAAGTGTACTTTTACATGCATTACAACAAAAGTAACAGAGATGTTAAAAATCTTGAAAATATTTTATTTAAGTTTTTATTAACTGATTTCGATTTAACCTGAGTATAAATAAATTCTTTATTACTTATAAAATATATTCGTTTCTAAAATATTAATTACCTTTTTTATCTTTGTGATAGGAGATTTTAATAGCCATGTGTACTATGAAGATGAGTCTGTTTAATATATATTAAACAAAAAAATAATAAATTTTATTACTTTATTTTAAAATAAATAAACAATAACAATTGACGTTTAGTAAAAAAAAAAGTTAACTAAATTTGCTTTTTTCTTTAAATAAATAAAAGAAAAAAACTTGTGTTAAAAGAAATTTCCTCTTAAACTAAGGTTTACTTTTTCTAATTATAATTAAAGCTTTTAAATGTAAATGTGAAATACTTTAACATACAAATTGGTAATACGATTTTTTAAACAGAATTGTCTTAATTGCGTTTAAAAATAAATAAACTTATCATTTGTCTGCAGAAGTTTATTGACGTTCAATATATATATTGCTGATATTCTGTTGGCTTGTTATAAACTTTGACTGTTTTTTTTTTTTGTTATGACACACACACACACACACACATATATATATATGTGTCACAGCAAAAAAAAAAAAACAGTCAAAGTTTATAACAAGCCAACAGAATATCAGCAACATGTTGTCAAAGCAACATTCGTTTAATAAATACATACCTGGATATTGCATTGACAGTTTATTGATAAGATAATAAAATCAATTACTCATAGCTTTAATAAGTTTATAAATGTAAATGATAACAATCAACTATAATCTCAACCTGTAGTCAAAGCTTAAAGTGAACCAATAAAATATCAGCAACATGTCAAAACAATACTGAGATAACAAATAGGCCATTGGATAATAAATAGATATCCCTACCATTTAAAACTTTAAAAAAATAATTATAATTTAAATCATAAAGTATGATTTTTCAAGTATATCATATATAATGTTTAATTTAATGAATAGCTATAATTTTTACCTAAAAAGATTAATAGCACTATAATTTAAATGAGAATACTGATTATATATTTTTAACATGCCATGCTCTGAAATATAGATATTGATCAAACATTAGTACATTACATCAACACTTTTTATCAAATAAGAACATGAAAATCAATTCATTTTGTGCATACATCTAAATAATTGAAAACACTACATATAGTAAAAGGATTTCTTTAATATTGTTATTTTACATGCACCATATTTCTTAAGTGATCTCTGAGAAAAAAAAATTCTAAATACTTTAAGGTCACCAACTTCAATTTCTACCAGAATTCAACACACTATTTTTATGTTTTTTTTTTTTTAAAAAATGGAATGAAAATGTTATTGCACCATATTCCTGTGACTTTTTGTAAAAGTCTGTTATGTTACTTCATTTTCCATGTTAAATAAATAATGATTATCCAGTATATACAATAGTCATGTTTTTTAATTGTCATAAACATAATAATTTATGTCGCTTTTAATAATTTTATTTATTAATAAAATAACAGTATTATTGTGAAATGTGTGGCAGAAAATAATATTTTACCAGAATAGTAAATTAGTTATAAGACAGAAAAGAGTAGAGAATGTAAAATTAATGTAAAATTAGCTTTTGTAAAAAAAATTAGAATAGTAAGAATAAAAGTTAAAATATTCATTTATTATAGATCAGCTATAAAGTCTATTAGAGTAATAGTAAGTAATAATTAGTTTTATATTAAGTTTAATAAAATGTTAAATAATATTAAACAACCCTCTACTTTATATCAAGATACAATTGTGGCTCAAGTTATATATACACCTGGGTCTCATTTTATATGGTAGATAGGTTCCTCAGAAAATGTGCATAAAAGAAATCACACAAAAATAGACCTTGAAAAATGTGAGATACATACTGTAATTTTCAAAAATCACATAAAAAGAATGCAACAATGTAAAACTACTTTAAAATTCACATAAGAAAATAAGGAAATAAAATATGTCTAATAAAAAAATTCAAATTTGAAAAAAATTGATAGAAGTCTACCTTTTTTATATTTTTTATTAACTATAGTATTTAATTTTATTCAAAACAAGATATTTTTGTGCGTAATTTACAATATTTTACATTTTTCATACATGTACAGTATTTTAATAATTATTTCTTTTTGACAATATGCAGATTTGTTTGTGAAATGGTAAGACATCAGATTCATATCAAGAGGAAATGTTTTGCAACCACAGGGATCCTTCTCATTTCACTAAGTGATGTAAAATAGAAATTTTTGTTTCCAAAGAAATTAATTTTATTGGGTGTTTTTTTCCTTTCCATTAGTGTAAATTAAAAGTTTAAAATAAAAATAAGAACTTAGAATTATGATAATAAAAAGACACCTACTCACCAGTGTTGGGCAGAATTTAATTAAAATTAACAATTTAAAAATTAAATTCTTATTTTTGGGTTTATTTTTTTAATTTTCAATTCCATTTAAAAATCAAATTTCATTGTTTCACATCACATTAATTTCAGATCACATTATGTAATTTTTATATTGTTAATTACAATTAAAAATCAGATTTTAATTTTTAATTGTCAAATTTAATTGTGTCCACCACTGTTATCCACCTTTTAAAAATAAAACTGTGGACACTAAATGATTAATTGATTACATACTATTTTTTTAAAAAAGCAAAAATAGGATGTGATTGAAAATACAAAAAATGCAACATGCATAGTGTAGACATCTATACCTTTTGAATAGATTTATATTATAATTTTGTAAAATTAAATGTGTGTATATAAAATGGGCAAATCCTGATTGTAAGTGAATCATGAACTTTTTTATTGCATTAAATCTATTATAATATTATTATAAAGTGCCAAAATATTATTATTAGATGAAAGTAAAACTCCAATAATGCACTATTACTTTAAATATGTGTGAGTGCATGAAATGTATAATATTTAAAGTAATAGCACATTATCGGAGCTCAACTTCTGATCTAATAATTTTTATCACATAAATGAAAACTGCATACAAAGATATTAAGAAGGCACATAAATTGTATAACTTGAAAATCACATTAAAAAAATCCACAGAAAATGAGACCTGGGTGTATTAAATTGAAATACTCTACAAGAACACATTATTAATTAACCTATTAGATAACCTCACATTTATAATATCCAATCTTATCATTATTCTTAAATATATAATATGTTTCTATTGGATATTTACTGATTCATGATTGACTAATTCTATCTATTTATTTTAAATTTCCAATCAATCAATTATTAAAATGGATTTTATGACAAACTATATAAAATAATTATTACTATGTTGTCTTAAGTCAAAGATGAACATTGACATTTAATAGTTAATAAATTTTATGATTCATCTCAAAAAATATAAAGATAATTAAGGCTGATTATTCTGAATACTGACAGAATAAAATCTATCAAGATCTTTATTACTGGATAAGGTAAGCAAGTTCTTAATAATTAACCATAAACTATTGAATTTTTTTATACAACTAATGTTAACTCGCATAAAGCAAACAACTATTTCAATGTAACGATAATATAAAATTTATATCTAGTAATCATATAATAAAATATACTTATATATAACCCTATTTTACTTACCGATATTGGTTTAATCTCAAATAAAAATTTAAGTATCAAAAATTACCATTCACACATAAAAAAAAAAAATAGATTGATTTATTGGGTTTCAATCATCTTAAAATTGACTGCTTTATAATAAGAATTAATAATGATAATAATGATAAAAAAACCAAAAACAAACAATGTATGCAAATGACTAAAATCATAGCCAGTTAAAAAAATACAAATACTATTTTTTAATATATAATTAATTTGATAGTCTATTACTTTACAAAAATCAATAATTACAGTCAAATATCAGCCTTTCATGCTAATTGTGTATACACTTTGTGAGTGTTAATAATAAATGAATACTTTCTCACCAATACAAGATATAGTATTTATGCAGGAATAAAATGAATCCTCTTATTTCTATGACTCAAATGCTTATATATGAGCAAATCCGAAGTACTGGCAAAGAAATCGTGATGATGGAACAGTCACTTTAAATTACTATATATGATGTCTGAATGAATGACGTTGGTGAAATTATCTAGAATTTACTAAACATCATTCCAACTGAAACTTAATAATATGTAAATAAGCATTTATTTTATATAGCATATGTAAACAATTGTATTACAGTCAAATATCAGCCTTTCATGCTAATTGTGCATACGCTTTGCGAATGTTAATAATAAATGAATACTTTCTCACCAATACAAGATATAGTATTTATGCAGGAATAAAAGGAGTCCTCTTATTTCTATGACTCAAATGCTTATATATGAGCAAATCTGAAGTACTGTCATACGCTATATAAAATAAATGCATATTTACATATTATTAAGTTTCAGTTGGAATGACATTTAGTAAATTCTAGATAATTTCACCGACATCATTTATTCAGACATCATATATAGTAATTTAAAATGACTGTTCCATCATCACACTTTTTTTGCCAGTACTTCAGATTTGCTCATATATAAGTGTTTGAGTTGTAGAAATAAGAGGATTCATTTTATTCCTGCATAAATACTATATCTTATATTGGTGAGAAAGTATTTATTTATTATTAACAATCAGAAAGTGTATGCACAATTAGCGTGAAAGGCTGATATTTGACTGTAATACAATTGTTTACATACACTATATGAAATAAATGCTTATTTACAAAAATCAATAATGAATAATAGATAAATATTATATATATATATATATATATATATATATATATATATATATATATATATATATATATATATATATATATATATATATATATATATATATATATATATATATATATATATATATATAAATCAAACTTTAGAGTGGGCACCTTTAAAACCTACTATTTGATCAAATACATATATGATACATTTATTATCTGACCCCATGGTATCAACAACTTATATGATTTTCTCACACATATAAATAATATACTTCCTAATATTAAGTTTACATTTAAAATAGAAACTGATGGGAAACTTCATTTTCTTGTAGTACTTGTCACTAAAGAAAATAATAGTCTTTTATTTTTTTCAATTGTCAGAAAATCTATGCACACTGATATAATTTTAAAATTTTCATCACATCATTTATCTTACACATTTTCTATTGCAAAAAGTTTTTCATTAGAGATATTAACCTTCTTTCAGATAAATCAAATCTCAAATATGAAATAAATCATATAAACAATTCTTTATAAGTTAATAGCTATAATAATAAAGCAATACATCAAGCCTTAATTTAAACCTTCTTAAACAATCAAAATAAAAATAAAAAACTATTATAGTGTGTATGTAAAAGGAATCACAGACGAAATTGGATATATTCTAAAACTTTATAACATAAAGACAACACTTACCAATCATCCAAAGTTAATAGCATTATAATTAAGCCTAAAGGCTTAATCCAAAGCACATGGATTTTATGAAATTTCAATTAAAATTTGTAAAGCTTCCTATATAAGTATGAAAAATCATCACATTAATACTAAAAAAGATGAACATATTAATACAGTTAAGAAAACTCATCATCAGCAACACTATCATATCATGCTATACATATAATTCATATAATTATTTTTTTCTAATACAAGAATACTATGCAGATGTGATCCTTGCAACAATGTCAGATCAGAGAATCAATTGGAATTTTTTAAAGGCCAGAAAGTATTAATAAACAAGATGAAACATGAAAATTAGACATTTAGATTTTTTTAAAAAAGTTATTAATGTATATAATTTCTCAAAATTATTGTTTTCCTGAAGGTTTGTGATGGTAGTGTTCTAGTTGTATTTTTATATTGAACTATTTCCATTATCTAATATGTGCATTGAATGTCTTTAGAAAAAATTAATTTTATTTAAATATTCCAAATACATTCAACTGTTAGTAATAGGACATGAAACAGGTTAATATATGCACAATGTTTCAGGAGGTATTATTCTTCCCTCTTCTTTAAGAGTTATTGGCCTGACCAGTGACAGTATGAGCATGGGATTCAAACCTAGACCCTTAGATTCTTGAGTTTTCTATTTTAAGGTAATATTTTATTCAACTGAGCCACCCTGACAAAGGGAACAGTCTGTAAAAAGTACATATCCTTATCTATAAAGTACTTCCTGATTTCTCCACTTTTTCATAAGAGCAAAGTTAATTAATGGTTTCCATACATTATGTATAGTTACACTAGGTTGGCTTATGAGATGTTTTGTCAATGTCATGTGAATAACTTCTTTAAAGTTTCTTCTTTGTATCTTTTCTTCTCTATCCAATATTTTTGTATTTTCACAATTGAACATATGTTCATTGGCACATACATGGTAAGCTACCTTAGACATATATGTTTCCTCTCATCTAATTATCAGTTTGTGTTCTTGCAAGCACTTTTGAATGAGATGACTGGCCAAATCAATATATGTTTTTCAATATTCACATGGTTTTCATAGATGTAGTTTTTTCTTCTCAGCATTGCAAGTTTAGGCTTTGTAGATGCTAGAATTTTTCATAGTGTGGAATGGCTCCGGAAAGCTGTTGGCATGTTATACTGATTGCAGATTTTCTTTGTCTGTTATTTTTGAAATGTATGGGTGCACTAGTACCAATAATTGTCTTTTCTCTTGATAGTTCTTTTTCTTGTATATTTAATATTTTTTAATAACAGTTGATGGTTAACCATTATTCATAAGAGTTCTATATAGATCTTTTCTTTTTTCAAATCACTTGTTTCTGAACAAACTTTTGTTGCACTGTTCCAAAGTAATAATATAACTGTATGTTTTGTGTTTCTGGTGTGATTTAATGTATAGGCTAGGTATTTTGTTGTATATGTAGGTTTTCAGTAAACTGTTGTTTTGAGTTGCCATGAGTGAGAATAGCCACAACAACATCTGATAATGCCAATTTTTGTTTTTGTTCTGATTCTATTGTGAATTTAATTGAAGTGGATTTGTTGTTGACATGTTTCCAGAAAGTTTGTAGCAGTGCTTCACCATTTGACCATACAATAAATGTATCATTCACATGACAAAGCCAAACTTTATGTGAATATGGAGTGGTTATTATGACTAAGGTTTCACATTCCTCCATGTAAATATTGTTAATCAGAGGAGGCAATAGTAAGTCCATAGCCATTTCTTGAAGTTATTGGAATAATTTGTGTTATATTGAAAGTAGGTTGATTTTATGCAGAATGTTAATAGTTCCATTTTACTATTAATAGGAATAGCTGTTCTGGTTTGTAAACTATTATCACCATTTAATCATTTTCTTACAATAGGCAATGCTTCTTCATATGGTACATTTGTGAATAAATCTTCCATGTCAAAACTTACCTGTCAGGCAGTTCTTTCAATTTACAAGTTCTTTATTATTTCTACAAAGTGTCTAGAATCCCTAACAAAGGACTGTTTCTGGTATGCCAAAGAATCTAGGACTTTGATAGGAAATATTGCAAAATTTTGGCAAGGTGAATCTGTAGAACTAACAATAGGTCTTAATGGAACATAATATTTATGGATTATAGGTAGACTTATAAGATGAGAAATTTTGCTGAAATATGATGTTATTTTACTTTTTTCTGAATCAATGAAGTATTTTCAATGCTTTCTGAATAATGCTTGTAACTTTGTTTCCATATTTGGAATTGGATATTTTTGCCATTTTAATATATTAGTCAGCTGTGAGGAGCTCTTGTTTTTTATTGTCATAATGAGTTGTACCCATGTCTTTGTCAGCAGGGAAAATAATTATTGATTTGTCAAGTTATTATAGATTTTTCAAGTTTGAGAGATTTAATTGCTTTCCTCTCACCATATAATATGTTTGACTTCAATTTTTATTGCTTGTCAAGTGTTCTTTTTATTCTACAGCATAAATATACAGATTCTTCTAAAGGCAATTTTAGAGTGTCTTCCTCAGTAACTGGCATTATATCTAATAAAGGCATATTAGACAATTTTGTGTAAAAGTTTAATCCTCTTTCAAGAACAGAAATTGCAGTATCTATTAGAAGATTGGGACTGAGATTTTTCACAGATGATGTTGGTATATTTCTTGGTACGTTGCAATTTTTGATATGCCCATATACGTTAGCAAGTTTCTTTTTCTGACATTCTTTTATTTTTCCATGCAATGTAGAATATGATTTCCCTTACTGCTTGAGAAACTGTCATGTAGACTTTAGCAGTAAGTTTATTTTTAGAAAACATTCTAAATTATTAATGGAATGCATTTTTGCTACTTAGAAGACCTCTGAACATTTATTATTTCCCTTAACAGAGATTCACTTGCTCTCTGAGTAATTTGCAAACATTCAGGAATTATCCATTCATATATACATTTACATAAGAAAGTTAAATGATTTTGTACTTTACCAGATTTAGACATAATTTTTCATAATGTCTACAATTTGATATGGTATTAGGTCCATACCCAAATAGTTAGTGTTTTTCTTAAAGTTTGCAATGGTGGTGTTTAGTTATATTTTTATATTGGATTTTTGCCATCATCTAATATGTGCATTGAATGTCTTTAAAAAATTAACTTTATTTAAATATTCCTAATATATTAAACTCAAGCACATCAAACAGGTTAGTATATGCACAACATTTCAAGAGGTATTATTCTCTCCTCTTCTTCAGGTGTTGCTGGCATGACCAGTACCAGTACTATCATGGGATACAAACCTAGAACCTTAGATTCTTGAGTATTGAATTTTAAGTTATCACTTTAACCAACTGAGCCATCCTGCCATAGCAACAATCTGTAGAAATTTCACATACTTATCTATGAGGCTCCTCCTGTTTTGTTCACTTTTTTCTAAGAGCAATGTTGATTAGTGGTTTCCATACATTATGTATAGTCACACTAGGTTAGCTTGTGGGAATTTTTGCAAATGACATGTGAGCAGCTTCTTTAAATTTTCTCTGTTGTATCTTTTATTCTTTATCCAATATTTTTGTATTCTCTTAATTGAAAATGTGTTCATTGGCACATATATGGTCTGCTACTTTAAACACATCTGTTTTATCTTTTCTGATATGTCTAAGGTAGCAAGCATATCATGTATGGGCCAATGAACATATGTTCAATTGAGAAAATAGAAAAATATTGGATAGATAAGAAAAGGTGCAAGGAAAATAATTTAAAGAAGCTTCTCACATGATAATAGTAAAAAAGCCCATGAGCTAACCCAGTGTGACTATATACAATGTATGGAAGCCAGTAATCAAATTTGTTCTTAGGAAAAAAAGTGGAGAAATCAGGACTTCATAAATAAGTATACATAAATTTCTACAGACTTTTGCCTTTGGCAGGATGGCTCAGTTGGTTAGGGTGTTACCTTAAAATTCAAAACTCAAGAATCTAATGTTTGGGTTCAAATCCTGTGATGGTAGTGTCACTCGTCAGGCCAGCAACATCTGAAGAAGAGGGGAGAATACTACCTCTCCAAATGTTGTGCATATACTAACATATTTGATGTGTAATTACTAACATTTGAATGTATTTGGGATATTGAAATAAAGTTGAATCTTTCTAAATACATTCAATACACATATTAGATGATTCGAATAGTACAATATAAAAATGCAACTAGAACACCAATGTCACCAACTTTCTGGAATACACTAAGTATTCAGGATAGACCATATACTATATCCAACTTTAAACATTATGAAAAATTATGTCTAAAGCTGGCCAAAGTAGAAAATCATTTAACTTTCCTATGTAAATGTAAATCTGAAAGAAAATTGTAATATTAAAATAAACTAATAAATTTAATAATGTAGTCGATTAAATTAATTCAGGATATTTCAAGATAATGTGATCATGTAAATCCTTCTGACCATATATAGTGAATGCAATTTTAGTTAATAAAATAAATAAGACATGCATTTTCCTTAGGCTAATGTCTTATCATAATTATAAAAATAACAGTAATATTATTATCCTATATAAAGTAGAATATGAATTCTTAATTTTTCGAATAAGATAAAGAATAATCTAGAACTACACTCAGATTTTAAAAATAGGTATAAGATTTTATAACCATCCTAAACAATCTTAAATAAATCTGTTTTAAAATCTTGTAATTAGTAAATAGCTTCTTGTAAAATTAAATTTTATCATATAAGAATAAATGTGATTTTCAAACATAAAAATAACTTTAGAATAAATATACACAATGATTTGATATAAATAAATCTAATTAATTAAAGTAATACAAATACATTTGTAATAATTTATTAAGTAAATACATCTTTCTTAGATATAATACTAATGGTTAAATAATTTAATAATTTGACTCTTATTGATTTAAATGTCATATACTGATCTAGTAAATACACTGAAAAATAATTGTACATTTTATAAAGTCTTTAAATTTTACCCAATATGTAAAATGATTTCTATTTGATAAGTGGAATGATGTGCAAAAGCAACTATGACGAATATCTTAAATAATAATAAATATTTATTTACAGAAACATAAAACAAAATTCAAAATAATTCATATTTGACTCCATATAGCCCAAACGTTTTACAATGGCACATATTCAAAAATCTATAAACTTTGCATTATGCTTTATTACAATAAATTCCATGGATTAAGCAAAAATTATCCAGCAGATTAAAGTAACTTTAATATTGTTTATTTAGTCCAAAGATCATAATTATTAATTTATTAATACACTATGATAATAACATTCATATGAGTAGTGTCCCTTTTATGAATATTTAGCTTACCCAATAATAATAATAATAATAATAATAATAATAATAATAATAATAATAATAATAATAATAATAATAATAATAATAATAATAATAATAATAATAATAATAATAATAATAATAATAATAATAATAATAATAATAACAATAATAATAGTAGTAGAATTTGTAGTAGTAGTAGTAGTAGTAGTAGTAGTAGTAGTAGTAGTATTAGTAGTAGTAGTAGTAGTAGTAGTAGTAGTAGTAGTAGTAGTAGTGATAGTAGTAGTAGTAGTATCAGTAGAAGTAGCAGTAGTAGTAGTAGTAGTAGTAGTAGTAGTAGTAGTAGTAGTAGTAGTAGTAGTAGTAGTAGTAATGAAATATTCTAAAGTCTATCCTTCTATAAAAGGATGTTATATTGCAGTATTTTTGGCATTATTAAAAAACTATATTTTCCAAATGAATTAATCATTGATAATATCAAATAGAAGACAGCTGAGCAAAGATATGCAATCAATATCACATATCATATCACCTTTATCATTGCAGAATAAAACTTTGAATACATATAAACATATAATTATATATAATACACATAAATAACTAGTTAGCTACCATTAAATAAACTTGAATAAAACAATAAATCATTTTCTAGTATATAAAAATTAAAATTGTAAAATTAACTTCATCACATGTAACATTCATAGAATGCAAACATTCAAATGTTGCATATAATGGAATTTATCAAATATTTTAATCCAAAGTATTACTTTGAAAATACAATACATATATGATCTGTGATAATGTATTAAGAAAGCTATGGTGATTCTTTATTTATACAAATAAATGTAGAATAAAAAATTAGTTAAACGATTTGTCCTGGGAGGTAATATGACTTTTGCACATCTGTAATTATATAATGAATTGAAATTCATACATGTTTTTTTCTCTAAAGTCTTTTCCTCTATTTTAATACTAGAAACTCAGAGCTATCTTTAATCTAGAATATTCTTTAATAATAACAAGTAAAGATACCAATCTGAATAAAATCAAATGAGTATCATAACTTATATAATATCAGTATTAAAGAAATAATATACAATATTTTCCTAGCAGGTGGGAAGTATGCTTAAAATTACTATAATACAATATGACATTTATTTACTTGGATGTTATTTACTTATGATGAAAAAAAGATAAAAATATTCAAAACATTACATGAAGAATTGGTCAAAAACTGTCTAAGAAGCTTCAATTATATCCATCACCTATATAATGCAAAAAGATATAGTAACATCAAGCTTTAAGAATTACTTATACTGATAGTAAGAATTACTTATATCCAGAATTTCCAAGAAACAGTTCTCTAAAGGTAGGTTGTATTTAAGAACCTATTCTGTTTATTTTTTCTTTCTAATCATGGAAACAAATAACTTCTTGGTTTCATACCTAAACATTTTTGGTGACTTTTCAGAAATTTTGCAAGACCCCCCCCTCATACACAAAAAAGTGCAGCAGGGTACCTGCACATTATGATGTACTTTGCAATCTCACTCATGAAATCAAAAAGAATTAAATCATTTTTATAATTGGGAAAAAAAAAATTATTTGGTAAGATATCTCCATATTAACATTATATTTGCTTTTTGATTATAGCATCATCAGTTGTATTGTGATTTCTTAGCCAAACTTGAACTGAGTTACTGCAATACCAATGATCTAATGGAAGACCTATCCAATTTATTACTAGAAGATTTGCCACATTTTTCACTTCAATATGATTTTTTTATCTGAATAAATTGTGTTCATCACAGAAAACCTTCATTCAGCCTCTGCAGAACTCACAACAATGGTTTAATTGTATTTTTAGTTCTTTTCATAGTTCAGGTATAACACGTTTCTGGTAATTTCTCATAACATTTTCAACATAATCACATAAATCATTAACTGAAATCTCATGATAAAACAATTTTTTTTCAAATTCTTTCCAGGGACCTACACCTTCTTCCAATTTCAAAGCATCTAGGTTCACAATTTTAACTAATTGATGGATTTTATGATTTCCATCTTGAATATTATTACTTATGGTATTACAATCCACTAATCTTAATGTCATATTTGTTGTCACTATATTCAGTACTTTTTGATGGGAAAGAGTCACACATTAGTTGTCGTCAATAAAATCAATATGCAGGAATTCCTTAGAAGAGATAGTTTTATTTATTATTTTTTTGTAAGTACCACTCTTCTCTCTGATATCAAATGCTTTAATTGTTCTATTAATCAATTGTTCAATATGCAATATATTTATACTTCTTTCTTGAAGAGCATCCACCAACAAATAAATTTATTCTAATATATCGATTATTAAAGCCAGGTCTCTCATAAATATTTGTTGGTGATATGTTTAGCCATTCCAGAAAATTTCTTATTAGTAAAAAAAAATCATACAATGCTGAATAGACTCTCCATGTTGCAACTGCTGATCTATGACTGCATGCTGCCTATCTTAAGTCAAAAACTCTACCAATTTTTAGAATTTCAATTTCCAAATTGGTTGAAATTTTATTCAGTGCCATTTGGTTTTTATTAGACTGATGAAAGATTTTGTATATTTAATCAATAAATGCTTTAAAGTAATTTGTTTGTTTTATGTCTTAGAGAGAACCTTCCAGCACAACCTGAAGGCAATGACTCAAACATTGCCAAATAATAAACTTGGAATAGTGTTTTTTTATTTTAACATTCACTCCTGACCACCTTCACAGGATCATACTTGCTTCATCTGAACAAAATCCAATCAAATTATTCTTCAAATATGTATTATTAAATCCTATTAAATGCAGACATTGTAGTAGAGCACTGTAAATGGTTTCAGCATCTTTGTTTTGTAATTCTACTAAATCTACAAAAAATGTTGATGAAAAATCTATATCTTCAACCTTAATAAAAGTGATAAAGACTGGGTTTCATGATATTGTTGATGCCTCATTAATTATAACACATGTCTTTAAATTCTGAGATATTATTTTTCTAAACACTTCCTTTTAATGTATTTTGCAATGTGTTCAACAATTTTGACAAATGTGAATTGAGAAGGGAGTCCCACTCCCATATCTAACCCATTTTTTTTTTGTAATTCTATTAGATGTTCAATATCAGAAAATGGTCAGTTTAGTTTTGCTAAAGTGCAAACCCTACTTTTCTAAATTGCAAACTGTATTGAAAATTTTACAAGTGGAGCTCATAAATTTTTTATAAGCTTTGTCTAATGATTTGGAAATGACATTTTTTGCATGTTTTTTCAATTGCATCACACATATCTGGTGTGCTTTTGATGAAAAGTGTTCTTTTATATTTTTTGAAAAGAGGCTTGTTGAACCATTTTATTTTTTCCACTTGGAACAATATTACATCTTTTCCATTCTTTTGACACATGAGTTGCCTTCACTTTTATTGACTTGATTTTGGTATAGATGTCACACCCAAGCTCTTTTTCAATAATAAGTAAAACACAATATTTTTCTTTGAATTCATTGGCTTATTTCATATTCCAGCAGTCAGAAAGTTCACTATCTACATTTATTTTATATGCATATTTTGTACTTTTGGAACTTGACAGCTTATTTGTGTTGACAATATTATTTTCTGTTGTATCAAAAGAAACAGAAAACAAAACTTGATTCAAAATATCATCCTTTACTATCGTTTTCGATTCTGTATCGGTTTTTGGATCTTTTATGAAGAAATCCGCCATTGTTTGGCATTTTCGTTTCATTTATTGTGTTTATTTTTATTATATTCTCATGTTACATTGACTTCAGAAAAAAAAAAAAAAAACAATCTAATTAATTGATTTTTAATACAAATGTGTTGTAACAAATCATAAAACTTAAATAAAACAGTAAAATTAAAAAAAGAAAAAGAAAAAAAAATGAAAATGAGTCATGCCATTTGATAATATATCTTCTTGCCAAGTTATTCTAGAAAAAAAAATATGTTTACCTCATTGTTAAAAAAAAACACACTGTTATACCAGATACAGCAAACTAATTGAAAATAATGTACTATAAACTTACCACAACCGATCATCCATTAGATTACTAATGAAATAAAAATAAATCCTGCATGATAAATATGTAAATGAAGAAATAAAATATTTAAATAAAAAATAAAAGTTAAATAAATATTTAAAACAACGTCAGCCTAACAAAATCATTGGAGCAATGGTTTTATGTTACTGTTTATTTTTGCAACGATACGTCCTTTTGAAGGAAGTTATTTTATCTTTAAAGTAAAATAATTTCAGCAAGAGTAAATTTCATTAAATACATAAATATATTTGTGTAAAATTTATTTCTAATTTTTAATTTTAATAACACCTCTGTTAAATGTAAATAAACTAATTGTTAATTAACTTCTTACTTATCTTGTGTAAAAATTAAATATGGATTCATTTATCACTAATAAAATAACACTTTTTATTAGTATATTTTTAAAGAAACTAATTTAAATGCGATAAATAATGGATTTATTTACTTAAAACAAAACTATTGTGAATTATTTCTTGCAGAATAATTCTTAATCACTCAAATTTCCTCGCGCATATCACACGTTCCAAGTGCAATATCGTATAGTCGAATTATTCTGAGGAAATCATTTTAAACCCAATCTGTTCAAAAAGAATCATTATTACATTAGATATAACTAAAAATAAATAAAATACAAATAATGTTCTAGATTATTGCTGGAAACAATTAAGTAATTTGTTAATTCAACTTTTTTTTTTTTTTTTAGAATAATAATAATAAAATTTATTTTCGGATAATTTATCTACCAGGTCGCTATTTATTTTTTTTAATTTTAAGAACCGGTTCGCGCGAAGCGGAGCGAACCGGTTGTATATTATCACTGCTTATACTGACGGTACTTGAATATAATGACATATTATTTATAAAAAGTGAACAAAATGTCTTATAGTATTTAATGCCTGTCAACTACCTATAAGAATTCTAAAACAAATTAGCGTTATATGAATGAAGTTTAAAATGCTTGCTAGAATATAACATTTGCTGACTTTTCAACATAAAATAAAAATATTTTATTTAAAACATAAATAACTAAAAAAAATGATTATGACAAAAGCAATTTTATTGTCCACTTCACTGTGATATAAGATTTTCCCTGCAGTAGCCACTTACATTTTATAACTAACATGAAAACGACGTGGTTAACCTTCTTTAATTAAGTAACCCATACACTTAAAAAAATATTTAAAAAAAAACATTGAAATACTTTAATGTACGCTTTACATTATCTTCATCGTTTTCAAATTATTCTAATAATATTTCAATAAAACAAGATATATACAAGTCATAAAAAGAATATCTGTACAGAATAATATTAAAATAGGCATTATTTATTTATATGACGACCTTGGCGAATATAAACATGTGCGAGAAATAATAAATACAGCGTTATTTTAGCTGTTGTATGCAATCCCAGATCTAGATCAACGAAATCAAATGCTGATGAAAAGCATTTCTGGTTTCGTTGGTCAAAATCGGAGTATCCACAAGGCATATATAGATAATTACAAACAATAATTTTGCAGTTTTTTTTAATTAATTTGATTGAAGATATTAATGTAATTGTGAATCTTATAATTTAAATTTTACTGCATATGCTATATCGGATTTCTATTTTTTATTATTTTTTAAAAAAATTGATTGATCAAAGTTTTGTAAAAAAAAAAAAAGAAAAGAAAGAAAATTCGATGCTTCTAACTTCATAACGATTTAATAATAAGTACAAAAAAAATAAGAAATATATAAAATATTTTTTTTTCCTTTTTTCTGTCACAAAGGAGCAGTTTTAACGTGATGATTTAAAAATGATCAAAGGTTATTTTGTTCTATCAGAGAATTATTTAGATGTGTAATAAAGCTGCATTTATTTATTAGCTTTTAATATATCACCTTGCACTGATCACTGATGGATTTCCAATCAAACTTATGGAAAAAAATCTTAAGCATCTTTAATAAAATGCTTTTTAAAAAAAAGCAAATCCGTTGCTGGAATCTCTTGAGATTATACGGCGATGTAAAAGAGAATCTGATATAAAAAAAGAATAATTTTGATAAGAGCAAATGTTAATGTTTAGAGAATTTAAAGGGAAGAATAAGAACAAAACATGTATTTATTATTTCCGAATTTGAAATTAATAAACAATACCATATTAATTTATAGTAAATAAGAAACTGTTCTGAAATCAATAAAGGGTAGCTTTATTTGCTTACTTAATTTTATCACGAATCTTAACGAGTTATTTTTATTTTTTACTGTGACTGTTATAAGTCTATCTATCTATCTATCTATCTATCTATCTATCTATCTATCTATCTATCTATCTATCTATCTATCTATCTATCTATCTATCTATCTATCTATCTATCTATCTATCTATCTATCTGTCTATCTGTCTGTCTGTCTGTCTTTGTCTATCTATCTATCTATCTATCTATCTATCTATCTATCTATCTATCTATCTATCTATCTATCTATCTATCTATCTATCTATCTATCTATCTATCTATCTATCTATCTATCTATCTATCTATCTATCTATCTATCTATCTATCTATCTATCTATCTAACAATTACAAATATATTGATCTCACCTTGATATCAAACATTTTAACATTGACTTTTAGATCACAAGCACTTTTTTAGTTTGATTTAGTAATTAATTTCATTTTTTTTGCTTTTATGCATATAATAATAAGATCAAGATATTTGTAATTGTTAACTACTTCTAATTAGGGATTATCAATCTTTATTTTCTTTTTCTAATAAAAAAAATAAGCATTAAACATTAGTTCAGTATTTGTAACAGTTATTTATATAAATCAATTAAACTTTACTTCAGACTTTATAAGATTTATTTTTAAGTTTTATTTTATTTTTTTCATAATTGTCCACTTCATTTTCTGATGCTTTCAATTATTATTTGTAAAAACAATCACATCATCTGTGAAATCTTTTTTCTCCCAGTTTCTCATTTTAATAAATATCTTGTGAATCAGGCTGAAAAAAATTGTGATAATATGAAATAACATTGACATACATGCATTTTTCTCAAAATTAATCTGCTTATTATCATTATTGCTTTGTGATAAATAATCTTTAGAATATAACATATCCCGGGTCAGAATCCAGAAGATTGATGCATTAATCATTGCATAAATGCTTATAGAATCAAATGTCTTTTTATAATTTATAAATTTCAAAGAAAAATAATGATGCATATTTATTAGTTATTTGTACAACTTTTTACAATATCTGGTTATGTTCATTATTTTTAAATGCAGCTTGCGCTTTTGATTGGTTAAAATTAAAAGTTTTTTGGAGATGAGTTATAATTATGTTGGTAAGAATTTTGTGTTGAAATAATAGAATATTAAAGAAATCTAGCATGTTCTAATAAATTTTTGTAACATTCCTTAAATATCAATATTTATTTTTTTTATTATAAGATAACTTTTGCAAAATCTTATCCAATTTGTTCTCACTGTTTATTTTTGATTTTAATTTAATGGTTATCCAACCATTTTCTTTAAAATCTTTATTTGTTATATATTTTATAAAATAAGAACATTCCATAAAATCTTTAATCCTACTACTAAATTGTTTCAATCATTTGCTATCCATTTATTATTTAGACATTTAAAATATAATGTCACCATTCTTTTTAATAAAAACATCTGATTCTTTTAATATATATTAGTAATAAGTTATCATTTTCTGAAGTGATTCCATTCTTCATCGATTTCATTACATGCCTCAATGTGTTTAAAATTCTAAGCAATTTAGAAGTTGTAAAAAATGTAAAAGATTTATTTTAATCTTTAGATGTAACTCTCTCTTTTGAAGATATTATTTACATTATATAACTCAATGGAAGATAGTTACTTCCTGTTTTAACCATTCCAAGATGTCATTTTTTTTATTTAGTAATAATTCCACTTATTTTTTTTTACTGGAGAAATAATTTTCTTTCCAATATCTAAATAATTTTATACTTTTGAGACTTTTATTCTATTCTACATCCTTTCTCACTAATTGTCAATTATATATTTTTTATCATCATTAATTCTTTTTCTTACCGTTTTACAAGGCTCTAAAACTAAAATCTTTAAAAGAATAGTTTACAAAATAATGTTCATACTTTTTTTTTCTGTATACATTCTCTTGTCTCAGATGAAAATTTATTTGTAAATTGCTATTTTTTTTGGAAGAGATATCTTTGTTTCAGTTATTAATAGTATACGAGTTACCCTCTTATTCATGCCAATTAAAATTGAAAAATCTTCAACGCTTATTAATATTTTATAATGATTTGTAAGTTGTAATTTAAATTTATTACAATGTTTCTGGTGTTTAGGAATAACAAATGTCAATATTATTTTTCTTAATATAGGTAATCTCTCAATTTTTGCATTAACAGTAGCTTATATATCACTAATATATGATCACTTTTTGTATTGAATCTGTTAAAAATATTATAATCTTGAAATAAATTTTTTTAGTCAAACTATAAAACAACTCTGATATGCTTTAGTTACAGGCTTCCTATCCATTTCTATTTAACTCCCCTCCCCCCTTATTATTACTTTAAAAGGGCTAAAATTATTTGAAAGTCTTGAATGTAAGACACTAGCTATTTTCGCAAAATACATCTACAAATGTAAATTTACATAGAAAAATGTATCCCCCCCCCCTCTGGACACTTTAATTTATAAAGTTTTAAAAAGTTATACTAAAATGACAAAAAAATATTATCTTTTAAATTCTTGAATAATTTCATCTAACTTTATATTTGTGTGTGTGTGTGTAATAATCACAGAGCATAACGTGAAACTGAAATAATTGTAATACTTGGTTTTCCTTTTTTACTTTCTGCTTCATTTTCAGAAATAAAATATATGTAAGTAATACATATTATATCTTTAAATTAGTTCATTTTCTATTTATATATGACCTATAATTATTTTTGTAATTTTTACTCGTTCTAATATTAGTTCAGTAAATTCTAGATTTTCTTTTAATCGTCGTAAATATATTTCTATCATTTTTGTCTAATAATAATGCAGGAAACTTATTCCAATGATTAGCCAGGTTAATTTTAATAATTATATAATAAGTAAAATATAAATAAATAAAATAATATTTTATTGATCGGGAGTTCAGAAAATGTTCGGAGGTCAAGTAGCTGAGTTACCGATCTACAGATCTTGAGTGCTAAATTCCAGTCATTCTGCGGACTGCATTAAACTTCATATTAATGTCTTTATAATTTTATCACCACTTTCATTAATCATATCAATTATTATATTTCTGGAGTGCTTTCTATTTTAATCTGAAATAGCATACTGCTCTTAGCAATAATATATCTAAAATTTTATCTTCATATATTGAATCTCAGTTGCCTCTATTAAATTTATCAAAAGAAATATCAATTTTGCATAAAAAAAAAAAATATTTTTGAACATTTTAATATATTTTTTGACATTTAAAAAGTTTAAGTTAGTTATCCTAGTTTTATTTAACTTTTTTTAAATCTTTTTTTTCTTCTAATATTTGAAGCTTTAATTAATCTTTTTTTTTTTTTTTTTACATATTTTGAAAGTAAGTTTAAATTTAAAAAAAATTCTAGACTTACTATGAAATCATCATCATTATCATTGTCAACATTATGGATTTATTGTGGGATAAAGATCTATCCAAGTTTAATGCATTTTTTTTTTCCATTTTTTATCCTCTCTTCATCGCAAACCATCATCAAACAAATGCATAAAACATTAATTTATCTTTAGTCCTACATTATTATTTTCATTTCATAGTTATTGAAACATCTCCTGAAGCTCTGAAGCATAGTTTGGAAAAACAATTACATCCCCTGAAAATCTAGATGACTTAAATAATCTCAATTTTAAAATAATCTTTATTTCCTTTTACTACGTTATTTTCCCATTATAATGCATCAAATATTTTTGTAAAATTGATGTAAAGTTTTGAAGATATGGAATCACCTAATAATATACTATTATTAATGTTATTGTTAATAACATAATGAAAAAGTAATCATTGCTATTGCATTTTTATATTTTTTCATAATAAGAAAATATATATATTTGGTCTACATCTTGAGTATCCATTGTTTTGATAGTTATAGATGTGCTTATAGAATCAAATTTCTCTTCATTATATCTAGAAATCCAAAGTCATATAGGAATTCATATTTATTGTAAAAAATAGTATAAAAACATTGCATAATATATAATTAGTGTTATGTTCATATTTGTATAAAATTCAGATTTTCAGGAAGCAATATGCAGCTATTTTTTTTATTAAACCAGAATACACTACAACTATTGATTAGTACTTAAGTATTAACTTAATGGCATTTCCAGATGGATTGCTTCATTTTTTTCTAATTTGCCCTCTTAGTGAGAATTTCCACAAGTATTATATTATAATATGCATATTTCCCTATATATATATATATATATATATATATATATATATATATATATATATATATATATATATATATATATATATATTTAGTTTTAAAAAATTATATATGGCAAGAAAATAAAAATAATCCTCAAAACAATAGAATTTAACTCCTCCCTGACAAGTATCCTTATTGTATTATGACAGGTTTTTGACATCATAATTTTTATGACATTGTTAAAAGAAAATGGTTTGAATAACCAAAAACGTTTATTTGTGAATTTATTATAATTCTACATATTTTTTACCCAATAATTTACACAATATTTATTAGATATCAAAATTATTAATAAATTATTTTGAATGGAAATACTTTAATTTCAAAAATAGAACATTATAAAAGTGAATAATGCAAAGATGGTCTAAAGCTATTTAAAAACTTAGGTTTCTATCTAAGCAATCTAATTATAATACTGAGTATGATAATATCTTAATTTTGCAGTATATATTGAAAACTTTTTAACTTTTGAAGTATATTTTATTGGATATAAGAGAAATAAATAAATATTTATTCATAATTATTTAAAACATAACAAATAATGAAGATTTAATTAGTTTTGGAAAATGAAAATAGTTTTTTTAGAAATGATGATGTATAATCTTTTTATTTTGATTATGATCTCATTTTTTTAATATTTTTAAAAAATATATAAACATTTAACATTTATTTCAGTAGTAAACAAAAATATCTATGAAAGGAAATCAATTTTCTGTTAAGTAATAATAGTTTAACCTTAAATTTTATTTTAAATGTGAGAACAAATAAAAACAAAATGTGAAAGGAACATCAGAAGATTAATTTAAAATAAAAATGAAAAACAAAATGTTTTTACCATAGTAGGTACTTCATGGTTTATTTAACCAGTTCACTGTCAATTTCTCCTTTTTGTAAAGAACCATAGTGAGAACTTTGATCATATTTGCAACATTATATTTTTACAAATAAATCTATATTCTACATCCCATATTGATAATCTTTATATTACTTATTTTATATGTAGAATTACAAATTAAACAGTGTCTAATTGTTAGTATTTATATTTAAAAAATAGAAAAATAAAGTACTAAAGTGATGTTGTTTTTTTATTATAGGATCTTAATATTTTCTATTTATAAAAATTGTAGAATAAAATAGAAATGAATTTTAGTTTAATCATTACTAAAAAAATGGGAAAAAAAATGTTTTAAAAGTAAAAATTATACTTTTATTAAAATTTTACAAAAAACTTCTTTATCAATATTTATGAAAGAAGTTTTTGTTAGCCAGTAAAAAAACAACTTTTATGGTAAATACATTTTTACAACTTGTCTTTTAAAAACAAAAATTTTCAAATAAAATATAATATTTAAATACAAGTATTTTATCTATACTGAACTTAATGTAATTAGAAATGATGTTAACTCATACTTTCAAGCTCCCTATAGTTATCCACTTCATTTTATACAACTGATACACAAGACCTCATACATGTGGCAATGATAAAAATATCTTACATATTTTATGCTGAACCAGCACTCATCAGTTGGTCCAGATACCTATAACTCATAATAGTGATTGTATATATTTATGAGAGATAATGATCTAAACAAACTGATTGTTCAGCATAAAATAAGAATATTAGAGATATTTTCTCTTTTCCACATTTTGTGGTGTTGTGTATCAGTTTTATAAAATGGAGTAGATAGCTATATGTAGCTTGAAAGGTTAAGTTCAAATCCATTCTAATTATATAAAATATAACTGTTATAAATCATTTTTACTAAAATAGATTAATGTATAAATATATTACACACATTAGCTTAAATATTAAATAAGTTACTGAAAGGCTAAATAATCTACTATTAGTGATACTCAATCAAGTATTTTATTGACACTTTTTTTTAGTTTTTTTAAAACTAATAATACCAATTAATGATTTCTAAATTTAAAAAATGTGTATTGGCAAATTAGATATCTACAATATGGCAAATAAAAGGCAATACAATAGCCATGTCTCCATGATACTCAAAACACTGAAAAATAAGCAATTTTTAGCAATATAAAAAAAAGTTAAAAGTTATTTCAGTATTTTTTTTTTTGCTTTGCTTTTGTAAATAAGTAAAATTTGACATAATAAAGCAAATTTTATATCAGTCAGATAGTTAATTATCATAAATATATTATAATCAATTAAGAAAAGGTTTTATTTTGACATGTACATTGTTTTGTTGTATATGATTATATATATATATATATACATATATATATATATATATATATATATATATATGTGTGTGTGTGTGTGTGTGCGTGTGTGTGTGTATTAAAATGTAACCATTAAAAACATAAAGCTAAACTTGTCAATAAATAATCAAAATTACCCCAAATTCACAACTCAACCAGTCCAGTCAAGACAATAAAAATCTTTATTATTAAAAAATTATGATTCTGAAGCAATTAATTTATTTAAAGGTTATTTTAACATTAAGAGTATATGTGAAGTAAGTGTAATTGTGGATACTGTTTAGTATAAATATGTTGTTATTTTGTAGTTATTTACACTTGAGAAGTCTGCTTGTAGCACTGAAACCATTGGTGGTGTTTTAGATTTTATTTTCTTGGCTAGTATGGTTGAGTTGTGAATCTGGGGTAATTTTAATTATATATGTGTATGGGTGTGTGTTAAAATAGTTTTAGGAAGTAACAAATATAAATTATGGTATATTATCTAAGTGGATTCCTGCATAAATATTCATTTAAGCATCTTATTGAACAGTATTTATTTTGCATAATTCATCTTTCTAAAATAGTAGTTGATATTGTTAAAATATCTTTATCAATAAATTCTGGCATTTACCAATATATAAATGATTGTATGAAATATATTACTTTTACAATTATTAAACCTGATTCAGAATTCTAATATTTGTATTAATAATGAGTAAAATGTAATATATATATTTTTTTTGTCTTTATGGAATTTGTATATTGATGAGTCATGGTATTCATTGAAAAAGAAAGATAAAGAAGTCAAGCATTGGTGGCCTAGCAATTAGCATAGCTGCTTTGGGTTCATCTCACAGTCAATGCTTTGACATAAAAAAGGATAAAAAATATCAATTACTATATGAGAGAGTTAAGGCAGCAAAATAAATAATACTCAAATGACTTCTATATTTAATCAACATTACTGTATATAGAAATGAAATATGATACAGATTTGATCCATAGTTTAAAAGTGAAATTTAAGATGTTATCTTGTATCCTGGAGTTACAGTATGCTGAATGCTAAATGAAAAATTGATTTATAGAATGTACTTATTGTTTTCAATGCAACATATAATGACAGCAATCCTATTTGAAAATGCAACATATAATGAAAATAGTATTTATATATAAGAAATTCAAATTCTTTATCAGCTACAGATATTATAAATATCGTAAGCAATGTTGATCTTGTATGGTAATAAAACTTATAAATTAATTTAAAATAATATTTTAATACATTTATAATTAGAATAACGCTGAAGTTTAACACATACTTCAGCATAGAGCTATGTTTTTAAACAAGTTAAAGGATAATTCATCTCAGAAAAAACGACTACTGGAACTATATTACATGTGCATTAAAGTATTATCTCCCTAAGTTTCAGTATGTGAAGATATAGGCATTCCTATCAATATAAAAAACCATTAGAAATGTTACATTTAAAAATGCACTTTAACATATTTAACATGCAATTGTGAAATCATGAAAGCAATTAATATCAATTCAATTTGCTGAATGAGATAATATAATTAACTATTATATAAGGGATTTGAACTCAGAATTTCACACAACTCTCAATTCTCCAAGCCATCTCATATTGCTGACCCACCTGATCACATACATGTTGAAAAGATAAATAATCATCAATATACGTATTTCAGATGATTGGAGAATTGTGGGTTGTGTGAATGTCTGAGTTCAAATCCTTAGTTATTACATATATATCTGTATGTGCAGGCATAAGCCTGTACAGTGTATTAATTTATATAATTAACTATTGTAAAATCACACATTCATAGGATTTGAGATGTAAACAAATGAACAATAAAATACTCCCCCCCCCCAAAAAAAAAAAGGTTTTTATGATCAATGTGTTTTTTGTGAGTTAAATTCCATTATGGTTTAACTCAAAAAATATTTAATAAAGCATAGTGTTAATCATTTACATTGGAAACATGTGTCAGAGAATAAAATATATTGGGGAGATTTAATTAAACATGTTATTGAAATATTTTAAATTTTTATTTTGCTGAAGATATTAAAAATCGGCCTTATAAAACATCAATTAAGCAGAAAAATGGATCAGTGTGGATGTATTTGTGTTTTTTGGATTGGTTTATGTAGTTATTGCAACATTTTTTATGGAGCAGTTTTTTTGCTTACAAGTTGGAAAGACCAAACTCCTTTACAAATGGCTCATCTATTCATGTAGGAGATCATTTGTATTTTATATTATCTAAGGGAATTATTACGTGACAAAAACATATGATAGAAAAAAAAGACGCCAATTTGCAAAATAGACAAAATGCTACTATATTAAAATTGATGAAAGTTAGAAGGTAATATGAACTAGTGCATTATGGAAATTAATTATATCAAATTCATAAATTATATCAGTTGAACAAAGTATGTAGCAATAAGGAAAAGTGTTTTGTAAGTTATTTATCATTTTTAAAATTAAAAGTTACCATGATTTATTTATTTATTACAGACAAAACATTCATTTATACATAGCTATTTTTGATCTTTTGTTCAAAATTTTTAATGCTTTTCCTTCATAACATAAGAAATATTAGTTTACTCTTTATATATACATATGTGTGTGCGTTTGGGTGTATATATTTAAAATTGCCTTGAATTCAGTTTATCATGCTATCTATAGCTATGTAATAAATCTTATGCAACTGATACACATAACCACATACATGTGAAACAGATAAATCATCTCTGGTATACATATTTCATGCTAAAACAGTATTCATCAGTGGGTCCAGATCGCCATCTGCAACACGTATATACAATATGTGCTTAGTTTATATTTATATTAATTTAATGGACAAGCTTCCATGCTCAAACTCTGTGACCATCCATATCAATGAAAATCAGTGTAATGTTCAAATCCTTTGTTAATGCCAATATTATTGTCATACCCATGTTGACTTTAGGTCACTCGGACAACTCACATAAAAGCTTTCCATACACCCAATTAAATACTCAGAAGAGGTATGGACAAAATACAGACTGACTATGTAATATTCTTATATACGCATATTGTCTATAATGAACTTAATGTAATTAAAATGGAAATGTAACTCAGACTTTCAAACTCCCTACAACTGTACACTAGATATTATACAACTGATATACATGACCACTTACATCTATATCATTGAAAATCTGATGATTTTATCAGAGGTTTAATGATATGGATGGCTAAAAATAATTGGAGGGTGGAGAAGATTGAATCTTATCCATTAAAATTTGAAGAACTGAACACTGATTGTATATATATTTGGAGATGATGATCTGGTACAATTGATGCATGCTGGTTCAGCATAAAATATGTATACTGGAGATCATTTAACTTTTACCCATATATGATATCACATGTAAATGGTGGTGTGCATAACAGTGGGGAGGCTGAAAGTCTGGGTTCAAATCCATTTAATTGCATTAAGTTCAACATAGAGAACATAATATATATATATATATATATATATATATATATATATATATATATATATATATATATATATATATATATATATATATATATATATATATATATATATATATATATATACATACACATTCTTGTCGTTGCAGCTGTTATTACTATGTGATTTTTCATATAGTATACGAACATGGATGGGCTGCTCACCAACACGCATTAGCCAGCGTGGTGAGTTTATTGGCTTTTTACCTCTGAGTTTAAGATCAAGAAACACCATGGTCTTTCTTCTCAGTGCCTGATAAGGCAGAATGAATGTTTGTGTAAATGATAAATATTTTTCCAATACATATATACAATTATGACAGACAAAAATAAAGCATGGCCCTTATTCCCAGGAGGCTGTAAAGTCACCAACCAAGGCAGCTGTTGGTGGCCGAAGGTGGAGGGTGCTAAGAATCCCCTGATTGCGGACCCAGGCTGCCATTTGATGATGACTTTTTATTTAGGTACTTACAACTGCAGATCACTTTCAAGTGAAGGAAGATTGCAAGAATTAGAAGAAGAACTGTCTTATATTAAATGGGACATTATTGGACTTTGTGAAGTTAGAAGAAAAGGAGAAGAAACAATTGATTTAAAAAGTGGACATATACTCTATTATAAAGGCACACATATTGGAAATACAAGTGGAGTAGGATTCATTATAAATAAAAAGTGGAAGAACAATATTGTGGAGATTGATGGTGTATCAGACAGAGTTGCAAGATTAGTTATACAACTTAATAGCAGATACCAAATGCAGATAATTCAGGTTTATGCCCCAACAAGTTCTCATAGTGATGAAGTAGTAGAAGATTTTTATATGGATGTACAAAAGGCTTTTGATCAGAGTAAACAACATTTTAAAATTGTTATGGGAGACTTTAATGCTAAAATTGGTAGACAAATGAAAGATGGAATTGATGTAGGTAATTTTGGTTATGGTAATAGAAATGAGAGAGAACATAGACTTGTGGAGTTTGCAGAAAAAGAAAAACTTTATACTATGAATTCATTTTTTGAGAAAAATGTTAAAAGGAAATGGACATGGAAGCATCCAAATGAAGGTACAGCAGAATTGGATTATATTTTGACTAACAGAAAATACATATTTCAAGATTGTAATGTTCTTAATAAATTTAACACAGGAAGTGATCATCGATTAGTAAGGTGTAAGTTACATGTTAATGTAAAACTAGAGAGACAAAAATTATTAAGAAAAACAATATTTACAGTTGATATTCCTAATCTTCAGAAACATTCTAATGAATTTAAATTAGAACTTACAAATAGGTTTCAAGTGTTAGGAGATTTTGAACATGATTCAGATTTGAATGAAATTAATATGAAAATAACTGATACACTTTTAAAAACTGCAACAAACATAGCTGGTAGAAAAAAGCAGCAATTGACTAATAAAATTTCTACTGAGACTAGAGAATTTATGAAGAAAAGAAGGAATATGAAGATATACAAAAATGATGTATTAAAAAGAATTGAATATCTCGAATTTTGTAAAATGGTACGGAAAAGAGTTGAAAATGATATAAGAAAGTATAACTGTGAAATAGCAAGGAAAGCTGTAGAAGAAAATAAAAGTCTCAAAAATGTTAAACAACATTTTGGTATTGGTAGGAAATTTATATCTGCAATAAGAAAAAAAGATGGAATTATTACTAAAAAGAGAGATGACATCATGAAATTGGTAGAAGATTTTTATCAAGAATTATATAGTAATAAAGAACAAGTACCTCCTATATCTATTACATCTTCCGAATTGCCCAGAATTTTAAATGAAGAAGTGAGACATGCAATTAAGTGTATGAAGAAAGGAAAGGCTCCAGGAAATGATGGAATTATAATTGATATATTAAAAGAAGCAGGTGAAGAAATAGAAACAATTTTAGCAAAGTTATATACCAAATGTCTAAATGATAAAGATGTACCAGAAGATTGGAAGAATGCAGTAATAATATTAATATTTAAAAAAGGTGATAAAGAAGACATTAGAAATTACAGACCTATCAGCCTTTTATCAGTTTTATATAAAATTTTTACCAAGATAATTACAACTCGTCTACAGAGAACTTTGGATTTCCACCAACCAAGAGAACAAGCTGGATTTAAAAGTGGTTTTAGTACAATAGATCATATCCAGGTATTGAGAGAAGTCATAGAAAGGACAAACAAATATGAATTGTCATTATGTTTTGGATTTGTAGATTATGAAAAGGCATTCGATTCTATATACATTTCTTCAGTGATTAAAGCATTGGATCATCAAGGTATAGATCCAGGATATTGTCATATTTTAAAGAATATTTATAAAAATGCAACAGCAACAATTAGATTACATAATGATACTGGAAAAATCAACATTGAGAAAGGTGTAAGACAAGGTGACTCCATATCTCCAAAACTCTTTACAGCAGTGCTGCAAGAAGTATTTTGTGGATTAAAATGGGAAACTAAAGGAGTGAAAGTAAATGGAGAGTATTTAAGTCATTTAGATTTCGCAGATGATGTAGTTGTTTTTGCAAATAATGCTTCAGAGCTGCAGGAAATGTTGCAGGAGTTAGCAGATGAAAGTAGAAAAGTAGGACTAAAGATAAATGTTAAAAAGACTAAAGTAATGTTTAATCGATTTGCTCAAAATATGAAAATAAAGATTGATTATGAAGAATTAGAAGAAGTTAACAGTTACAAATACCTTGGTCAGATTATTAATACAGATGGAAACATAATGGAGGAAATTAATCATAGAATTAAACTTGGTTGGAGTGCTTTTGGTAGAAATAACTTGATACTAAAAGGAAATATGCCTATGTGTTTGAAAAGGATGGTTTTTAACAAATGTGTTTTACCAGTTCTTACTTATGGATCTGAGACTTGGACACTTAATAGAAGAGCAATACAGAGACTTCAGACCACTCAAAGAAGTATGGAGAGATGTATGTTGGGAGTAACAAGAAGAGATCGAAAATGCAATGTATGGGTAAGACAACAAACAGGTGTTACTGACCTTATTGAAAAAAATAAAAGATTGAAATGGAGTTGGGCTGGACATATTGCTAGAAGAGATGATAATAGATGGACAATTGAAATTTTAAACTGGATTCCAAGAGATTGTAAAAGACCCAGAAAGAGACCACATGTGAGATGGATGGATGAAATAAGAAAATGTGCAGGGGTGTTGTGGAGAAGAGAAGCTAAAGATCGAAGAAGATGGATTAAACTTGGAGAGACCTTCATCCTGCAGTGGATTGATAATGGTTGATGATGATTATATATATATATATATATATTATTATATATATCCAACCACTATGTGGCCCACACCAGCCAACGGGGCCACAATCTAACCTTCATCTCGTGCATCTTCACTTCCAGATAATATATGATATGAAATAAAACGGGTTCTATCTCAGTTAATAATTAATAACTAAAATATTCAGCATTAAAATTAAAATATTTTACTAGCTCAAATTTAAAATACGAATAAGGTTCAGTTTATAAAAATAAATTAAATAAATATTTAATATTTTTATGAGACTTGAAGTGAAAATACAGGTGACAAGATAGATTACATTGAGCCAATATCCCACAGGATACTACCTCAATGGCATAAGAACACTATCCCCCCTTATTACTATTTCAAATAACAAACTCATAATATTCTTACGACTTTAATAACTTCTACTCACTAAGATTAAACCAATAATTAAATCTTAATCTTCTATTTAGTAATAATCTAGCTCAAATAAAATAATCTCAGATTCATAAAGTTTATTCTAAGTTAATTTTAAAATACGGTAGTAAAATATGAGAAGGGATTTTATGTCATAATCTACTACACTGAAACTAATAATAATAAATAACAGTAATAATATTCTTCATTGTTTAACTAATTCTGTATATCTTTTCTTTTTACTATAATTTTATTACCATAATAAAATAATGAAATAATATAATATGATCTTATATCTTCATGTAATGATATAATAAATATGTGGTAGCATTTTAATAATCTGACAAACAAAATATGTGTGGCAACTGATAGCATATAATTTAATATAATATTGTGATAACTGATTTATGACCAATAAAATAATGTAAAATTATGATTATTTAATTATAATGAATACCAATAAAATATTTAAAATTCTTAAAATAATTCTCTATTTATCTTTTTTTTTTCAAAATTATATATTTGTTTCAATTATTATGCATATATCGTGATTTCATGCAGCGATGTGGAGAAATAAATAACTCGGACACAAAATTTTTGAAATAACAAAATTTAACAAAGTTTATTACTAACAACAAATAAATAAACAATTTATTTACACTATTTGCAGTGGATATCCTTAACTTTTTTTACTTTACAGTTTGATCTACTGGGTTATAAAAAAAAATTATATTTCAATTATATCTTTATTTAGATTTAGGACAAAATTTAAAAAAAAAGTTACTATTTGGTTTCTCATTATGGTTAACTTATTACAAATATATTTATCTACTTTATTAGCAGCAGCATTTTATCCTTAATATTATTAAACTATCTTATTTTTAAAAATTCATACTTAGAAAAACATTCTATAGAAAACAAAATTTTATAATGAGTATGGATTTCTCAAAATATTAAAAAAATTTCATCTTGCAAAGTCAAAGATGTTACACAAAATATTATCCAAAATTCAGTACTAGATTTTAGTATTTATCACACAATGTTTACTAATAATAATATATTCTTCTTTAAGCCTTACTTTAGTATGATATAAGTGTAATCATCAATACATTTTTGTTAATGAATAAACAAAAAAATATACTATGCATATTGTTTACATAATTTACTTTGTACTATTGTATTTTAAAAATATGCAATACTTATTTTTCTCTTAAAAAAAATAATGCTAAAGCATTTAAAATTATTATCACTTTAAAGAAAATATCTTTGTTTAGATACCTTATTTTAAAAAAAATTATATTTCATTTCCGAAATAAAATTCAAAATATATTCTATGATTCTTTTCTTTCCTTAGGATACTTTGGATCTTCAATTTTAAGTTATAACGTCCTATTCCTTCTAAGCAAATAAACCAATCTTATACAAAACGATAGCATAACCTAAGTTCTAAATTATTTATCATTTCTCTTAAACATATCTTACTGAACGATGCAGTTACATGAAATAAAGATAGCGAAAACAGATGCATAGGATTAAGGAAGAAAGCTAGAGTATTACTCTTAACATATCTCAAAATCATGGTACAGTGCGAAGAGGTATGACATTTACCTGCCTAATATCCTCTAGTATGGGGACAATGTTAAAGCTAGTTCTTCAGCTTTATTAGAACATCAAATATTTTAAGAAATATAAACACTGTCCAAATAAAATGTGTATCAGTCATAGGGCTTTGTTAACTATGCTGATATTCACATAAAGACTAAATATTATTTCCATTCCTTATCATATCCTATTTCTTAAAACATCATCTTAGTTTCCTGTTCACTAAGTACTTCCAAGCCACTATCTCAACATTATTTCTCAAGATTTTCCACATCTTACATCGATAAATAACTATCTGCATTTACAAAACAATAAATAAAATTCATTAATAGTTAAACAATCTAGCTGTTCCACAAAAAAAGTCTGCTTACTTCATTATTCTATATGTCTAATCATTAAAAATCTACTTAGACAATATTTGAATATCCAATAACATGAAAATTTTAAAAGAATCACATAATTATTTGTTATGTTGGATTATATCACTAATAAAAAAAAAATCATCGTATGCATATTTTCAAATCAATCCTATCTCATAATTTTTTTTAAAATGTTGTATGAAAAATGCGTTTACATTTATAATAAAAAAAACTTTTACACTTCACTCTTACGATTCATAGATGATCTAAAGAAAACAAAAATATACATTATAAATTATTAATAGTTATTATTATTACCAATAACCTTTATCTAGTCATCGTGTTCAGTAGGCTTCCTTTATCCACTTGAGCATTGCAGATATAAAAAAAAATTTACACCCATACACTTTATATTAAAATATTTTTAGCTAAATTATTAGATTGTTATATTATAAAATTTTAATATTAATAAATTAATGTTTTTATGTTTTTCCTAATCTTATATAAAAATTTAGATTTAAACTAGGTTAACAAAAAAAAAAGGAATCAAAACTATAATTACATATTTTCTTGACGATAGTTCCTGATAAGTCCAAAATGTTTATTATTTTCTCTAGAGTTTTTTAAAAAAATGTTCACCTCCACGCGCGTTAAAGTTTAAAATAAAAAATAATTATTAATCCATTTAGTAAAATTTATAGAAAATAATCCTTGGTTTTAGTATTTAGGATGATAATTATTAAATTATAATATTAATTAATCCTGTGAAGCTTCTTAATCTTCTCTACCAATATTCTCTGCATATCTGATGCATCAATCCATCTAATTTAACTTTAAAAATATTTGATAAACTTTTAAGTACTATTTGTATTTCCATGGATCCATCTTTTATTCAACTATGTGTTCACTTTTTTATATAAGTTTCCTTCTTAATACATTTAAACTTCTGTTTGGTATTTTTTATAAATATCTTTTAAAAATAAAAATAAAAACTTCAAGTACTTTTGAACAAATCTTTTCTAAATACATTTTTTAGACTCCATGTAATGTCTGAGCTGTGGTTTTTTTTACATACCAAAACAGTTCTCTGGTGAAGTATTAATAAAGCTGTATCAATAAATATTTCAAATATTTTTTCAGCATTACAACTTATATCCATTTTATTTCGTAGTATATCCATCGTTTATTGCAAAGCTTAGGTTAAATTTTTAGATAAAATACGACTGGTAAGTACTTTAAAAATTAGAAAATCATTTCCACGAAGTTTCTAAATTATTATATTTTAACACCCTCTTTTGCAAAAATATTTTTAAAAATTATCAATTAGTTTTTTGCAAATAAAAAACGATAAGAAAGTACTAAAAAAAAATTGACTAAAATAAAAATTTTAAAACACTATTTTTTTGATAGTTATAATTTATCTTTCTCCGGTTTCAATACATTATTAATCTCCCCTTATACCCCCATGCAATTTATATTTATAGTCTGTAAGAATACCTTATCCTATTGGTTAATTATTACTTTAGCTTGAGAACAAATTTACATATTTTTAGTTTATAGTAGAATTGAATTTCAAAATTAGAAATTATGATGTAATAAACTTAAAATATTATTTAAAATATTATTTAAAATATTACTTTTGAATCAATAATTCTTTTATTAAAATTATTTAAACATTTAAAATAACTTTTAAAATAACCTTAATAACTTATTCCATTTATCTATTTTTATTTAAACAAAATATTTAATTTTTATTATATCTGTATTCATCTTTATTACATTACTTAAAACATTACATACAATAGTTAACTTAATGTTTAATACTATTTACTTTTATGATAGGCATAAAAACTAATTTTTTTATAATAGTTTATTTTATATTTGTAAAAATGTATATTGTGTTTATTTTATTAAATTGAATTGAATCCTAGATATCTATAAAATGTTACAGATATTTTAAATTCTTTTATTAAAGTTCATTTTTCTTCAATTAATCAGTTGGTAACATTTTATATTTATTTTTTGATAAATGTACATTAAAGGATCAATTATGTAACAATCTAATATTTGTAAGAAATATTTTGTAAATATGTATTTAAAATTTATATCAAATATAAGTTTGAAAGTTCTTGTACCAAATTCCTAAAATTTTTCTGAATAAAATTTACATTTTTTGTTAATCTAAACCTTAATTAAATAGGCTTTATTAATACAATGACTGATAAACTTAATATGCTTGTTGTTGTTTCTTTTAATTAGCAAATAAACCCTTGGGGTATGCTTAATGCAGGATTATAGATTTCTCTCTCAAGAAGACATCAATCTCAGAGAACTGCTTAGATGAATTGCAATCAGTAGTTGTCAATGTAGATTGAATCCTATAGATAAGGCCAGATCAGATAAATAGTAGAAAATTTTAATTGAAAAATGGTTTTTATTGAAAAACAGTTCACTGAAGACAGATATATAGTACATCATGCTTAAAGAAATGACAGGGTGAAAATATAAGCCATTTGCTTTTTGGAGCTTTGTTCCACCAGCTCGTCATCATGCCATTCCAGTACTCTCAACATCTAGCCCGAGACTGTACTGTGTCAAGGAAGCCTGCTAAATGATCTAACTTTATAACTGCCTGTTTCAAGCCATGGAACATCTACTAATCGGTTGAGGTAATATTCAATTTGCCACATGCCACTGATTTTATTTAACTTGTTTTCTAAATCAATATTAATTTATATTATATATATCTGTAATATTTATACAATTTAATTTTAAAATGCGTCTTTTAATTTTTTGTCTCTTAAATTTAAAAATATCACTTCTTATAAAAATCTCACATTATTTTGATGTGGCAAATTTAAATTAATTTTTTGTTGGTTTATTTACAATATTGACTTATTGAAAGTACCAAGTATAAAACTCAATGAGCAACTAACTTTAAACCCTCTTTCTTATTTTCTCCTGTTAAAATCATTTTAGGAGATTTATTTCTATTAAATTAATTAATAGAAAAAGCTCATTTAGTTTTGTATCTCATATTATAAAGTTATTTTTAAATGATTGAAATTATTTTAAAAGTTAGATATCTTGTTATTATCTCCAACTTAAAAGTGCCCTCATAATTATCTTTAAGAGGATAATATATTTTATGAAATCAGTTAAGTAAAATCTATTACAATTTCAATAAAGCAAATATCTTAAAAGAGAATCACTTAAAGCACAGCTATTATAGCATTTTCATATCAACTACTAACAATATATATTTCGTATGTATATATTTTTGTTTGAGTCAATAAAATATTAAAATTGTGATGTACAATTTACTATGCTGTATGTTGTCAAACTTTACCAGAAGTGAGTTTGATATTCAATGCCCCATCTATGTTAACTAAAAGACAGTCTTATTTTGTAATTATTGATGATGAACTATTTAATAACTTACTAAGACATGAAATATTTGGAAAGTGTGGGAAACAATTTATATTTTAATTTTAATTCTTGCCTTTCCTTTTTATATTATATTTTGTGATTCATTCATTAATGACCTAAGGTTTCTGTGGATTTTTTATTATGTCAGGGAGCTGATTATTTTAATCAGGATTTAAGTTATTATTTTTGTTAGTGATACACTATCTATCTATATACATCTAAGGCAATATATATTTATAGTTACAACCATTTCTTTATTATTGTTATTTTTGCTTTGCTACATACCTCTCAGGATCTTCAGAAGTTTATATATGACCAGTTCAATCCTTGAATCTTCCTTAATAGTAGACATATTTTCCTACTAGGAATTCTTTTTGGGCATTGCCATTGAGATGAGTATAGGAATTCCAGCACATCAAATCAATTATTATTATTATTCAGAGACAATGTTTGGCTGGAGGGCCAACATTTCTCATCATCTAACTGTATTTACTAGGAATTACTTTTAGCAAAGCTACCCAGAGGTTCATAAAAGATCTCATATGTTTTTTTTGTTGTAATCTATAATAGTATCTACCTTCATGTTTTATATCTTTATTTAGCAAACCTGAAATGCTCTCTGCCATGATGGCATGTCCTTTACAAACCTATCCCAATTAATTAAATCTGACTATATGATTGTAAATTACTATTTAAGAACTATTTTGCTTTCCACACTCATTAAATACAATTGATTTAAATGTAATAGTGTTATAAATGCACATCACTCATGTATTGTTATATATAATAGATTTATTTGTAATCTCTTAAAGAGGGCTAATGATATTTTATTGCTGACTGGTTCTTGGCAGACCAATTAACAAAATTTTACTTTGTTATCAAATGCCTTACATATAACCACATCAAAATGAATTCAAGAAAAATAACCTAGTTCTATAAACAAAACCCAACTTATTTCATATAACAATAACATAATTACTTAATAAATTCCTGTAATATTATTATTTTAAATTAGCTTAGTTTATCATCACTCCAAATCTCTAATATTAATCACCCTATCTACTTATAATATTTCTTTGATTTAAATTCACTTCTTTGTAATATTGACAGAAAGAATTATTATGGTTCAAACCATTAGTAATCAATATCAAATCATATCTGTACCATTCTGCAATCATCAGAATTCATTAAATCATTAATTTCTCATATAAACCCTTTATTATTTTGAGTCTCTATGTACACCATTACTTCCAGCTCAGACAGAATAAAACCAAGCACTGGTAGTGTCATCACAAATGTTATCCATTAATCAGAGATGTAATAGTTTGGAAAAATAGATTAGGATTCACCCTTGCCCTGACATATGTATCTTATGCATGGTTGGATTCAAGGTACTTGCTTGGATTATTGGTCTTGTTGAATGAATACACGATTTTGTTTGACAGGCTCAATATATATATATATATATATAATATAAAAATCAATATAAATATCAAAATACAGTAAAATTTACATAAATTATATTATTTTTAGAAATACTTTTGACTATACATTTTGTAGTCTTTCTCAACTATATAACATTGAATAATCAAAATAAGACAACCTTTAACAATACTCTTAGTTCAATTCAGATTTCCCACACTTCTTTTATCTTAACATTTGATGACAGACAATTCATTAACATTTGATGATTTCTTGAAATCAACATAGCCTCTTTTATTTTATGTTTATTATGACAACGTTCAATTTGAATAATTTTCATATTTTTATAATCAAATTTAAATCCATATTGACAATTTGATCATAATAAATCTTATCAATATGGATTTAAATTTGTTTATAAAAATAGGAAAATTATTGAAATTGAACTTTGTCATAATAAACTTAAAATAAAAGAGGCTATGTTGATTTCAAGAAATCGTCAAAGGTTACTGAATCTCTAGACATCAAATGTTAAAATAACAAAATTGTGGGAAATCTGAATTGAACTATGGGTATTGTTAAAGGTTGTCTCATTTTGATTATTCAATGTTATATAGTTGATAAAAATTACAAAATGTTTTCACAATTAATACTGTTTATTAGAATAAAATAAATTTCTTACCAATATTCAAGTGTGCAAAAAAATATATAAAGTAATAATTACTTGGATATAGTATAAAAATTGTTCCACATGATTGTTATATAATGTGGTTGGTGAATAGTCTGACTTACATTTAGCAGTAAGTTTTATATTTATTTGTGTTAAAAAAAAAAACTTTTCTTAATAGTTGGTAATTTTATTGTTTCATCATGGTTAGTAATACAGCTTTTGTTTTTAAAATTTTTTATAACTACTCTAAATACTATTTGATCATAGTTGTCATATATATATATATATATATATATATATATATATATAACCAAATTTAAGTATATATATATATATATATATATACTTAAATTTGGTTAGACAATTATTAACCTTATTGCTCAGTGGAGAATGTTGTTTTTATGTCATAGCATTTTAATATCTTTCCAATATTATTTGTAAAATAAAAGTGATTAAACACACAATTTTGGCAAAATATAAGTGTCCTATATACATTTACAATTTGATTCATTTGTGATTGTATTGCTTACACAAAGATTGCATTTCTCAATGGATAGATGTGGTATAATGTTTTGACCTTTAAAACAAATATATATATATATATATTTAAACAAATATTATAGACAACTAACATTTATATATATATATATATTTAAACAAATATTATAGACAACTACATTTGAATTAATAAATATTTAATTTATTACATCGAATCGATTTTCGTTCAAAATGAACCTTTTCAAGATGTTAGAATAAATCAAAAAGTCACGCGATTTATATTAACATAGCACACACTTATTGTTCAAATTAACTTTTAAAAATTATTAAAATTTTTTAATGTTTAACTGACAACTTTCAATTCAAATTTACGGATTCTTGGTGCAAAATTCAGAAACTTAGCATCCTTTAACCTTAATAATAAAGGCTTCATAAATATTATGACAAATCAAGGACACAGTTTATAAAATTTACCATCAACAATCAGAAGACACGGATGACACTAAATGTCTGTAGAGTTAAAAGAAATCAGATGGCATAATTTTTATGAAGCCTTTATTATTAAGGTTAAAGGATGCTAAGTTTCTGGATTTTGCACCAAGAATCCATGAATTTGAGTTGAAAGTCATCAGTTAAACATTAAAAAATTTTAATAATTTTTAAATGTTAATTTGAACAATAAGTGTGTGCTACATTAATATAAATCGCGTGAATTTTTGATTTATTCTAACATCTTGAAAAGGTTCATTTTGAACGAAAATCGATTCGATGTAATAAATTAAATATTTATTAATTCAAATGTAGTTGTCTATAATATTTGTTTATATTTTCATATTTAAGTATTTTATTAAGGCAACATAATGGATTCTAATTCCATCATATGATATATATATATATATATATAAAGCTCTCATTAATTATTAAATATATTCATTGGTATTTTCTGATTAATAATTTGTTATAAAGGTTATAATAGAATTCATTTTACATTTGAGAATAATATGGTAATGGATGTGCAATCTATTTGACTTCATATAGTATGTCTTTGTTCAATGCAACTAATTGTTTTTTATGAATATAATGTATAATGTTATTTAGTGTATCTATGCAAGGCAAAATTATTGTTGATGATGGTGTTTTTGCCTTAATAAGTAAGTGTATGGTTATAAAGTAAAACATCATTCAAATAAATAAAATGTTAGAAACATGCTTAAATTTTTAGTAATTACTTATTATTTATTTTTGTATTACATGTGATGAATTTATTTTATTTAATTTTTTATTAATTAATTAAAAATATGAACAAAAGGTTACTTTGATTAATTAAGATTTAAATTTTTGAAAAAGTAGAATATTTTATTAAATTTAGCTTCAAACGATAGATAAAAGTAATTAACATGTTTTGTAAAGTATAATTTATAATTGAAAACAGACTAAATAAATTATAAAAGTAGAGCATATTATTTTTATTTTTGAAACAATATCCTGTAAAGTATATAGGTTGTATAAAAATAACAATGAGTTATAGTTTAAAAGTCTTACAAATTGCAAATTAATAGTTAACATTTTACATCTATCTATAAAAAAAAAAACGCAGTAAATATATAAAGAAATGTTATCATCTGATAATCACAAAAACAAATTAGTAATTGCAGGCGTCGATATCATGATGCAATTCTCAACGCAAATTACATTGGCAATGAATTACATCGAAAAAATAATGCCTTTTTCTAACGTGTACTGTAATTGGTTCATCTATATAAGTACATAATGAGTGTTGTCTACAAGTTTTTTTTTTTTTTTTTTTAATTTAATGCATGGTTTTTAATTATATTATTTATAGATGCATTATAATAAAAATTTCCTTGTAAAATAATTTAAAAAAATGTTATGTTTAATTAGGTAGTCAAAAAGACTTCTATAAAAATCTAAACCTATCATAAGTTTAAATTCTATGCTGAACTTTGAAAAAACTATAAGGACTATGTAAAAATAAAAGATTATTCTTAATTCGTTTGAAATAATATACTCATTAAGTTATTTTTTATATGTTGAGTTCAATTAAATTAATTTCAAACGTGTTAATATATATGTTTCAACAATATATATTAAAAAAAAAAAAACTTTTAAATATAACTATAGAACTATATTGCCCATGGATAAATGGTGATAAAGTTGAGTTATTCCATCTAATTAAGAAATAAACATATGAAACTTTAACTGTGGTTGAAAATTTATATCTGGGCTAGAATAAATTTTATATTGAATAATTGCAATAATTGATGAAAAAGTTCTGAGTTCAGAAAGTTTAATATTTTTATATAAAAATGTTATATATTGCAATGATATATTCCATAGAAATGTATTTCGTCAGTGTATTAATTTAAACATGTATGAATAAAAAAATGAATAAATTAATTTTAAAAAAAGTGACATTGTTGATTGACTTTAAAATATTATATTGTTATTATCATTTCAAAACATTATGCACTCTTAATTTATAAAAAGTCGATTTTATTAAGTTATAATTTAAAAGAAAGTCAATGTTTTATAATCAGACAAAATATTATTTTGTTGAAATTAATTCCGTTTTATTAAAAATAATAATCTGTATAGAATTTATAATATTATTTTTATTAAATATTATAAAATAAACATTAAAAACATTTATTGTGCTTCTGGTTATTTGCTATGAATTTTAATACTGATTCATCATAGCAAAAAATTGAATAGTCCTTGTAGTGTTTTTAAAATTAAAATAATTAAAAGTTTTTATCCCAGTAAGGCAGATCCAAACTCAAATGGATAATCTACTTTTCCATATCTTCATCAACAAGGAATAGGAATACTTTACAAACGATTACTTGCTGCAAAAATTATTACTTTGTTCAACTGTTTCAAACCGGTCTTATGTTTGTCTATTTAAAAATAAATAACCATAATAAACAGAATCATGTGATTCTGTTTCATCACTTTGCCCTTTCTTTAATCAATTGCTGAAGAACAGAACATTAAAAATAATAAAATCAATTCATAAATCTTTTGTGATATATATATAATCAAAACTACCCCAAATCCAAAATTAAACCAGACCAGCATAAAAATAATATTAAAACAAAACCTAAGGTTTCACTGCTACAAGCAGACTTCTCAAGTGTAAAGAACTACCAAAAACTACACAATATATATAATATTAAAAACTACCTTCAAATCCATTCACATCCCATTCACCCTTAATATTAAATGAACTCTTAAATAAAGGTTCATAAAAGTAAAGTTAAAAATAGATATCTTAGTTCTGCTTTGTATGTCCATGAAAAAGATACAGGCCACACTATTGATTTTGATGAAGCTAAGGTTGTCTTCTTTGAGAGAAATGAAATCAAAAGAAGAATTAAAGAATCTTTATTATTGAAAATTTATTATTCTGAAGCAATTAACTTATTTAAAAGTTCATTTAATATTAAGGGTGGATGGGAAGTGAATGGATTTGTGGGTAGTTTTTAATATTATATATATTGTGTAGTTTTTGGTAGTTCTTTACACTTGAGAAGTCTGCTTGTAGCAGTGAAACCTTAGGTTGTGTCTTAATATTATTTTTATTCTGGTCTGGTTTAATTTTGGATTTGGGGTAGTTTTGATTTTATATTGACTAGTTTAGTTTTATGCTTGTAATGTTTATATATATATATATATATATATATATATATATATATATATATATATATATATATATATATATATATATATATATATATATATATATATATATATATATATAATGATCAGGGATAAAAGACTTAATGTATCTGCACTACAAGGATGCCATCTAGGCATTTGAACCTAGAAAAAATTATAAAGTAGGCAGATACACACTGTTAAGATTTCACTCTATTTATTTCAGACTGTTAGCCCAACTCACTAGCTCAGTGGAGCAGCAGAGATTTAAAACATTTTTTTAATAAGTTTTAATAAAGATTTATATTCTCAAAATATATTAATATCTAAAAAAAGAATAAAATAAGCCACTGCCAGTAATTAACACACAAACAATATTTATTTACGCACATATAAAATCATTTTAAATTTGAGGAATAACATTTATTATTTAGATTTTAATATTAATTTATAATTTAAATTATTATTTTAAGATTTTAAATCATCCACACAGATGAATTTTAGATTTATTTTAAGAGTGTTGCATATCAATAAACTACATAGATTTGCATTTGAAAAGAATTTATTCTATCCCTTATTTAACCTTAGGCCAAAAGTTCACAGTCAATCCAGTGTCAATCCATCTGATACATTGATGTATTCAATGTAGCATGAAAATACAACAGCACTATATACTATACTGTCCTGAATGGACATCTGAACAGTATAGTTAGAGAAGACATTGACTCTTGTCCAATACAGGAATGTTACATCTGTATGGCAAGAAGAACAATAAAATAAATACTCCATAGAAAGATACTGGGGTCCTTTTTGCCAACTTACAATCCCATCCATAGGTAAAAGGGGTTGTGCAGCATATACAGTGATTCTGCACGTAGCAAACATACTACTTCTACTAATTACACCAAAATATCCAATCCATTAACCCAATTTAACTACGAAACAAATAACCTAAGATTACCCTACCATAATTAATTAATATAACTTTACAAATTTTTATAGCCATTCATGCCCGACTTAAATTTAACATTTATATGTGTTCGCACAGATGCATTTTGTAAAATTTGTTTTATAATGTTGAGTATAGATCAGCTGCATAGATTCCACGGTTAAAAACATTTCAAAATAAACATAACTGATCAAAATACAAAGTCATTGATAACGTCAATTGCAGAGGGAATACAAGAAACCCAATGGCATTCATCATAAGATGCTGCATTGACATTGATGACTTATATATTCTAATCAAATATGAAAACCACAACATAATTAAATGTTAACGAATCCATGCAACATCCATACCCAACTTAAATTTCATGCATTTAAATAATTTATACAAATATTAATAGAAATAAAAAAAAAATAAAAATGATTTTTTTAGAAAACTCAAATATATATAATTTAAACATTAATTATCAATTTGAAAATCAAATAAGAGTTCATTTTAAAATTTAGATTAGCTGAATCTTTAAAAAAATGACGAAAATTCTTAATTACTTTCTTTTTGTTAATTTGTAAAATTCATAGCTCATGGTAGAAAAGTCCAGGTTCCTGTTTTTAATTCCCACAATGTCTCCATTGGAAGACTGATCTGATGTTCTGGATGTGGCATTAGCTGGTTCCATTCCAGTATTACAGTCATTTCATTTTTTTAAATAAAAAGCTGTGATATGTGGATCCTATTACACCTCTCAAACACACAAAAAAAACTGGAACTGTCTGGAAATCAATATTTTTCTTTTTATAGTAATCCTCCAGATTCAAAAAACAAAACATCACTGTTCCAGTCATTTTCATTAAGGTCTGAGAGACTTGGTGCTTCCATTGGTCAAGATAATTTCTTTATTTTCTTATCTATCTTTCATCAGACTTTTTAATTATACAAGAGCCCCCAGGGCTAGCTTGCTTTTCAATTAATTTATAAAACAATCATTTCCATTTACAAAATATTTTATCTTTAAATCTTGTACTTTTTTATAACAAAGTACGTTCAAATACTTTTATTTATTAAAAAAAAATTTTTTTTAAAGTTTTGCATCTGTGTGAATATATATACGTATACACATTTAACAACTCTTTAATTTTTTTAGCTTTTAGTTTTTAATAAATTTATTTTTATTTGCGAACTTAAAGTTTTTATTTTAAATTAATGTAACAGCATATATATATATATATATATATATATATATGTTACATTAATTTAAAATATATCAGGAAGTTCATATATATATATATATATATATATATGAACTTCCTGAAGTATTTTTTCCTTATATAATTATTAATTACTATATTTTTGCTTTCAATTTTAAGCACTATATAAATTTATAATTTGTAAAAAATATGTACATAAATTAATCTTTTCAAATATTAGATTGATACCAGATTATAACTAACCTATGAAAAGGTTGTTGTTTTAAGTGTTTGCTTTAACACATTATTTTTAAGATTTAATGTAAATTACACAAAGGATTTTAATATGATATAAATAAATGTGAGAAAAATATCCAGTCTAAAGGGCCATTGTTACTGTAATGGTTCATTTTAATTGGTTGTTTAATTTTTTTTTTAAGATTATATGTCTTTATTATTATATAAACATATGTGAGGAATTCACAATTTAAAAAAAAAAAATTGAAAAAGAAAATGTAGAACAACCTGGTCTCTTTAATACACTTCTGAAATATACCCACCAAGGTATTAACAAAGCTAAAATAATAAATCTAAATTAAAATTAATATTTTTAATATACACATTATGTTTGATATATGAATTTATCAGTGTTATGGACAACTGCTTCATAAAAAAATATGTTTATTAATGGCATAGCAACTTTCTTCACATAAGATATATTTCTTAATAAAACTTACTGATTATTAAATATAAAGGGTGGAATATTTATAAAGTGCTAGTAATATAAATTATAGTCTTAGGTATAGTTGTTCATTTATAAAAACAAATTGAAAGTTTTTTTTTTAATTTTTCAATTGTGAATTTGACAGTGTTACAAACAAACATAATATTTGTTTTCAATTGGTTGTGATTTGACACATGCCAGCCTTACTGACAAATATTAACTTGAAAATACATGACAGCCTTACAGACAAATATTCACATGGATTTTCAGTATATATATATATATATATATATATATATATATGAAAATCCATGTGAATATATTCAAATTTATAATATATATATACTATATATATATATATATATATATATAGTCAAAGTATATTATAAATTTGAATAATACTAATTTGTTATTGATTATGAAAGTCTACTATTAGCATATCTAATATTTATTATTTAATAATTACTTATAATTTTAAGCTTATAATGATGTTTGAATGCTAATGAATATTTATTTTGTATATGGGATTTTGAATATTCTGTTATTGATTGTGTTTAGAATATTATTAGTTCCAGTTATAAATTTCCAATTGTTTCATTTTTATAATAACTTAGTTGTAATAAATAATTTTATAACAGCATAGATCATGTCATTACATCTTAATTAATATGGCTATTTCAATGAATTATTAGTGATATTATTTAAATATAAACATGTTCTTAAGAGTAGTTGTTCTTTTAATGCTGTTACTTTAAATATTTTTATAGTATCCAATTTATCTTACTTTTAACATACATTTCAATCATTGCATAATTTATAAATTTTCAGTGTTTATATTACTGTATTATTAATTATTGTAGCAATGCTGGCTTAGTTTAGTTTGTCAATATGTCATATTTTCAGACATCTGTACATTGGTTGATTTGGATGTATGATTTTTATTATTAATAACTGTTATAACAACATTATTTTTAAAAAATAAATTATTTTATTTGTTAAATATAGATTTGCTTCATTCATTTTTGATCATTACTTAGATAATAATTTGAATCAAATTATAAATTACATGCTAAATATAATACAGATAGGATTCATGTTATGTAAATATGTATCTTTTCTAGAGGATTTATTACCAGTTAGAATAATTTATTTTTATAATTTATGACTTCCAACATTTGTGTAAAAATGTGACTTTACTGGTAAACTTAACTTTTTTTTAAAAAAATTACTTTAATTAATTAAAATATTAAATACTTTGGTACAGGAAAGAGCTAAATTCATTGTCTTGCCTTCTAGTGATGTTATAACCCCCTCCCCCCCCAAAAAAAAAACGTTTGAATCAAAAACTATTTTATTTACATCATACAATTGTAAAAAAATTAAATACAATATTATTAATCTCTATAAGGAAAAATGTTTTATCTTTTAAAAGGTTTTGAATGATCTTGTATAACCTTGAGAATGTTAGAAGTTTGTTGAAACATTGATGAAAAGCAAAAATAACACATGGTTCAACTAAAAAACTACTTTATTTACATTATATAACCATTAAAGCAATATATATATATATATATATATATATATATATATATATATATATATATATATATATATATATATATATATATATATAATATATATATATATATATATTATACATTTACTATTGATGTTAACTTTATGTGCACTCACCCACCAATAAATGTTTTAAAAGTATAAGTATAAAATATGCTTGCATCTTATTTTAATATACATCACTCCTTACTAACAATGCTTAAATCAGGAGTAAAACTTATTATTACTCTAATATTTCAATTGACAAATTATTTGTACAAATTTAGTTTAACAGAAAAGAATGTTTCTCATTTTGAAGTACTTATTGATAGGTGAATGCATGTAAATTTAACATCAGTAGTGCATGTGTAAATACTTATTTGCTTTCTTAAGATTATAATTATATACATTGTAAAATACATAAATGTTCGAACATTAAAACCAGGGAAGATAGACCTATGTTTATAAATTTTAGATTTTATTCATGCTAAGTATTCTTTTAATATGCTGAGTATTATCATAGCTCTTTTAAGTTTAAGATGGATTATTTTTATGTATATTTGCTAGATATTTTTGTATTTAAATTAATTTAAATTTATTGTTTGTTATTCAAATGTATATAAAAATCTTTAGAGAGCTGATGAAGTCTTTTTTTTTCATAACGATATTATTGTTGGCTATTGGCCAAACTACCTTGATTTTCACTCCACACACCTCCCATATATATATATATATATATATATATATATAAAACAAAAGTATTTTTCCTTCTAGATATTTTTCTACTGTTTTTAATTCTTTATTATTTTTTGTTAAAAAATCATCATATATAATAAATAAAGAAGATAAATTTTAAGTAAATATTGTGCATAAGATTTTTATTTTTTAAAAATATATATTTTAATTATTATATAAAAATATCTTAACCAATATAATCACATCTAAATAATTTTATTTATAGAAGATGAAAGAGTAATAAAATAGACTGTAAAATTATAACAGTCTGTATCTAGACATTTAGGCAATAATCGAAAGCTGTTTATCTATTTGCTGCAAAGTTTTACGCAAACAAACATTTTTTTTCTTATTTTAATTACTATATTTTAAATATATATATATCTTAACAAGTAATGGCAAGTCTAAAATATATATATTTACAAAAAATCGAAATATAATAAAATAGGCAAGGTAAATAATGCAAAGGTCTTATTTTAGTTGTAATGATTTTTTAAGTAAAAAGAAAACAAACAACTAAACACTTTTAACAATATTTGACAGTAATTGATGATAGAAATTCATATTCTTCCTGTATCAGGAGTTCATAAATTTCTGCTTTTAATATATTTACTGAAATACGAGTTTCTATATATCACTTTAGTAAATGTACTATTATACATGACAACACTAATCATGGAACTAATAATCTGATAAACTAGTTATTTGGACATCAACAGTATTATATTTCTCCATGATTAAATTTGCTTTAGGGACAATATAAATGTACACATAAACAATATTTTGAGTATGTTTTAAATAACCAAGCATTATTTCGATCATTATTAATTTTACATTATATATTTCTAATATAAAATTTAATAAAAAATATTATTACTACAATTTTAATTTATAATATTGAAATATATATAAAATGTAATTTTGATTTTTTTAATAATATTTAGCACATAGTAAGTTATTTTGTTTTTGTTTTTTTCAGAAAATGTTTTATTTTTTTAAAGACCAAAAAAAAAAAAAAAAGGTAAAGTATTATCTTTTTAATATCCGTAAAAGATACTTACTATTATTAAAATATTTTCAATGCAATTTCGTTGAAAAAGTATATATATAAATTAAATTATCTTTTTTATATCCGAAAATTTAATGGCTTCTGATTTTCAACAAAATGTTTTTAAAAGTATATTATTAAAGAAAGCATTTTTCATTTTTGTTCTTTCTTTTTTTTTTGAACTGCATTTCATTAGGTCAAATGATTTAGAAAATTATAGTTGATTAGTTCTTATGACTAATTTATTTAAACATCAATCATTGAATTTAGTACATTAGATAATCAAAATAATAATGTAAAAAAATTAAAAACATTTACATACAATGATTGCATTATAATATATTTGTTGATATAAAAGCTATATAATAAATCTATGTCTATTATAAAAATAAAGTTATCGACTAATAGAAGAACGATAAAAAAAATAAATTCAGTAACAATTTCACATATATCTTTATAATTTTTTCTTATAAAATTTGCTTGATCATTCGAAATATATGGTATTGATATCCACATTTTTTACTGGCAGGAAAATCAATATTATTATTAATATTTCTGTTCTTATATTTTGTATTAAAATTTTTAATAACCTTATATATATATGTTAAAACGAAGATTTGCACGGGTTAAATATATAAAATACATATTTTGCGGGTTCATCCGTGTTAAAAACTTTTAATATCAATATACTGACGTTTCGACTTGGTCACACAAGCCATCCACAGAGTTATAAAAAGGTAGAAAGACGGTTGTAGAGGCGCTACAATCACTGGTTTGAATAAAACATTAAAAATCCCACCAATAGCAAAAATGTTAAATTTAAGAATGTTTTTTTAAAGAAATCTTTCCAAATAGGAGGAAGTTTGCACGTATCATCTCGCCAGATTGTATCAATAAGCGAGATGATACGTGCAAACTTCCTCCTATTTGGAAAGATTTCTTTAAAAAACATTCTTAAATTTAACATTTTTGCTATTGGTGGGATTTTTAATGTTTTATTCAAACCAGTGATTGTAGCGCCTCTACAACCGTCTTTCTACCTTTTATAACTCTGTGGATGGCTTGTGTGACCAAGTCGAAACGTCAGTATATTGATATTAAAAGTTTTTAACACCGATGAACCCGCAAAATATGTATTTTATATATATGATTATAATTGAAGCCAACATTTAACAATTCATTCCAATACATTTCAATATTGGCTACAATTATAATGATATCTATAATGTTATTAAAAAATTTAATACAAAATATAAGAACAAAAATATTAATAATAACAATGATTCAACTGCTAATAAAAATATGGATATCAATACTATATATTTCGAATAATCAAGCAAAATTGATATGGAAAATTTATAAAGGTATATGCGACATTGCATTTTAAGCATCTCCTACATTAAACAAATTAATAAATAACTCTAAAGATAAAACATCATTTATAAATAAAAATTGATCATATATGTGTGTGAGGTTAGTAATCTAGACCAACTGATGATTGATGGTTTAACATGATATACATATATTGGTGATTATTTATCTTTTCAACATGTGTGTGATAAGGTGGGTTGGCAATATGTAATGGCACTGAGAGTAGTGGGTCATGTGAAAGTCTGAGTTCGAATCCTGCATATATTACATATATAAATGCAGGTTTAAGCCTGTACAATGTATTAAAGTATTACTGTAAATATTGTATATAGTTTTTTTGTTGTTGTTGTTAAAAGTCTATAACAATAAATTTTGTTAAATTTTGTTTTATAAATCTTTGTGTTGTGTTGATTATTCATCATTACAAATACGTGATCGCCAGATACAAAAAAAAAAAAAACATAATATTTGCATAGTACAAATATAATTATTTACATAAGAAATTATAGTGCTTCAGAATATAATATATTTGAGAAATTTCATTTTACATTATTATTATTAATTATGGTCATAATTAATTATATAATTTATTGCATAGAATTATAACATTATTTGTTGCCACATATTCTATTTAAAATGTCACATAAGAATAAAAATATTTTATTATATCATTTATTGTTATTATTATTATAGATAGCTACCATAACATTGAACAGTAGATAAGATTGATATTTATTTATTAGAATGTCATTATTATTATTTATTATTGTTGTTATTATTATTAGTTAGGTGTAGTTGAGGATGATATAAAATCCCTTATCATACTAAGCTAAAAAAATTATAGATTGACTAGATTTATTTTAAAGAACCTGAGATTATTATAGTTATATTATTTTAATAAAGTGATTAGAATTTATTCAGTAACATTATATTAAATTGACTGTTATTATTTTAAAGTCATAAGAATGCTATGAATTTATTATTATTCGAAATAATAAGGGGGAATAGTATTCTTATGCCAGTGAAGTGGTATCCTGTGGGATATTGACTCAGTGTAATTCTTTCTGCTTATATTTCACTTCATTGTCTCATGATTTATTAAGATTTTATTTATTTAATTTTTTTAAATGAACATTTATTATTTTTTAATCAGCTATAGCTAGTTTAATAGTATACAGTATCACAGGATATGTGTATTATATATATATGAAAAACAAAAATGCAAGTTAAAAAAAAAAAAAAAAACTTGCTAACGCTTGTATTTATGTCCACAGATGGCGTTCTACCAAAAACACCGATCAAGCGTATGTTTTGTTTACATACGCTTGATCGGTGTTTTTGGTAGAACGGCATCTATGGACATATATATATATAATGTAAACGCTATTATTGTTTAAAGCTAGCTTGGGTTGCAAAAGCTATAGAGACTGTGATTATGAACAAGACAAAATACAAATATATACCAAACAAGAGAAAATAGAAATATATATAATATATAAATATATTTTAATATATTATAACTTTTCTGGAGTGACTTAAAACAATGATAAATAAATTTATTAATTAGAAATACAAATGAAATTAAAAGTCTGTTAAGTACTCTATCATAAATATATCATTCTGATTTTAATTTCCAAATGGTAGAAAATTTATTATAAATTGAAATACGTCACAATATAATTTACATATGTAGCAACATGAATTAGAGAGCATATATATATATATATATATATATATATATGTGTGTGTAATAAATACATTTCTGTGTGATAATGCAAATTGTTCAATTATTTTTTAGCTAATAAGTATTATCCTGTCATAATATACATAAGTACAATATATGTCACGCTATAATGTATTTCCTTTGTCAGTAATATTTTATAAATCATTAAACAATATACACAATATGTGCACACATGTGTGTATTCTAATAAAATATTTTTAGTTACATATTTTAATTATTTTAATGTACAAATAATGTTAACACTATTTAATTGTAAACGGATATTTTGTTTTCTTTAAAATAAATAAACCTTACTCTGTATCTTTGAAAGTCCCTATATAACTATACTACAAATATTATAAAATCATCTTTTTAGAAGATGAAAAACAAACAAAAGATGTATCCGCAACTTAAAAATTATTAATTATAGACTATTTCATGTAAAGAAATATTGACGGAAATAAAACTTTTCCAATGTTAAATGAGGCATTTTCAAACTTAAAAAAGTTAAAAGGCATTGTGTTATCAGACTTTGTATAATGTAATCGGAATGTTGGCTAGTTCAATAGTCAATTGTATTTAGTGTAAATCTTTTCATTCCTTGATTGTATTTATAATCCTTACCCATTTATTGTTTCTAATTTCTGACTTGTCATATGTGATTAGTCCTATGAGAACTAGAATATGAACTAACTTTCTGTATTTTCTTATAGTGTAAATCAACTTTATCTTTGAAAGTAAAGTAAAAAGTTAAAAGGAAAGAAGAAGAGACAAATGACTCAAAAATTACTATATTTTCTAATATTAATGAAAAAATATTTAAAGAATAATTATAATTAAATTAATTATTAATTAATTACTAATTAAAAAGCAATCTCATGAATTTTTATGTTATGACTTAATGTTAAGATTAATTATTTAACAAAGTGGCATTTTACTAAATATTGATAATTCTTGTTTATTGGGTATAATCCAACAAGTTCTTAATCTGATAAATAAATAAATAAATAATATAAATATATATAAAGAGAATTCAAATTATTAGACAAAATAAATTTTTAAAACCAGCTTAATATGATTATTTATCTTTTCTACATGTGCATGATCAGGTGGGTCAGCAATATGATATAACATGGAGAGCTGAGGGTCATGTGAAAGTCTGAGTTCAAATCCCTTCTATATTACATATGTGCAGGTGTGTGTAAGCCTGTACATTGTATCAAAAGCAGCTTAAACGATTTAATTCTTCAATTGTAAAAGAATTGAAAGATCATAGAAACAAAAATGAGACAAATGAGATAAGCTATAGATTATAAATTTAATTTCAATGAGCATGAAACCATTTACATTATAACACAGCAAGTTTGGCTTATACTTTAACAAACAAGAAGGATAATTTTGAAGACTAATGTATTTCAAAGCTTTGATTAACAAATAGATATGGTAGCATGATATACCATATTTAAGACACAATTAGAAAGATTAAAAATAATTCAGAATGATAATAGCAAGATTTGATATCAACATCATACATAGATATGCTCATAAAAATTAAGTAGAATTTACAAATAATGTTAAAAATACAAACTCCCTTTAAAGACTCTAAAATTTGAATAGCAAGAAAAAAATCTATAATTTTTAATTAAGACAATATAATGAATGAACAACATAAAATATATGTAACTATTCTTTTAAAATAATCTAAATATATGGACATCTCTAAAATAATACCAAAAAATAAATAATAATGATCTACAAAATGAATGAAGTAACCATAAAAAAAATGGAATTCCCCAAAAACATAAGATAATTTATTCCAAAAAAACTATTATGCTTACAAAAAAAAAAATGTAGACACTATTCATAAGAGGGGTGGATATGATGATATATATTTAATATGTCTAAATAAATTCTATGAAAAATTATAAAGTAATAAAAAATAACAAAATGAAGTATTTCTTAACATTGTAAAATGTCTTATAAAATTCATGAAAAATCGACATAAATAATAATAAAAAAAATTATTCAGAGTTATTAAAATATTATATATTACCAGGCGGTTCTTTTTTTCCGATGTAAAATCCATTTCAGTTACTTAAATAAATTTCACTCAAAGTAAAGTTTATCAAAAATTAGAATTTTGAATTCAAACACACACTATTATTTGACACGTGTATATAGACTAAAACCATTTAGCCAAAAAAAGTTCCTTTTTAAGCTCAGGATTGTGTTTTTTTTTTATTTTACTGCAATAATGATGATTAGATGGTCTTGTACAACAATGGTCATTGCACAGTCTGCATTTCTTTAGGGACGTTTTTTTTAGTATTCCCATGTGTTTTTCATGTTCTTCCCATTTTTCTGCTATGTTTGTAATCAGACCACTAGATAAATGGATATTTTTCTTCTCTTCATATTCCACTTGCATTTTACTCTGTATTTTATTTGAATCTATCAATGGGAAATGTGGACACAACAGCAAGGTTGGAGTCCTCTTTGGACTTTGGAGATCAGCTATATTGTGTTTCTTGGTTTTATTCTCTATTCATATTTTTAGATGTACTAGCATTCTAGGGTGGCCAACTAGCCTGCCGTCAAGTATATCAATTTTTGTAAAACATATATATATATATATATGTGTGTGTGTGTGTGTGTTAGTCAGTGTGTGTTAATTCTAATATTTTCACAAAAATAATGATAATATGAAATCATTTATCTGTGAAAATATTAGAATTAACATTATTAATCTTCATAAGAAAGATTTGTTTACAGAATGGATTACACACATCCCTATGATTTGTGAAAGAGAACGCTTTGAGTAAGGTATTTATTATTGCACCAAAGTGTCAGCTATTTAGATATTTTAACACATGGAATATACTGAAAATAATATATATATATATATATTCAGTAGAATAAAAACTATAAAATTTTAAATATATATATATAAACAAGCTTTTTTTTAATTATTTTTTACTACTACAAGAGAAGGCATTGAAATCATCTTTATCTTAGATTGTCCAGTTGGTTCTCAGAAAAAATAATAATATTGAACACAAAATATCTATTTTTTTCATAACTATATATGTGCTTGCCTTAGTGACATCACAGAACTCTTATCCATTGGAATATCTACAGCTGTGTGTCTACCTAGTTATTTGAAAATGTCTTCATCTTTACAGCTACAATGCAATGATTTAATAGTTAAAAATTTATTCTTTGATGGTCTACAATAATGAGTAGTTTCTTTTTAACTTTAATTATTTAAGAATTTTTATCCTCTCTCCTCTATTTAACACTGAAGTTATATTAATCTTTAGAATTGGCTATATCTAACTTTTTAACAATAGATTTATCTTAATCTTTTAAAATTGACTATCTCTCTCTTTTCTAACACATTAAGAAACTGGACTTAAATAATAAATAAAATATAAACTTTTTACAAAGAAAATATGAAATTATTAAAATTATTTTGATATATATATGTCAATTTTAAATTTTGGTGTTCACATATACACATACATGAATATATATATATAACCTGTGTAATTAGTAAAAGCAAAGACAAAAAAATATATTAAAATAAAATATATAAATAAAATATATTTCTTGATAATATATATATATATATATATATATATATATATATATATATATATATATATATATTGAATTAATAGATGATTAATGAAATCAAATTAAACTATATGAAATGCTAAAGTCTATGAGTACTATTAGGAATAAAAGTCAAAGACTACATTAGTAATAAAAAGTATTAAAAATACTATTAAGAAAGGACAAAATTATAATTTATTAGATATAAATGAATGGAAAAAAAATAATAAGTTGTCTTAGAAAAAAATATGTTTGGAGTCTATGTCTACAAACAACTATTTATACGTTCTTAAAACTTTAACTCCTAGATTAAATATGTTTAGACCCATAGAACCATTGAACTAAGCCATAATTCTAGAAATATTAGAAATTCAAAACTATGACAATAATTTCTTATATATCTATTAACATTTCATTTTTAGTAGACTCTTAAAATATTCAAACTATATACATTGTCATCTTCACTAGTTAAAACATCAGCACACTTTCATTTTCTTTTACATGCCTAATATTTTCACAACCATATCCTTCCTTTGGTTTATTTATCTTCTTCCTTTTACAATTTTAGTTCTTTTATAGAAACTTAATTTATCAGATTATCATTTGAGAAAAGAGAAGCTTTACCTACCCTCCTTTTTGTAATCCTTGGGGTTGGGAAGGTAGGGTTTGAACTCAATACCCTATAATATATAATAATGCCATTTTTATATGTTCATTTGTGTCTTTTAAAATATCAATTATAATTCCATCATTACCTCACATTTTTTTATTCTCCATAAATTTAATTGCATGTGTCATTTCTTCATTTAAAATTGTGGACAATTCGGAATATGTAGTCATGGTAGAAAAGGTCTTGGTCTAACTCATATACATGTTTCATAATACCATCTATCTTACAATAGTAGTTTTTTTTTTTTTATTACTGAAGAAATGTTTTCAACCAATATCAAGATGTTGTTTTAGACTTATGACAATTTTATTTTCTTCTGTAGTTTTTATTACTTGTTCACGATTGTAATTTCTTATATCATTATCAACACTTTTCTTGCATCATTTTAGAAAATTTGAACTATTCAATTTTTGTTAATGCATCAATTTTATATATTTTAGATCCCTTCTTTTTTTCAAAAGTTGTCATGTCCCAATAGAAATTTTACAGGCCAATTGCTGATTTTTTGTATCAACTAACTTTGTTGTAGTTTTTAAATGTGTATATATTATTTTTCTATTGATTCAGTTCAAATCAGTTCTAATTTAAATAAATTGAAATCCTTCTGACAAATAAAAATATCAACTGTGAATATTATTTTTCTTAATAATTTTTGTCTCTTTAATTCTGCATTAACATGTATCTTACAACTCGCTAATCAATGGATTTATTGAAAACATTACAATCTGGAAATATCAAATTATAATCCATTTCTTCTGCATTTTCATTTGGAAGCTTTCATGTCCATTTTTGTTTAGCTTTTTTTAAAAAAAAAAAAAGAAATTATAATTTTTTTTTCTTCAAACTCAACAAGTCTATGACCATTTTAATGACAATGACCATAATAAAAATTACCTACAACAGATCAACTTTCAAATGTTGCTTTGTCTGATCCAAAAACTTTTGTGTGTCCATATAAAAATCTTCTACTTTCTCTTCGCAATAAGACTTTGTTGAAGCATAAATTTGAATTAGCTGCATTTATGTTGAATATGTAATTTTTTACTTTGTCTGACACACCATCAATCTCCACAAAGTTTTTCCTCCATATTTTTTATAATGCATCCTATTTCTCTTGTACTTCCAATGTTTGTACCTCTATAGTATAGTACATGTCCATTTTTTAAATAAATTGTTTTTGACTTTTTTTTCTAACTACACAAAGTCAAATAATGTCCTTTTTAATAGAAGACAGTTCTTATTAAAATTCTTGTAATCTTTCTTCACATGATAGTGATCTGCAATTAATAAACACTTAAAATAAAATGCCATCATATAGATAGAGTTTGGATCCCAAAAATGATAACCTTAGTATTCTTGGCCTTCAGTTACAAACAGCTGCCTTGGCTGGTTTCTTTACATTCACTTGACATTAAGAATCATGATTTATTTTTATCTGTTATGATTGTAAATAACTATTAAAAATTTATTTACATACACATTTATTCTGCTTTCAAGAAAGCATTATTGATTTTAGTTAAGAGCTATTTGGTAACTAAAAAGAAAAACCATGATGTTCCATGATCTTAAACTCAGATATAGAAAGCTGATAAACTCATCACACTTTCCCATGCATGTTGATTAGTAGCCCACCTATGTTTACCTTCTATATAAATAAGCTCATCATAATAATAGCTACAAGTACAAGAATGTATTGAGTAGAACAGTAGCAATTGCCCTGATCAGTTGATTTAAGGCTTGCAAAAAAATCAAAGGTCTCATATTCATTGAAAGAATATATACATACATTCAACAGTTAAGTATACTTATTTCAGTGCATTTTTCACTTTATCTGAATCTAATCTCATCTATCCATCAGCCTGTCACACATGTTATATTTTTTTAAAATGCCCAGCTCATTTTTTTCATGTGAATGACCACATATATAGCTTATATTGTAATTTTTTATGAACTTATTCACTATTTTTTTACACACACACACACACACATATATATATATATATATATATATATATATATATATATCAAATGCATATTTTATCACAATGTACAAAGACATGTAAAAAACATAATCTCACTCTAAGATGCACATTTCAATGCAGATACCAATTGTTTGTAACATGTTTTAAATGAAAAAAAAATTTCATTCTTTATGCTCATTTGACATTTTGCCAGTAATGTTCATTCATTCCCCTCCCATTGTTTTACTGTATTCATTTATAAATATTATATTATTAGCCAATATTATTACTCATGCCTATAAAAGAAGCTTCTTACATAGGTATGAATAATTATCATATCGGTGTTAGGAGAGATGAGCATGCTAATACAGTTAAACAACAGTCATCAGCAGCAGCACTCTCACTTCATACAATAGATTCATGTCATAAAATTGATTTTTGTAGTACTAGAATCACATCCTGATGTGATAATCTCTGCCAGTGCAAAATTAGAGAAGCCATTGAGATATTAAAAGGCCAGATTGTATCAATAAGCAAGATAATACATGCAAACTTCTTCATATTTGGAAAGATTTAAAAAAAAAACATTCTTAATTGAACATTTTTATTATTGGTAGAACTTCACATATTTTCAAATCATCTTTCTACATTCTATCACCCAGTAGATGACTTGTGTGATCAAGTTGAAATGTTGGTATATCAATATTTATTTTTTTTATCATGAACCCGCAAAATAAGTCTTTAATATATGCAATCTGTGAAAATCTTCATATCAACACACACACACACATGCGCACACACACACCCATATATATATATATATATACCACCCACACCCATATATATATATAAGACCATACATTTATCTGGGCTTCTCTGGATATATAGATAAAACATTATAACTATTACTAATTCGTCATTCTTCATCAAGCTGATGAACTTTTTGGTAAGCTCTTCTCTTTTAAAAGAGTAGATTGGTTTATTGTCATCTTCTGCAAATGTAAAGTTCAGATAACTGTTGACATTCAATTAGGTTTATCAGTTTTAGAATTTGATCAACTTTAGACACATTGGCTAGTGGACTGTATGGGCCATGAAGAACACAGAAAGCTTGGTTTCACTTCCATATGGATCCAAACATTATCATTGTGGACAAGGAGCAAAATCTGGATTCACTCTATCTTGCCTTCAGTTATAACTTCATGGTAACTCTATAACTTTAAAACTTTAAAAAATGCTCATCTAATATTTTTTCAAACTTTTTATAGTTAGGCAGGAATTCAAAAACACATCAATTAAAATAAGTTTTCTCTATCTTGATTGAAAAAAGTTAATGGCACTTTTCAGTTTAACTTACTTCTTACAAAAACAACCCCATAAAACCTTTACAAAATATTTTATATATGCTTTAATTAAAAAGAATTTAATCTAATCAAAATAGATAGTGAAAATCTATAATTACCAGTATAGGTATTATAACATAAAAGCATGCTTGTTTAAATTTCAAAATTAGAATTTATGAAGTATTATACCTTTTTAAATGTTTAATTTATAATAAAAAAATTAATTCAAAATAATTTAATCCTTAGAAACAGCTACAATGGAATATAGAAACTGTCTACAATTTGTTTGTATGTGTTTATTTCTACTTTTCTTTCAACTTTATATATATATATATATATATATATATATATATATATATATATATAAAGTATATATATATATATTGAGCCAGATTGATTTCCGTTTCAATGGTTTTATTACTTAAATTAAACAGAGAAAACAACTTCATTTTCATAATGTCTAAGGCTCAATTTTTTTATTATTATCTAAAACACATACACATTTATATTTTAAAATAGATTATTTAATGTTGATAAAAAAGATTGTAAAATAGTTTACTTTCACTGTCTGTTTTAATCAATTTGATTAAAAACAGGCAAGCTTGCTAATTATATATTCCTGTTGCTTTTATTGTAATTATTTTTAAAGTTAATTCTAAAAAGCGGAGATTTAGTTTTGTATTTGTCAATTTTGTTTCAATTATCACTGGTTGAAAGTCTTAAATTAGATTGAGTGGGAAATTAATATTTGCTCTGCCTGGAATATAGAATGGACACTAATGAAAGCTTTGTGCGGGAAATGTAGCGCGGTAATGATAGCCCACCAATTTTTGGAGAGAGAAGAGATTCATTATTAGATACACACTTGGATTATGGCCTGCAAAGAGATACCATTATGAGAAGCTGTTCGGACATTTAATTCCTACTAATAACTTAAATAATTATTGACAAACTTCATTGCTGTGCAAGATGTCAAAATCCACTGCTGTGAGTTTTGCCATCATTAGAATGTCTGGCTAATTTAAACAAAGGACAGACCCATGCCTAACAACTCTGCTTCAGTCATGCCATGAACCTCTAAAATAAATACTTCCTCTACCTTGTCACTGTCAAAGGACATGAAAGATGAACTATTATCAAAAGTGAGCACCCATCACTAAATCACCAGAACTGTGCCTTACCATAAGCTAAACTTTTTTCTATTCTAGCCAGAGTAAACAAATTGTGTTTAATTAAATCTCCGCTCAATCTAATGATAAATATATTTTAAAATGGTATTGATTGTTTTTTTAATTATTTATTATCTGTATGTACTCTTTTCTAGTATTTAAAGTGTGTCTTGGAATATTAGTTTTAAGATTCCAAGTTTGTTTGCAATTTTCGTTTATCAGAGAGTGCATTAGAAGATTGTATTTTATATGTTTAATATATACCTGATTATTTTAATAACTATTACAAAATGCATTGACCATTTTTGTAGTCTTTATTTATTCACCTGCCCTTAGTTGTAAAATAAAGACTCTTTAAGTATGTTTTGTTTGCGCTGTTTGTGCAAACAACAAAATCTTTTTGCTGGCTAAATTGTCAAGTTATTTCTTCGGGTTGTCTGAAAATAGTCTATTTCTTTCTGGATTACATAAGATCATAATCAAATATCTGTTGCTATCTTGTAGGTGAGATCAACCATGTTTATTTTGAATGTAGTATTATGAGCAACAGTCCTGCGGCATTTTAACAACAGTAATTAGAAGATTACTGCTCGAACGTTCATGCTGGTTTCATTGATTTCTGGCAGGACAGTAACTGTTTTATTATCTCTGATTTAGAAAGCTAGAGTTGTTGTTTGTTTTTGTAATTTTACAACTGGCCAGCAAGAAGATATTACCCTAACCATTTCTTATATTTTAAGTGAGAAAATTTTGCTGCCAAAATGTTTAATGCCTTCATGTTTGTCGTACTCTTGTGCACTCTCTGGTAAATATGCTTATGTTACTATAAGCCACTTTTGTATTCATGGCTATATGTCTTCACTCTATTGCATAACTTTTAATAAAATTAATAAATTGTTTAAACTTAATTTATTTGGCTGACATTTGTCTTTGTGCTTTGATTTCTCAACTGTCTAAATAATATTTAAGATATCTTGTTCCTCCCTGAGTGTTGTTCGGTGCCTTTTGATTCGCATATTCTGTCCACCCTAAAATAAATGTCTAGTTCCTATTTTCGGACTAGTGGCGCCCCCAGGGTCAGTATATGTGAATCTCAAAGATCTTTCTCCCGTTATATATATATAGTAATTTTTGGCACATCAATGTGGAGCTTCCGAGTTTTCAAGCCCATGTGAGATTTTGTTTAGATTGTTGAGAAAGATTTCAGGTGTAAGTGGCAAGATCTAGTTGGTAGAGGTTCGATTTTTGTTAATTATTGCATATATTGTTGGAGCAGTTTTGTAGAACGGAGTTTTGTCTTTTTCATATGACATAAATAAATAAACAATAAATAGTGTATTTTCTAAAAAAAGTCTGTCAGAGTTAATTTTTTTTTGAAGAGTTAAATATATATAGTTCGTCTTTTTGATATGATATAAATAATAAATAGAGTTTTTTTTGTTGTAGTTTAAACAAAAAAAAAATCGTTCGGAGTAAATTTTCAAATTTAAAGTAGCAAAAATAGTTTGTTGTCTTATTGCATCTAAATAAATAGCATTTTATTTGCTGTGAGATTTTTGTTTAAATAAAAAGAAGTTAGTATAGCGAGTTAGTCTTGTGTAAAAATGGAAGGTAAAGAAGAAAGTGACAGGGTGGCAGGTTTGGAAGAGAGCCCTGTTTCATTTAAATACCCCCAGATAGAGGAAGAGAGTGATAAACAGATGATGATAAAGTTGATAATAGAAATGAAACAAAGTCGGCAAGCCGCGATGAAAGAAATACAACAAGAGTTGCTAGAAATAAAACAGAGTCAACAAATAATACTGGAGGAGCTGAGAGCAGAAATGAAAGAAATGAGAAGAGAAATGACAGGAAGAATAGAAGAAACTCAACAAAATAAGTGGAGTTGGAAAAGGATTTTAAAAATGAGATGAGGGAAGAGAGTCAAAATGTAGAAAAAGAAGTCATGAAAGATATCGAAATTGAAGTAGCACAGGAGAGTACTAGGACAGAGAGGGTGGAAATAAAGTTTGAAATAAGTAGAGAGTGGAGAGAGATACATATTATGGTGGAGAAAGAAAATATTGGAGACAGTTATAAGTTGCCTCAAGAGGTTAAAAATGAGTTGAATAAATAATTGTTAGTTGTGAACAGGGGTTTAAAACTAAGGAAAAGTTTTCGGAATATGATTTTAAAATAGAAATAAAAGCCATTTATAAAGCAATCTTATTTAAGGCACGTAAAAAGTCAGTGGGAAATGAAGTGTTGCCATTTACTAGTGTTGATATGACTAAAAATAAAGTAGGAAAAGATGAAGAATTGGGAAGTTTTGTTAAGAAAAAGATTCAGATATATACGCTAGAAAGCAAAACAGAATGGGAAAGAGACAAAATCATAAATTCTAGGCAGGTAAAATATAAAAGAGGTAAAGGTACTTATTTCAGAAAATTAATAAAAAGAGTAAAAGATCCGCAGGACAAAAGTTAAAGGTTCGGCTTTTGGCAATTGGACGGATTGTTTTAAAACAAACACAAAAAATTTGTTAATGATTTATGACAATGGATAAATGTAAGAAATGAAATATTGTTTTGGTTTATCATGAGTGCATTCAGCCAAATTCCTAGGGGTAGTTTTTGAAATGTTTTTAGTTTAAAAAAAAAAAAAGAAAAAAAAGTTGCAGAAATGTTTTTTTTTTTTTTTTTTTTGATCACATGTTGAGGCAGTTGAACTGGATTGATTTCTGATACAATGCTTTTATTATTAAAATTAAAAAGAGAAAACAACTTCATTTTCATTAAATGTCTAAGGCTCAATTTTTATTATTATTATTTAAAACACATACGCATTTATATTTTAAAATAGATTATTTAATGTTTATAAAATTCATTGTAAAATAGTTTACTTTCACCATCTGTTTTAATCAATTTGATTAAAAACAGACAAGCTTGCTAATTATATGTTCCTGTTGCTTTTATTGTAATTATTTTTAAAGTTAATTCTAAAAAGTGGAGATTTAGTTTTGAATTTGTCGTTTTTGTTTCAATTATCCCTGGTTGGAAGTCTTAAATTAGATTGGGGAAAATTAATATTTGCCCTGCCTGGAATATAGAATGGACACTAATGAAAGCTTTGCGTGGAAAATGTAGTGAGGCAACGATAGCCCGCCAATTTTTGGAGAGAGAAGAGATTCATTATTAGATACACCCTTGGATTTTGGCCTGCAAAGAGATACCATTGTGAGTAGCTGTTTGGATGTTTAATTCCTACTAAAAACTTAAATAATTATTGACAAACTTTGTTGCTGTGCAAGATGTCAAAATCCACCACTGTGAGTTTTGCCATCGTTAGAATGTCTGGCTAATTTAAACAAAGGACAGACCCATGCTTACCAGCACTCCTTCAGTCATGCCATGAACCTCTAAAATAAACATTGCCTCTACCTTGCTGCTGTCAAAGGACCTGAAAGATGAACTATTATCAAAAGTGTGCACTCATCACTAAATCACTAGAACTCTGCCTTATCGTAAGCTAAACTTTTTCCTATTCTAGCCAGGGTAAATAAATTGCATTTAATTAAATCTCCGCTCAATCTAATGATAAATATGTTTTAAAATGGTATTGATTGTTTTTTTAATTATTTATTATCTGTATGTACTCTTTTTTAATATTTAAAGTGTTTCTTGGAATCTTAGTTTTAAGATTCCAAGTTTGTTTGCAAATTTCATTTATCAGAGGTGCATTAGGAGATTGTATTTTATATGTTTAATATATACCTGATTATTTCGATAACTATTACAAAACGCATTGGTGGTTTTCATAGTCTTTATTTATTCACCTGCCGTTAGTTGTAAAATAAAGAATCTTTAAGCATGTTTTGATTGCGCTGTTTGTGCAAAGAACAAAATTTTTTCGGTGGCTATTTGTCGTTATTTCTTTGGGTTGTCTCAAAATAGTCTATTTCTTTCTGTATTACATAAGATCTTAATCAAATATCTGTTGCTGTCTTGTAAGCGAGATCAACCATGTTTACTTTGAATGTGGTATTATGCGCAGAAGTCCTGTGGTATTTTAATGCCAGTAATTAGAATATTACTGCTCGAACGTTCGTGCTGGTTTTGTTAATTTCCGGCAGGACAGTAACTGTTTTATTATTTCTGATTTAGGAAGCTAGAGTTGTTGTTTGTTTTTGTAATTTTACAACTGGCCAGCAAGAAGATATTATCCTAACCATTTCTGATATTTTAAGTGAGAGAGTTTTTCTGCCAAAATGTTTAATGCCTTCATGTTTGTCGTACTCTTGTGCACTCTCTGGTAAATACATGTATGTTGCTATAAGCCACTCTAGTATTCGTGGCTAGATGTCTTCACTCTATTGCACAACTTTTAATAAAATTAATAAATTGTTTAAACTTAATTTGGCTGTCATTTGTCTTTGTGCTTTGATTTCTAAACTGTCTAAATAATATTTAAAATATCTTGTTCCTCCCTGAGTGTAGTTTGGTGTCTTTTGATTCGCATATCCTGTCCACCCTAAAATAAATGTCTAGTTCCTATTTTCGGACAAGTGGCGCCCCCATGGCCAGTATATGCGAATCTCAAAGATCTTTCTCCCATTACAATATATATTTATATATATATATTATATTTAATGTTTTCACGGTTATATGATGTAAAAAAATTATAACTTTTTGGGCTGTACCGTGTATTGTTTTCCATTAAGCACCGATATTTCGATGGACTAGCAACCGCCATTATCAAGGTTAACTTTTGAAAAAAAAATCTGTTAGATCTTAAAAAATAACATGAGGCTTATTAAAATGTTTATTTCCCTCAGTATTTTTATCTATTAATTTTAAGTTAATATTAGATAAAATGAGAGGTTTCCACATAGATGGAATACGTTGTGCTTCATCAGCCCTATTTAAACCAGTAGTCTTTAATATTTCAATTGACTCTCTCATGGTTCTTAAATCATATCTTTCCAAATTAGCAAGTATTTTTATATTGTCAAAATTAGGTTTGTGACCAGTTTCTAAATAATGAAAAGTAAAAGCTATTGTGCTAATTTTTGATGAAAAGTATTTCTATGTTCTTTAATTCTAATATTAATTAATTTCTCATCTCACACACAGTCACATTATTTTTTTAAGATCTAATGGATTTTCTTTCAAAAGTTAACCTTGATTATGGCGGTTGCTAGTTCATCGAAATATCGGTGTTTAATGAAAAACAATACACGGTACAACCCAAAAAGTTATAATTTATATATATATATATATTGAAACAGTCAGCTTTTCAACCCAATTGTTCAACTACTATATTATATAGTAGTATTCATATATATATAAACACCACCAAACTCTCATATATATTAATAATAATCTTAAGAAATCCCGCCTAAATTTAAATCTAAATAATACAATCATGTATGTGTGCATATATGTTTAAGTATTTACAGAAATATTCATTTATATAGTCATAAAACCAAAATACACACACACATATATATATATATATATTGTTAATAATTGCTAAGTGAAAAGTGAATTGTATGTGTAACATTTAGACTACATATATGCAAGAATATTTAATAGGATATAAAACATTACGTTTTCTATAATTTTATATATTTATTAAATTATATATATTCGAAATTTAATAATTCTGCATATATCGGTAAATTAGAACGGTCAGGTTATATATATAATAAAATGTTTTTCCAAATCTTAGATTTGTTTTTTTGGCCAGTGTGTCGCAAGCATAATTAATCTTTACTGGTATAAGATTAATTAATAATTATATTTAGAATTTAACTTAGAAAAGTGCATAAATTATGGTGTGTCAATGGGTTTTTTTTTTTTTACCTATTTAATATTTGACACAGCAGGCTCACATGGGCCAAGTAGATACTTCTAAGAAAATAAAATAATGAAGGAGGGGGGGTTAGATATAAAAGCAATAGCAGCCATATTTTAAAAAAAATAAAAAAATATTCTATTCAAGGAGTCATCTAATTTATATCTGTAATAAAGTAAATAATCAGCATGTCGGGGTAATAAGCTCGGAATCTTGCCTCCCACCCTGATGAACAGCCATCTAAGACAGAAGAACATGAGCTGACAACCCCAAGATCCTAAAGATGTCCTGCTATGCAAAGAACTTGCCAGTAAAGAGAAAGATCAAGATAAGCAGTGATAACTACTCCTTCCAATCTAAAAACTTCCACTAATTTCAACTTTAAATCGCTAGCATAAATCTTAATCTAATGGCCATTCTAATCATATAAACTAAACTTTTTATTTTACTTTCAATCTTAAAACTTGCCTAAATTATAGATGAATTTAATTGCTTTATTTAAACCCTAAAATCTTGCCTGATTTAAACTGATTTAAAATGAGTTAATCTGATTTAAATGATCTTTAGTAAATTGAGTTGAATTAAACTGACTAAACTGATTTAAAAATGATAAATGATCTCATTTAATATTTAATAAATTTAATTTTATGATTTTATGTATTGGTTTACTTGTAAATAATGTTTGATTTAGTTACGTATTAATTTGACTCTAGGTAATTAAATGCTATTTGATTTCAATTTGCTAAAAGGTAGAATTTAAATGTGTATATAAATTTAGTAATGTATAAAATATAATAAGTTCTTTTAAAGTGATAATTAAAGTGTTTATGCTAATTTATGTATTGTTTTAAGTTAATGTTAATATTTGCCATCATTCATCTTAGAAATAGCATTATAAAACTAAATCAATCATATTCTAGCGAACATAGCACAACTTTCATTTAAACTAAACAATTTAGAAATTACTCTTACTTGAAATTTTATTATGTTTTAAAATACATTTCTTGATTAAATCTATGCCAAATTTTATTAATTGGATTAAGTTATATTGTTTATGCTATAAACGTTCAAAACCGAGCTTTATTCATAATTAAACTATTGGGAAGAATTAAATAAAGATTCTCTCGTATATATATGTCAATTCACATATATATGTAACACGTGTAATTATGCACAAACTAAAACGCTCTGTTTTGAAATGGATAAAATATTTTGAATTAAAGATAAATACAAACATACCATCATTTTAAATAGATTTGCTTCTAAGTTAATATTTTAACCAATATATAGTTAAAGTGATAAAATGCAGCATAATGCAGTAATCCCCCTTAATTAAATCAAAGCCTATATAGATTGCTTTGTAAATTGGATTCGTAAATTCTCTTAATAGTATTATTAAGAGTACTATAACATGAACTGGTATAGTGTAGTTTCATGAAGGAAACTTTTAATTTGGCATTTTAATTTAATAAATATGATTATGTATTCAGTGGTGCATATGTGTCCTTACGAAATGCCACAGCATAATCTCTTGTTGCTGCTTCTTTATTGGTTGCATGTGGTCATGCTGCCCCATTACCTTTAGTTTGGGCAATTATCTTCCTCAGATGTTGGATGGGTTCGCATCTCCACATTCTGCATACTTATAATGGAGCATGAGACTCACACAGAGTGTAAGATTCCCATTCACTTATATAAATTGCTCGATGAGACAGACAAAATGGCCTCCTATACCACAGCAATGAGATCGGTCATAGGGAACCATTACTTGGTAAAAATCCTGTGAATAAGGCCATATGAGACACAAATAAGACTCAAAGTTATATATTTTCTTTACGCACTAGTATCTGAAGTCTAGCTTCCACTAATCAGTTCATCCTGCCATTTTAATTATTTCAGCATTGATCTGAATTGGAATCCAATTTAAATTGCATATTACTGTGTAGAGAATATATTAATTATTTGTGCTTAGAAAATTATGTTCTTTACAAAATTTATTATCACTTCCGCTAATATATGGTAAATGTAAATCCTATTATTGCATAAACTAGGCATAGATAACCATGAACAAAGTCATCTCACTATTAAAATACATTAAGATCATGAAAATATAATTGTATTATAATTTCATCAAATTATATATATAGCGAAAAAAATTAATTGTAACCTAACCGGAAATGCATAAACTTCCAAACTATAAAATTTGTACTAGAAAATTATAATCACTTGTCAGTAATTTATCCTATAAATGTAAACCAAGCCATGTAAATTCTGCTCTCCAAAATTACTTCTAAAATTCATCACATGCGCGTGAATCCCAGTATATTGTAAACATCCCTTAATCACCTGCATGTGAAACCAAACACTTACCTTTAATAATATTGTTTTGAATTATTATTTTATATTTTAAATTCATTAAATTAGTTTTAAATTCACTCTAGCTTCATGTCTTTTGTCTTGCTCACCTACTCACAATTATTTAGTATTTGATAATTATTTTCATTATTTGTTAAAAACTTATAAGTAATTAATAGTCATAAGTACGCCACATGATACCTATATAAATGTGCTATATAAAACACCTATTGTTACCCGTCTTATGCTGCTGTGACCTCAACTGTGTCATTTGTAAGGTAGTAAGTCTATGAGCAATGGTAGAGGAACTAGGGTTAGGCCAGAGCTGTGGCTTCCACCATTGTAAACCTGGTCGTCCTTAGGATGATCTATCGGAGTTCTGGATTTTGTTTCGCAAATGCACATATTTGACCATTACAATATATATGAGCACACACTATTATGTTGTATGCCTCAAGACACATAACCATTTCAATATATATATATATATATATATATATATATATATATATATGTATATGTATATAGATATATATATATATATATATATATATATATTGTAACTTCTCAAATTAGCTTTGTTCAGAAGAGGCTAGGTAAGTAACACGTTAACTGTGCTAAAACGAATATGAAAGTGAAAGAAACTGAAAACACACTTCCAGTTGTATTTTTTGTACTGAAAATGCATTTTCATATGATTGAGTCATTAAAACACACGAACCCACTTGAATACACTTACTCCATTTACAAACAAAATAAATAATCTATGTCAATATATATTTTTTAGGAAACTATCACTGCTTTATTATTAATTGATATCATACTTATATAATTTCATTTTATATATTCATTAACTACATATTCTCAGGCTTTCTATTAATAAATATTAATTACAACTTATTGTAATAATAATTACCTCAGAACTTTTTTTTTAATAAACATTTACCACTAACAAGATAAATATGCCTATCAGGGATTTTTGCATATGCATTCTACATTTAGCTCATTGGATTCAAATAGAAAGTATAATAAAATATTCCAGTAACCTCCGCTGCTTGATCTGAACTTAAATAGTAATTAAAGAATAATATCATATAATTTAATAAAAATAAAATTATTTATTTCATATCAATAAGAAAGCAATATAATAATAATAGAATACAAATCATCACTATATGACAGCAAATATTAAAGATAAATATTTATAATATGAATTATCTCTGTATGACAATAAATATTAAACATAAATGTTCTTGGCTCTTCTTAATAGTGTTTGTGGTGTATTGATTATATTTATATTTAATGTATAAACTCATACTATGTGTGCCAAGACAATATACAAGTTATAGACGATGTATCACAATATTTTATCCCAATTTTACTTTGAACATATAATCAAATTAAATATTTCAAAACTATAAATTTAATACTTAGACATTTGTCACTTTCTTTATTCACACGAGTTTGCATTCAAATTTTTATTACTATAAAGTTTATTTCACAAAGACCTATGCAATAGAATATTATAATACTTCTCCACTATGCAAATGGAACTAGTGTATAATTTATATCACAGCAGAAAATCTCAACTTATAATTTTAAATTAATTATAACATATATTTTAACACATAGTATTTGTTGAACCAAATATAAATAACATTTATCCTAAAAATGTACTACTTCTTCTAGATAGTCTTTCTCAAACATGGATGGAAAAAAAAACTTTAAAAGAAAAAGCACAAACGCTGGCATATAACTGAATATTTATATTTTAAATAAATTTAAAATAATAGTGACTTTGTCCGCTAACAATGACTTAATATGTATTCATTCTCACATATATATCACACTATAATCTTAACAAATTGAATATAAAATATAGTATCTGGATTTTCAATGGAGCTTTATGGTTAGATTTGGTTTATTTACTACTCTAATAATTTATTAAACTATTCTTAAAAATTCAATTAACTTATACATCATTCGTATAAAGTTTATATGGCAATGCAATATCAAACATTCCCAAATTTATCGATAGTAGATCTCACAAGTGATAATGCTCTTAACGATTTGTAACGCTATAATTCAAATTTACTGAAGATTAAAATTATCACAATTAAATTTAGCCATTTTGGAATATATCTATTTCAAATATTAAATGTGTATTTTGAATTCCTTTAGTTTCGTTAATCTTTTTCATAGTTACAGTGTATAAATTTTCAAAATCTTTAAGTAATTTTTTGTCAAAACAAGTATTATGGTAACTATATCGCTTTCATGTTTATGATGTTTTAATTAAAGACAATTATTTTAATCATTTGTATTCAACAAAATGTATTATTTATTTCTTTATATATGAGGCACTTCCAATATCTTTCACTAAAATCTTCATTTACTGCATAAGATTCTGGGAAAATCATTCAAAATTTTAACGGAACACCTGTTAAATCATATTCCCTTGAAATTGGAGAAATGCAATTTAGCCATTTATTCCTCGAAACAAATTTAGTCAGACATTCTAGAATTTCAATCATTCTAGAATTTCAATATGCAAATTTCAAATTTTTTTATGTAAATATTTATTTAAAAATTTTTGTTTTTTTACTTTTATATTTTAGTGTAACATTTATGCATTGCTACTATTGAAATGGAATAGCGACCCAACTCTGTCTAGGATAGTCTCCTAAATATTGTTTCTCAGAATATAACAATATTCTGGATTTATATCTTGATGATACAATATTATAATCTCTGTAGAAGTGCTTATAGAATAAATTGCCTTTTCATAATCCACAAATTCATAATATAATGGCAACTCATACTTTCTGGTTCTTTTTTTAAATTTTCTCAATTATTGGATGTGATTCACAGTGCTAAAACCACTTTTAATTTTTATTCTTCTTTTGGTTAATTAAAATTCAAAGTTTGCTGTAGATGAGTTATAATTTTCTTGGTAATATATATATATATATATATATATATACCAAGAAAATATATATACCATATCTATTAGCATATATATATATATATATATATATATTGCTAAAAGAATGGCATGTCTTTAATATATATTACCTTATTTATCACTTTTTTATGTATCAATATTATTACTTCACTCTTCCAATTATCTGATATAATTTATCATGTAGACAGTTGTATATAATATTGTTAATTTCTAGTCCCATTTTTTTCTCTTTTTATGATCTTTATTACAATTTTACTATTGACTAAAGCTTGCCTGTTCTTCAAAGATTTAATTGAATGTATCACTTCTTTATGAAACTTCATGGGCAGTTTAGAGATGCATTATGTATTTACCTGTTTTTTTTATTGTTATATAATTCTTTACAGAACTTGTCCACACATTTTACCTCATTTCTCTTTGCTTTCCTTGCAATTTCAAAGTATTTTTTACAGTTTCTAGATTTTAATTTCTTCTTTAAGTTTCCTTGATTATTCACAATTATATTTTTATATCATTATTAAATCTTTTTTACCGTTTTAGAAAACTGTACAATTCAATTCTTCTTTTAAGGAGGCATTTTTAAGCATTTATGTATTTTCTTCATACATTAAAATGTCTTAATAGAAAATTGAATGCATAAATTATCATCATATTAATTGCATTGAAATCTGGAATTTGTTGATTTTTTTAAAAAATTAGAAATCCTAATTTAAATTCATTGGAATATTTCTGAAAGTAAGAAATATAAATTGGAGATATTGTTTTCTTAATAATTTATTTGATCTTGTTTTGCATTAATATTAGTCTTAAGTATTATCATAAATCAATCATCATTTTCTGTTTTGAATTTATTAAGAATAATAAAATGTTGAAATACATTTTTTTTAGTTGAAGAATAATTTAGCTAAATTTTTATTTGGATACTCCACATTCATTTCTGGTTAGAACATTCCTCTAAGCAAGTATGTGTAATATATAATTGTCTTTTTTCTGTAGACTTTACAAGTATTTACCCTTCTTATTTTTATTACCATAACCAAATTTACTGGCAACACTTTTATATTTCAGCACACTAATTTTAAGGTTAAAGTCTCCCATGATAATTTTAAAATGTTGGTACATTCAAACACTTTTTGAATGATCATGTGAAAAGCTTTTACTTCTTTATCATATGCAGAACTTGTTAGAACATTTATATGTTTTGTGTGCATATTGTGTCCTCCATTAAATTGAATAAGTAATATTATCACTCTATGCAGTATAATATTAATATCCACAATATTCTTCTTCTAGTTCTTATAAAATGAATCCTATTCTGTTTGTGCTTCCAATACTTGTGTATTTATAGTAAAATATTGAGTATTTTTAGATGAAAGGTCTTTTCACCTTTTATTCTAATTTCACAATTTCTATTAATGTCTTATTTAATATTTGATAGGTCTTATTTCAATCCATGTAATTTTCCTTCATTTGAAAGTGATTTGTAGTTCTTTATATTTAAATAAAAGATCATCATCAAATGACAGACTAAGTCCATAATCATAAATCTCTTAGCACATCTTACCTTTGGCTGCCATCTGCTGTCTTAACGTTTGACTCCTGGAAGTAAGGATCATTAATTTAGTTTTTTCAATTATGATGGTTAATATCTATTAATAAAGTTCATTTACCTACACATTCATTCTGCCTTTAAGAAAGCTCGAGTAAAATGCAATAAGAATTATCAACCAAATGAGAAAAAATATCATAGTATTTCTTGATCATAAACTTAAAGGTTGATGCCAATAAAGTTACTACACTGACTAAATCATGTTAGTGAAAAGCCTATCCATGCTTATATATTATTAGATAAGCATATAGTAATAAAAATACAATGATGAATATGTATGAAATGGACATTACAAATTTGTACTCATTAGATCCTTTAAGGCCTCACAAAAATGAAATAGGTTTTTTTCTGTTAATAGAAAACTCTTTTCTGCAACCTCATAAATATTACTACATAGCAAATCAAAATGGAAATTGATTCCAAAACAATCTTGAACATAGTACTCCATTTCGTTTAAAAAAATTGATACAAGAAAACAATCAAATAATGTTGAATTTTGGGGAATTATTTATATACATTATTTGTGGTCTGCAAAAATGAATGGTGCATAGGTTTAGGATACTTCATTCATTCACTTTGTTTGGAATAAGTTTAGTTTATTATTTAAAAAAGATGCATTGAGAGAGTGATAAAGGACCCTACATTTTTTTTCTTTTTTCATGTCATTTGTTTTCGTATCAATGTATAAATAAGTGGGCATATATAAAATTCGTTTTTATTGTATAAAGTGTATTATAAACTTTTTGTATAAAGTGTATTATAATTAAATTTTATTAAAAATTAACTCATTCTTTTTATTATATTTATTTTAGATAATTTTTAAGATAAGGACTTGGTAAACATTTATCTACTTTTATCATCTTTTTGTTTACTTTATTCTTTATAAATTAATATTTACAACTTTTTCAGCATCTTCAAATATACCTGTAAAGCATTTTTTGTATGTATATATTTAACGAACATTTGGTCTTTTAAAAATAATAAAATGGAAAAAGCGCGCATTAATAATGCAAAGAAAATGTAAATATTTAATATACATCTAAACAAACAATGAATTTAATAATTTAAATTTTTAAACGTAAAATCAACTTTTACTACATATTTTTAAATATATATATATTTGACATATATATATATTGAATTACAGACATTTTTTTTTTTTTAAAATTGAATATATTTGTCTCTTTTTTATTTAATTAATATAATAATTTAAATACTGTAGCGTTCTCCAATGTTTATTATTTACAACTTTATGATACCTATTTTGAACGAATGTTATTAAATCATCTTTTCATTAATAGAAACTATTAAACTTGATGATAGAACTACGAATGTAGAGCTTTCTTTTTGATGGGTGTGCATGCTAGATTTTGTAAAAAAAAATAAGACTTAATTTATTTTTTTATTGAAAAACAACAACCATAACAATGATTCTGTATTTAAGGAACAATCAGTACTCTATGAAAAAAAATATATATATATATAATTTAAAAATCAAATTTATTTACTTTCGTAGGCATTTTTATCGAAGTTACTTAATTTCAATCCATAATACAAAAAGATGCACATTGTGTCGATCAATACTACGCTGTTTTTTAAACAAACACACAAGCATATATATATATAAGTGTATGTGTTTACTGGATATGCGCCATAATTTTACCGTTAGTTATATCTTTTTTTTTTTTTTTCATTTAGTGATTTTTTTAATAAAGAAGCGATGAGGATAGTGGAAGGTCGGAGTGAAAAAAGTATTGCATATAATAAAAAAAATTACAACTAAAACATATAACTGAAGATATAAATATGTAATGTAGATTTATTTAATTAAGATTGTAACTAATTATTGTAAATTAAACTAAGTTATTAATAGGCTATTATTATTAGTGATGCATTAGAATATTTTGGTTATTTAATATAATTGACTTTTTAAATATACATATATTTAGAAAAGTAATATTTCATTTATATTTTCCATATATATTTAAATCCTAGCAATAATATCCATGCGTATTTCAAATGCTATTATTTCCGTCTCTTCTTTAGATGTTGCTGACTTCTCAGATATCAGTACTAGCATGTGAATAAAACAGGGCATCTCTAGATTTATGAATATTGAATTTAAGAAAATGTAAAGATTGACTGTGAAAATGAGTATTTTGATAGGTGAAATGTTTAACTGTTAGAAGAAAATTGCCATTGATCAATATCTTGTTCAAGTTATAATCTGCAAGAATCTGAGGCGTTCCAATGCTAAAATATGTATAAAAAATTATACAGCTATACCACACTCACACAAACAATAGAACTGAAAATTGAATGCGTTCTCCTAGAAAAATTACAATAAGATATTATAATAAATAAAAATTAGTTTTATTATTCTAAGAATTACTTACAAAAATATATTGTAATATTTATTAAAAAAGTAGAAAAAAATATAGATGGAAAATATGGAAAGACAAAACAACTTATGTTTATAATAAATGTGATATGTTATCTGTAAGCTGTAAAAAAAAAACAAAAAAAAAAAACATAAAACGTAGACTATGCAAAACCAAATTAATTAGAAATTTTAAAATGGCAACATATTTTTAAAGTACAGAGACCAACATCTGTTCAACTTAAAAGAATAACATAAAATTAGAGCATTTGAAAATTGATAGCAATATAATCGAATTTGAGGGTTAAATAACCAAATTACGTAATAAGAATAATCCAACATATAACGACAAGAAAAACTCATAAACAAAAACGTTCAAACCAACAGTGATCTTAGTTCATTCATATTATTTTCAGATTGCACACAACTATTTGGTAGAATAAAGAAATTGATACACATATATTATGGTTTAAACAGTAACAGTGTAGTATGCTATTTTCTTAAATGAAACTAATTTAAATTTATTTTTAGGTGGTATGATCAACATTCTTTAATAAACAAAGACAATTTGTATTTAAATGAGAAGAGACTATAGCAATTTTGTTGAAAGTATCTATAGATCATTGTCATTGCCTTTAAAAATTAACAACAGGGTATGATGTAATATGAATAAAATTAAATAATCAAACGGATTTTTTACATGCAACTTCAAATGATGCACAATGACAATTTTATTTTAATATTTTCATTTTTTAAATAATATTTTATAATTTTTTGCAAACAATATATTTCAAGATATATAGAAAGTTCTTAACTTTAAATTCTATCTATCTATCTATCTATCTATCTATCTATCTATCTATCTATCTATCTATCTATCTATCTATCTATCTATCTATCTATCTATCTATCTATCTATCTATCTATCTATCTATCTATCTATCTATCTATCTATCTACCTATCTACCTATCTACCTATCTACCTATCTACCTATCTACCTATCTACCTATCTATCTATCTATCTATCTATCTATCTATCTATCTATCTATCTATCTATCTATCTATCTATCTATCTATCTATCTATCTATCTATCTATCTATCTATCTATTTATCTGTGAGAATGTAAACTTGTATGAGAAAACATGCACAACTCTCTATTCTATTGCTACCTAAAACAAATATTATTAGTCAGTGATAATAATGCATTCAAACCCTATCCCTAATTTTTTTTTGGAGATTTTATCTTTATCACTAAGGATTTTAAAAATAATAAGGTTTGAACTCTAGCTAGCTTAATTTGTTGTACCCTCTATATAAGCATATATTAGTAAACTCGTTTTTTTTAATTGTAAGCATTTTTGTTTTGGGTGAAAATATATATATATGTTAAAACGAAGATTTGCATAGGTTAAATATATAAAATACATATTTTGCGGGTTCATCCATGTTAAAAACTTTTAATATTAATATATTGACATTTCGACTTGGCCACACAAGCCATCCACAGAGTTATAAAAGGTAGAAAGACGGTTGTAGAGGCGCTACAATCACTGATTTGAATAAAATGTTAAAATTCCACCAATAGCAAAAATGTTAAATTTAGGAATGTTTTTTTAAAAAAATCTTTCCAAATAGGAGGAAGTTTGCATGTATCATCTCACTTATTGATACAATCTGGCCTTTTAAGTATCTCAATGGCTTCTCTAGTTTTGCACTGGTAGAGATTATTACATCTGGATATGATAATCTCTACCAGTGCAAAATTAGAAAAGCCATTGAGATACTTAAAAGGCCAGATTGTATCAATAAGTGAGATGATACATGCAAACTTCCTCCTATTTGGAAAGATTTTTTAAAAAAAATATTCCTAAATTTAACATTTTTGCTATTGGTTGAATTTTAACGTTTTATTCAAATCAGTGATTGTAACGCCTCTACAACCGTCTTTCTACCTTTTATAACTCTATGGATGTCTTGTATGACCAAGTCGAAACGTCAGTATATTAATATTAAAAGGTTTTAACACAGATGAACCCGCAAAATATGTATTAAATATATATATATATATATATAGCAAATCATTTAATTCATTAGCTTACCAGAATATGTTACAAAATAATAGTCTCTCATCTATTGTTAATATAAAAAAGATTGTGTAATATGTAATTACAAGATGATAATGCATTTAAATTACTACCTCTTAACTATTTTATGGCCCCAGAAAGGTGTTTGCTATTAAATGAAAGGAGACCCTTTGATTCCTCTTGGAGACCTTAAAGGAACTGAGCAGGGCAAATTCCTAGTTTCCACTCCATACGTTCTTGTCATTGCATCTGTTATTAGTATGTGATTTTTTATATAGTATATGAACATGGATGGGCTGCTAACCAACACGCATTAGCTAGCATGATGAGTTAATTGGCTTTTTACCTCTGAGTTTAAGATCAAGAAACACCATGGTCTTTCTTCTCAGTTGCCTGATAAGGCAGAATGAATGTTTGTGTAAATGATATTTTACCAATAGATATATACAATTATGACAGACAAAAATAAATCATGGCCCTTATTCCCAGAAGGCTGTAAAGTCACCAACCAAGGCAGCAGTTGGTGGCCAAAGGCAGAAGGTCCTAATAATCCCATGATTGCAGAACTAGGCTGTCATTTAATGATGACTTTTTATTTAGATACTTACAACTGCAGATCACATTCAAGTGAAGGAATATTGCAAGAATTAGAAGAACTGTCTTATATTAAATGGCACATTATTGGACTTTGTGAAGTTAGAAGAAAAGGTGAAAAGACAATTGATTTAAAAAGTGGACATGTACTCTATGATAAAGGCACAAATATTGTAAATACAAGTGGAGTAGGATTCATTATAAATAAAAAGTGGAAGAACAAGATTGTGGAGATTGATGGTATATCAGACAGAGTGGCAAGATTAGTTATACAACATAATAGCAGATAATTCAGGTTTATCCCCCAACAAATGCTCATAGTGATGAAGTAGTAGAAGATTTTATATGGATGTACAAAAGGTTTTCAGTCAGAGTAAACAACATTTTAAAATTGTTATGGGAGACTTTAATGCTAGAATTGGTAAACAAATAAAAGATGTAAGTGCTATTGGTAATTTTGGTTATGGTAATAGAAATGAGAGAGGTCATAGACTAGTGGAGGTTACTGAAAAAGAAAAACTTTATACTATGAATTCTTTTTTTGAGAAAAATGTTAAAAGGAAATGGACATGGAAGCATCCCAATGAAGGTACCACAAAATTGGATTATATTTTGACTAACAGAAAATACATATTTCAATATTGTAATGTTCTTAATGAATTTAACACAGGCAGTGATCATTGATTAGTAAGATGTAAGATACATGTTAATGCAAACTAGAGAGACAAAAATTATTAAGAAAAACAAATTTTACAGTTGATATTCATAATCTTCAGAAAGGTTCTAAGGAATTTAAATTAGAACTTACAAATCGGTTTCAAGTATTAGTAGATTTTGAACATGATTCACATTTGAATGAAATTAATATGAAAACAACTGATACACTTTTAAAAACTGCAACAAAAAGGGGCTGGTAGAAAAAAGCAGCAATTGACCAATAAAATTTCTACTGAGGCAAGATAATTTATGAAGAAAAGAAGGAATATAAAGATATACCAAAATGATGCATTAAAAAGGATGGAATATCTTGAATTTTGTAAAATGGTATGGAAAAGAGTTGAAAATAATATAAGAAAGTATAACTGTGAATTAACAAAGAAAGCTGTAAAAGAAAATAAAAGTCTCAAGAACGTAAAACAACATTTTGTTATTGGTAGGGAATTTATATCTGCAATAAGAAAAAAAAAGATAGAATTATTACTAAAAAGGGAGATGACATTATGAAATGGGTAGAAGTCTTTTATCAAGAATTACATAGTAATAAAGAACAAATACCTCCTATTTCTATTACATTTTCTGAATTGCCCAGAATTTTAAATGATGAAGTGAAACCTGCAATTAAAAATATGAAGAATGGAAATTCTCCAGATAATGATGGAATTATAATTGATTTATTAAAAGAAGCAGGTGAAGAATTAGAAAAAAAATTTAGCAAAGTTTTATACCAAATGTCTAAATGATAAAGATGTACCAGATGATTGGAAGAATGCAGTAATAATATTAATATTTAAAATAGGTGATAAAGAAGATATTAGAAATTACAGACCTATCAGATTTTTATGAGTTTTATACAAAATTTTTACCAAGATAATTACAACTAGTCTACAAAAAGCATTGGATTTCCACCAACCAAGGGAACAAGCTGGATGTAAAAGTATATCATATTCAGGTAATGAGAGAAATCATAGAAAGAACAAATGAATATGAGTTGCCATTATGTTTTGGATTTGTAGATTATGAAAAGGCATTTGATTCTATAAACATTTCTTCAGTGATTAAAGCATTGGATAATCAAGATATAGATCCAGGATATTGTCATATTTTAAAAGATATTTATAAAAATGCAACAGCAACAATTAGATTACATAATGATACTGGAAAATTCAACATTGAGAAAGGTGTAAGACAAGGTGATTCCATATCTCCAAAACTTTTTACAGCAGTGTTGCAAAAAGTATTTTGTGGGTTAAAATAGAAAACTAAAGGAGTGAAAGTAAATGGAGATTATTTAATTCATTTAAATTTTTTAGATGATATAGTTGTTTTTTTCAAATAATGCTTCAGAGCTGCAGGAATTATCATAGGAAAGGAGGACTAAAGATAAATGTTAAAAAGACTAAAGTAATGTTTAATCAATTTGCTCAAAATATGAAAAAAAGATTGATTATGATGAATTAGAAGAAGTTAACAGTTACAAATACCTTGGTCAGATTATTAATACAGATGGAAACATAATGGATAAAATTAATCATAGAATTAAACTTGGTTGTAGTGCTTTTGGTAGAAATAACTTGATACTAAAAGGAAATATGCCTATGTGTTTGAAAAAGAAGTTTTTTAAGAAATGTGTTTTACCAGTTCTTACTTATGGATCTGAGACTTGGACACTTAATACAAGAGCAATACAGAGACTCCAGACCACCCAAAGAAGTACGGAGTAATGCATGTTGGAGTAACAAGAAGGGATTTGAAAATGCAATGTATGGGTAAAAGAACAAACAGGTGTTATTGACCTCATTGAAAAAAATAAAAGATTGAAGTTGGGATAGACATATTGCTAGACAAGATGATAATAGATGGACAAGTGAAATTTTAAACTGGATTCCAAGAGATTGTAAAAGACCCAGAAAGAGACCACATGTGAGATGGATGAAATAAGAAGGTGTGCAGGGGTGATGTGGAGAACAAAAGCTAAAGAGCGAAGAAAATGGATTAAACTTGGAGATTCCTTCATCCTGAAGTGGATTGATAATGGTTGATGATGATGTTGATGATGAACTATTTTATGATCACACTCTTTAGTAGCATGACATTTGAATTCAAAGCGTTAACTAATACATTTGGCAATCATTTTTAGTAATACTTAACTATTGGATTGAAAATAACTGACAATAAAATTAATTTTAAATAAGAACGATAATGTAAATCTGAAGTTTGATTGGTTACACACCCCTCCATCCATACACAAATAAAAGGATAAACTCAGACACAATAATATATCATATTACCAAACATTGCAATTAACTGCTCATTTTTATTATAACAATATCTAAATAAATAATACATTAGCGTTTTAATTAGTATTAAATAGATAGAAGAGAGAAATGATTTATTAATGGTAGTTTTAAAAGTTGAATATGTCGTGAACAAAAACAAAATAATATGAGTTTCCTATACCAGCAGCATAGTACTTAATAAAATTTATTCTCTATATAAGAATAAGCTATGACATTGATCATATAAATAATATAACTATATTAACATGTATAAGACAAATCAGGAGTGTAATGTTAGAAGCACTGGAACAATGAGGTAGTAAGTTAAAAAAACACTGTCCACTATATTATCTGTAAAAAATATTAGAGAAAATCTACTCAAAAATTAGAGTGAATTACAATAAAGAGCAGTTAAAGATAAGTTATTCAATTCGTAAATTATTTGGGTTTTAAAGCCCAGATGATATGTCATTCAATTCATAAATTTACGCTTGCATTTCTCAAAAAATAAAATTTAAAAAAAGAAGCAATTTAAGAAATAAATATTATAAAACAAAAAATAATTAAGAATGACAAGTAACACTCACCAATCTCTTAAATCTCAATTGATAAAAGTTGAGCTCAGTCTTCAGTATAAACTAAATAATTTTAACTGTCAAATCCAGAATAATATTCTTTCAATATCTACAAATCAATAGTTATTGTGGATAAAATATATAATATAAACGTTCCCAATTGTAAATTTTAAATTGTAATATTAATCTTGAGTGTTATATATATATATATATATATATATATATATATATATATATATATATATATATATATATATATATATATATATATATATATATATATATATATATATATATATATATATATATATATTAAAGCTAATAATGATCAAAGCTAAATAACTTTATAAAAAAAAGTAAATTAATTGAAAGCAGTCAACACTAAAACAATATCAATAGCAATCAACAATCTCAATCTGTTGTCAAGGCAACCTTTTTAATCATAATAATGGAATTTCACCTTTTTATATAGATTCTAATGATTGTAACTTGACCACAGAATGTAAAATTACTGATACAAATGGTTTACATAAACCTCATTGAAAAGGTAAATAAACCCGGTTCTGAATGCAGGCCAATAAATAGTCAATTATAACATTCAAATTGTAATTATAACTTTCAAAATGTATTCCTATAATTCATATGTTTGGTGCATATTAGTTGACACATGAGCTGAGAAATTAGGGGGGGGGTAATTAATGTTGTGTAAACTAGAATAAGCATGTATAATTATTATAAATAAAAAATATATCTGAAGTAATTTTTTAATACTCTATTACAAATAAAAAGTTTCTTCAGCTTATACCACTTGTAGAGAAATAAAGAAATATGTACTAGACACCATACATAGCATTTTCTGAATATATTTTTATCTAATTTATTTCCCTCGCTAATAATCATTAGATAGCGATTTATTGGAAAATAGTGTTTGATTAGATTGATTATAGATTAATTACCTATAAAAGAAATCAAGCTGATTTGAAACATCAAAAAAAATTTCATTTTTTTCTGAAGTGGTTTTTAACTTCAGGTCATAAGAAGTCAAGATTCTGTGCTTTACACTCTTCTTTGATACCTATTAAGTATATATACCTATTAAATATATACAGTGACATACATAGCTTGGAAATCACTACAATCACTACATATAGTGAACCTCATCTATTATTATCTAGAATATAATATAGAAAATTTCATAATAAAGTCCATGATTTGATATGTATTTGAGTCAATTTCGCACACATTTATCATTTAATTTTATAAAACTATAAAATTTGTAGATTGAATATCTATATTTTTTTTCAACGGAATGTCCCATTGATTGTGATTATTTTTGGGACATTTTTATACGTTCATTTTTGATACACATTAAATATTACAGCCTTCTAAAATCTGGAGTATTGATAATTATTAAAATTTCAACTAGCTTTGCTTATTTTTAATTTTCATTACATCATAGCTCATAATTATCTATAAAAATATAATAAAAATCCGGTTGAATCGTTATTGTTTAAATATATGTCAAAGAAAATCTTATATATATATATATATATATATATATATATATATATATATATGTGTGTGTGTGTGTGTGTGTTATAATGGTGATAATGTGTGTCTGAACAGTTTCAAAACATGGAGGAAACCAAAATACTAAATTTATTATGGATTCCTTAACCATGTGCTTTAGGAGAATGCCATCAATTATTTTGAAAACAGAAAGAAAATATGATTGAGTTTAAATTTCATTCTTCACTAAAATGTACTCTTGAATTTTATATATGCTTTTCCCTTTATTTTCTATGCCTCTTCTTAATTCATTTCTTTTCATTTCTCACCATAGTCATTCAAACTTAGAAAATTCTTCTGAGCATCAGTCAGAAACTCAAGAGGCTTTCTGATTAAAATATTATATAAAGTTATTCCCATTTAACCATCATAAGAGAATATTAGTTTAACAAATATAACTAGCTACTTGAACATATACAAGCTACATATAATTATTTTTTTTCTTGGTGCCTCATTATTTATTTTTAATCTAATTTATCCACAAAGATGTATTCAATTTCTCAAGATATTACTTTATTCCTATATTGGTTTACTAACAAATATTTTGAATTTACAAAGTGTATTAGTTGTTTATATCAACATAATATATTATGTCCATATGTAGGAATAATTTTCAAATGCTAAATTACTACAACATTATGATTATGGCAGTGGTCAGATGAAATCATACTTAGTATATTATAAAAGTCTTGAATTTTAACCTTTTGTAATATGCGATTGTGATTTTATAAAAAGTACAATCATATCACCAAACAACGTGCAGTAAATAAAATCAAATACATGTTAAAATATCTCAATAATCTTCACTCCATACTCAAATCATGATATATATTAAATAACATTTTATAAAAGCATAATTACACACATATGTAACAGATCTATAATAACTGTGTCCAGCAAACTATTTATAAATCATTTTTCAAACATTACTATCTTCATAAACATACTATATCCTATATCTTTGTATGCTTTAGGATACCGGCCATGTTAACAATACATGAAAATAATATACATAAAATAACAATTAATACATACAACTATCATGTCTGACAATAAATATATTTATTCATTTCAAATTTTAAATATCCAAATAAGAATTAATGCTCCTTAAAAACCTATTATACACACAACCCATAATTTCACCTTTTAAATAATTCTGTGAGCATCCAAAACTGATTAGATCTTAACCACATGCAATATTACCAATAAAGCATAAATTATTTTTTCCTATTTTCAGAGATGAATTAAAATAAACTGAGCCCAACTCTTGTTTCCTTTAACAATATATGTATTACATACCTCAAAATATTTTTAAAAGATTAATAAATAATAACATTTATATCATATATAGTAATAATAATAATAATAATAATAATAATAATAATAATAATAATAATAATAATAATAATAATAATAATAATAATAATAATAATAATAATAATAATAATAATAATAATAATAATAATAATAATAATAATAATAATAATAATAATAATAATAATAATAATAATAATAATAATAATAATAATAATAATAATAATAATAATAATAATAATAATAATAATAATAATAATGGCACCCAAACACATTCAAAAATAAACTGGATAATATATGTGAAAGAGATAAGAGAATAACAAATCACACAACATTTATTGACACCTGGTCTCTATTGCAGTTACCATCAAACTTATAAAAATGGGAAGCCACAAAAGATTTAGAAATGTCAAATGAAAAAGTTACAACTTGCCACCATTGAAAAAAACATTATATGATACTGAACTTTTATACTTCTACCAGATTTACAAACAATTGAACTGTTTGTATAATAATCAATGATAATATGTAAAAAAATTGTGTAGCCTTTTAAGTTATTGAATAAAGTCCTTTGAATGATAATAATAATAATAATAATAATAATAATAATAACAACAACAACAATACTACTACTACTAATACTACTACTACTACTACTACTACTACTACTACTACTACTACTAATAATAATAATAATAATAATAATAATAATAATAATAATAATAATAATAATAATAATAATATACATTCTAAATATATATATATATATATAATTTTATACTCTCAACACAATATATACATCCACACATACTTTTTTCCTGATGAAACATTAAAAATTATTTTGATAATTAAAAAATCCATTACATTCAAAGTTTTAATTTTAACTTATTTATAATGTTGATATTTAAAATCTAAATTATTCATTATCTCAATTAATAAATAATTTGCTATTTTTCAGGAAAAACTAGTTAATAAAGTAAGCTTTTGCTATAAGATTTTTTTTTTTTAAATAAATTCTAAAAATTTTGTATTCTTCTTTTCCAGATGTATGTATTAAAATCATACTGTAATATTTACAACTATACTTTAAGATTTGTAAATAAGTATAATGCATTCTAAATTTTCATATATGATTGATTTTATCTAAATCAAGATTAATTTATTATGTTGCTGATTAATGCTAGTAGTGTTTAGTTTCTACACCCTCCTTTTTCCACTAGCTCTTCTCATATGTGAAATAAATATAAATCTTTGAAAAATATATAAATAATATAATATAAAAGAAGAATACTTTTTATATAATAATAGAAAATAGTTTAATTACATCATAAATAAATATGAGATTATTTCTTCATTCTTCCACAATAAAATTAGGTTTTGTCACAGATATGGTTATAAAATATTTATTAATCAGTTGTAAAAATATTTAGAATACCACTTAAATATAGAAGATTATTTACAAAAAAAAATGATTTAATAACTTTTTACTTTTTCACCCATGACTCCTACATTAATCAGATAATATTTTAATTATAATTTAGTAGTTCAAACTTTACACATAACAATAACTTTGAATCAAAGCACAGCCAATCTTTTTTTTTACAATACAATTATTTTCCACTAACACTTTTGTAAAGAAATCTATGAAAATAACTTTACACAAACAACTTGCAAAATGTCACTAATTTGTCATCACACTCTAACACACTAGCTAGATAAAAGTTTTATTTATATAATGCTTACAATGATTTATAATGTAAATATATGTGGATAATTAACAAATAAATTTTAAATATCAAATAATATGTTACTAATCATCTCTTTTTTTTAAATCTATATGAAAATCAAAATAATTTTAGATTGATTTTTCGTTACAGAATCTAATAATTATTAACTAATCATTTAGTAATCAAAAGGAACCTCAAAATTATAATTGAATAAAAACACTAGAGTTCACTTGCTTGTATGCCCATACTTTGAGATATTTTGCTAATTTCATTTTATAGATCTCTTGTATTGCATGTATTTTGATGAGATGTTTTTCTAATTTCCTTTTACAAATTTATTATTTTGAATATATTTCATTTAATCCCCCCCCCCCAAAAAAAAAATAAACATATCAGGATAAAAAAAAATTCAGGAATTCCAATCAGTTTTAAAATATTTCTTAATTATTAATGGATATTAACATGCTTTGTAAAATTATTTTACAAAAAAAATTAGAATGATTAAATCTTGATTCATTTTTACTGCAAATTTGATTATGTATCATGATTAGTTTTATGGAATAAATGTCTAATTAATATTAAAAATCAATATTATATATAATTACATATTGATTTTATATGTATATATTTTGTTTTAGAAATTAAAATGTTAAAAGCTCCAACATAAAGTTAACACTCCTGCAGTCTGACAGTTTTTATTGTTCTCATTTGCTATAAGCTTTCAACTTTCATTTTCATATTAGAACATTATTATGTATAAGAATATAATAAATTTGACTTTATTTGAACAATATTATGTCTAGAAATTCAATAAATTTTAAACAATCACATTTGATTTTTGAAATTAATTTAAAAATTAGATTTTAATAAAACCCAGTGCTGTAATATCATTCAATTTAAGAAAAGCAGATTGAATTTGGAAAACAAACAAAATATTCTTTGTTTGATGTTTGTTTTTTTAAAATGTGAACAAATAATTATTAATATATAGTAAAACTATCAACTTATTCTTTAAAGGTTTAACATTTTTAGTATTTTTATAATATTGCCATATTGTCTAACAGACTATTAGCAAATACAATTTCTAGTCAGCTTATATTTAACACCACCATAATTTACATAAGTAACATTATTCAGAAAAAATATCTTTTATTTTTAAAAATAAAATATTTCTGCAGAAAATAAATATATAATAATACAATATAGAGAGTGTACCACTAGCTCAAACAAGCTCTTATTAATAAGTGTCGTAAGAAAAAATATGTAAACTGTCTATCTGGAATATTCTTATATCCAGACCAATTGGTTTCAAGCTTATGGTATTGAGCTTATGACTCACCTGAGTGAGGATAACCATAAACTTGAAACTAATTAGTCTGGAGATAAGAATATTTTATATATAGATTTTAAATATTTCCTCTTACCATATTTTTTTGAGTTTAAAAAAAGTTAATAAATCCTCTCAATACAAAACAAAAGATTGAATTTCTTGACTTCTGGCCCAAATGTAATTTGGAAAAAAGTTAATAAAGAAAATTATGTATTTTTTATAACTATGTCTTCTCAAACTGATTACTAATACATGGTCATTTACACTCTTTTAGATTATATTATGATAGTGTAAAAATATTCCAAAAGCATTTTAATGCTTAATGAGATTAGATTTATGAGATCTTGGTACTTATTTATTCAGTTTTAATAATAATTATCAATAAAAATAAGATTTTATTTTTATAAAATTAATCTTCTCAGGCAGATTATAGATAATGTAAACATTTATTTTTCCTTTGACATTACAATATCATGTTTTATTCTGATATAGAATAATGGCTTAATACTAAATGTATAGATGAAAGCTTATTAAAGCTATCACAGTTTGACAATGTTTATTTTAATTCATTCATTAACCTTGTTTTGAAAAACAACATTAATTACAACAATCGATAACGAAAATGTGTAAAGAAATAATTTTTTTAAAAAATAAAATTGAAATTATAAACACAACTGCATTTAAATAAAAATTAAAAAAATAAAGGCTTCAAAAGATAAATTTACAAAAATAATTAATCAATCAAAACAATTTTGAAATAAACAACTTACTAATAGTTGTTTATTTCAGTTTTAATTGATTATTTATTTATGTATATGTGACAATATTATGGCAAATCAATTGAATTGGATATTTGTCCATTATAGTAATTAAACTTACAACTTTTTTATTAAATAGTATATATATATATATATATATATATATATATATATATATATATATATATATATATATATATATATATATATATATCAACACTTCAACAAATCCAATATCAATAACAATCAACAACTTTTAAAAAAAATATAGGTGTAATTCCAGCTTTATTAATGGTCCAATATAATTTATATAAACACTAAAGATTGCAACTTTATCACAAACTTTGAAACAATTATTACAAAAAAGTTAAATAAAGCTCTTAAACAGGTAAATATAACCTATTCTAATTGCAAATTAATAAATAATCAATTATAACATTACAAACTGCAATTATAATTTTCAAATTGTGCTCAAATTATTATTTAAATAATAAAGATAATAATGCTCAAGGGTAAATGTGTTTGTAAGTAATCATTGAATGCCAGTCAACACTTAGACAATAAATTATCAAAAACACTTAGACAATTCCAATATCTATAGCAATCAACAATTTCAAACTGTTGTCACAGCAACCTTCTTATAACAATATACCATCTTTGATAATGGACCAATATATTTATATAGATACTAAAGTTGCATCTTGATGATAGACATTGAGATTAATGATAAAAAGAAGTTTAAATTATATATATATATATATATATATATATATAATTTAAACTTCTTATATATATATATATATATATGCATATATTAATGATTGAAAAGCTTACTCACTCTTACATACTGTGAAACTTTCATGTGCAAATAATTTAATTACTTTTTGTATATATTTGTGATGTTTTAACTATGAAATTGTACTAAACCTATTTCAAATTGAATTAAATTGAAATAAAGATAAATGCTCTTCAATATACATATTTCATTTGAACAATCACTCATCACTTCATCGAGATCACCATATCTCACACACATATACAATCAGTGCCCAGTGTATATTAAGGTAGAAAATAATCAAATTTTAATTGGTAAGCTTCAATCTTCTCCAATCTCTAACACTTCACCCATTCATATCATTGAAAAATGAGAATGTGATCTTTAAAGCCTTTGTTAATGGCAATATTATTGTCATAATTATGTTGACCTTACGTTATTTTACTCTTCACACATATTTGCATCAAGTGCTTTGAGCATTTCATCCTTCGAATTTCAATGATATTCATGGCTGAAGAGTTGGAGAATGGAGAAGATTGTAGCATGTCTATTAAAGTTTAATTTGCTATCTTAATATAAACTGAGTACTTATTGTAGGTGGATCAACTGATGAGTGCCAGTGCAGCACAAAATAAACATGTTGAAAGTCATTTATCTTTTTCACATGTATATGGTCATGTGTATCAATTGTATAAGATAGATTGCATAGATCTAGGGAGTTTAAAAGTCTGAGTTGAAGACCCTTACAATTACAGTAAATTTCAACTAGACAATATAATGTATTTAAATATTATACACAGATGGTCCAGATACAGTTGAGAATTCTAGAAGTTAAAATTTATGTTTTTCTTTTCCAGGAAATTTTTTGTAAATCTTTTATATGACTTTAAAATTCATGTATATTTATTTTTAATATTTTAAATACAAAATAATTCAAAAAATGGTGAAAAATTGAATAATCACTATTACAAAAAAACTCAAACCATAAAATTATGAGTAGACATTGTATATTATATAATTATGAGTGTGCCTTGTGTCCCTTGGAGAAATATTACAATCATCAAGAAATTATTACTATGGTCTAAAACCTTAACTTTTTGAATATTTATTATTATATTTGTATTGTAATTGTGCAATAATTATTAAAAATCAAAAATAAATATTATTACATATTTACTTTTTACAGAAATGTTTTATTTTAAATATATAATAATATTTTTTTTTTGAATGTTGTTAACATAGAGATTATCTTCACCAGAAACATGGCTATTTAGAAATGAGGTCAATCACCTGATTGTTTTAATATATAGAAATATTATAAAAATTACAAAAAAGTTCAATCTCTTAAAGCATAAATTGATAGATTTAGTAGTTATTAAAATAATTTGTTCAGATAAACAGAGCAAAACTCTCTATACAGTATTGCCACCTGTGCTAAACAGAGTAATCAATGGATGCCAGAAGGCTTGTGCATAAAATCCCTATCTAATGCCTACTCATCAAATATCCCCAGACTAGTTTCTGGCTTGTGGCCTTCATCAGTACATCAAACAAACAAGTTTTTGTTTAGTTTGCAAACTGAATTGGCTTCACATAAAATTTGATGACATGACAGCATTTTGTTTTGACTAAAATATAATTTATAAAATAATTTCAAAAATCAAATGTGATTTCTTAAAATTATTTCACTGCTAAACAAAAATATATATGGAATAAGATCAAATTTATTATATTCTGATAACCTTTAGGTTTTTCAGCAATGTTATTGAATTTACCTAAGTGTTAAAAAATAATAAATTAATTTTATTGCTAGTTAACTTTATTAAAACTTTAAAATTAATTGCCAAGTTAATTTATAACTCATTCTATGCACTTTTATAAGTCTTAATAATTATTAAGAATCATTTTACTATCTTAATTATATGTTGATTTGAACATATTTGTAGTTGGAATTAATTTTCAATTGTTTAAATAGAAATATATTTCACTGTCTAATAATAAAGTGTTGCTAAAAGCTATTAAAATCTACAATTACTTTTATATAGTCTATATTTTTTTTTTAAATTTAGTGTTTAAATTAAACTGTGGTAATACTTAAATGTAAATATTTAATATTATACATTATTATTTAATATTATACATTATTATTTAATTTTCCTCTTTATAATCAAGCATTTGTATCTAAATTATTTATTAGGAAAAGTTTATTTCTTCATGCTAATAACATAAAAATGAAATTAGTGTAAATAAAATTAAGCTATTCAATTTATAACTATTAAAAAGTTGTTGGTTTGTAATTAAAAGAAAGTTAAAATAATGGGTGTGAGTGTGTTTACATTTTATTTAAATTTTAATTTGCACTTCCTTGTGCATAATATTTAAATATAATTCTTAAATATTTTAATTACAATAAAAGTATTCTGTTATACTTCTACCTTATTTAATAAAATTTGGAATTGTTATAAGTATTGAAATATTATGCTCAAAACAATATAATTTATACTATAATATTTTACTTTTATTTCAATGTAATAATTTACATTTTATAAATATTTTTAAGGTGTTACATGTTTAATTAGAAACTCATCTGTATGATGATTACTTTGTATTTTTAGTTTGATTCATCAGGTGCCAAATTAAGTTTTAAAACTTTAATATAAGTATCCAATGCATAACAATTTAAAAATGTCAATTTTCAATCAGTCAAATGAATCACATGATTGGTGGTATAAATATATACCCTTGGAAAGTTTGACACATATACAGAAAGAAAAAAAAATGTGGGAAGAAGAATAAATAAAAAATAAAAGTTTGCTTATATTTTTTCTAATTAATTTCAGAATTAATCATATATTTAATTATTTTAAAAACAATTTTATTTTTTCTCAGTAATATGTGTCCTCATTAAGGTTCTAATTCAGATATTAAAACATTATGTTAAAGTCTACTGGGAATTTCAAAGTCTATAATTTCAAAAGAAAAATAGATTGGCAAATATATAAACAATTATTCCTCAGTATTTATTCAATTTTAACATATTGTGGGAATTATATATACCTTGCCTCACATAATAACTTTTTTTTCTTTTCAATTTTATGCAAACAGTAAACTGTATTTTATATTTATTATTTCTTATAATTTAAACATAAAACTGTTAAAGCCTTATGCTTTGCAGTATTTATAACAGTTTTTTTAATATTTATAAATGTTTTACTTCAATATTTAAAGAATTTTGAAAGAATACAAAATTTGCTCAAAAACATTAATATGTTTTGTTTTCAGAAACATTTTTGATATTATAGTTAAATGATGCTTTTCCACAAGCTATATTCATGTTTCATTTAATGAATAAATTATTTTTATCCTATGTAAAAGAACATATCTATTAATTTTCAAAATGACAGTTTAATTATCATAATGAATTATTTGTTATCAGCACTGTTTGAGTAAAAGACAGTCACTCACATATATTTTCAATTATGCTTATGCTAGCTCAATAAGAGAAAATATATTTCAAGTATGTAAAATAAAGATTTATTAATTTAATTTTTCATTGGAAAAGTATTATGCCCATACTCATGCTTAAGAATATATATATATATATATATATATATATATATATATATATATATATATATATATATATATATATATATATATATATATATATATATATATATATATATATATATATATATATATATATATATATATATATATATATATATATATATTGTAACCTTCTGGATAGGCACCTGAAATATCGATCATAATTATATATCAATGTATCAGTAACAGCAGATTGCAGCTTACTATAAAAATAAAATAATTCATAAATTTTATTTTTTTATTAATGACCTAAAATTATGTTTAAAAGCACTTGCAGATATAATTTAAAAGTTTTGAGATGTTTAATATTTTTAGTGATTATTTAATAATAGAAAAGGTATGACTTGTCACAGAAGTTGTCAGTTCAGGTTAAGTTTATCCAAGTTTGTTTTATGTATCTGCAGAACAGTACTGATATTTGTTTTGGTAATTTCCTGGTTTATTTACTTTTAATATTTTAATCCATAGTATAAATTACACAATATGTTTGAGTCATAAGCATAGAAACTTTCACTTTGATCAGATAAGTTTAGTATATGTAGTACAGCATTTAGGGATGTGCATGTATGCTTGTTCTATCTTTCTACTTCACTTTCCATTTAAATACTTCATTAAATCACCAAATATCATGTCTCATAGTAAAACCATTTAATTTCATAACCATAGATTGGATAATGAATTAAAGCACAATTTAAATAAATTAATAGATCATTGGACCAGTGGATTGTCAACAGACAAAAACACTATTAAATATTTTATTTGATAAAATAACTATTTTTTATTATTTTGTTACTTTGGAACTACAGAATATTTTATTCTTGGTTCAATTTAATATTTGTTTTTTTTTTTTTAAAGACAAAATGATTTTTTCTTTCCTTTCTTTCTTTTTCAAGAGAGAGAAAATTTTCTTGTATATTTATAACTAATTAGATCAGTACAACATTAGGAACAATTTTTTTTCCAGAGTTAAACTTTTGAATGATTTTGGATTGGTGTGAGCTATGCTTGGGTAATAATCTGATATTTTTTTTACAAAACATTGGCATTTCTGATTTCAACAAACTTCCTCTCCAAAAAAGGTTTTTTATGAATACAATTTTGTTTCTACAAATTGGTTTTTCCATAGTCCAAGCTTGAAAATAAACTTCTATTAATTTTCTGGATGACAACAACTCAGAAATTCTGAGAAAAGTAAGAAAGTAATTTGCAAATATAAAACAATGATAGAAATAAGGTTTCTCTTTCCTGCTTCTAACTGACTAACTTAAGTTTAAAATCATCATTTGAGATGCATATGTGTGCCTATATAATCGATTTGCTATGCTTAACTTTAATTTTTAATATTAAAGAAATACTTCAAATGCATGTTTATATGTCAAATCTACTTCATCTAAATTTTATCTCTAATGTTAAAGAAGTAATTGAAATATGTGTCTACAATACAAGTTTGATTTACTTAGATTTAATCTCTAACATGAAAGAAATAACTGGAATGTGTGAATTTTATTGTTATGCTGGAAGATTTATGTTGAACTTTTTCATTGAACAATTCAGTCTTTTTGTTGATAATTTTTGCTAGCTGTAAAGAAATAAAGTTTAAATGGAAGGATGTGTGCAAATAACCAATTATAACATGATTTATTATTATTATTGAAAAAAATATACCTAACCATTTTTATCTGGAAATAAGAAACTAAATGTGTGACATATAATTAATGAATTATTAACTTATCTATAAATGTGCTGATAAATGAGCAGGTAGAAGTGCATGAAACTGGACATGAACTTCTTTTATTTTATGATTCTCATTATTTATATTTGATTATTTTATTATTAAAGTATATTATCAATAAACTTACATAAATTTAAATGGCTTTCTGAACTAAGTAGTTATTTGCCTAGGGAATGACTTTTGAAAATTTGGAACAAATGCTTAGATAAGTCTAATGAATCAAATAATAAATTATTGCTCAACTTATGCAGTATTAAATATTTACTTGTCATAATGACAATTTTCATATGTGATATTGCCAGAAATTTTATTAGTTGCTGCTAAAAACTTTGAAATGCTTTTAAATTGGATTAATTTTGAAGCACTCTCCAAGTGAATCTGCATGAACTTGTTATGTGTTTATTCATATTCATGATTATACAAATGGCCATCATCATTTTGGACATGACAAAGATATGTCACCTACAGACTGTAAATGAACTTTTCATTTCAGCTGAAAAAAGCTTCAATGATTATTATTATTTTTGTTATCATTTGTATAGATAGGTAGATTACTTATTTGTCTTATATATTTTTTATTATTATTTAATTATTATTTCTGTCTTCAAGAATGTCTCACAAAAGTATAATATGGATAAATATTATAATAGGTAATTCGTTATTTTTTAATACAGTTTATATTGTGTACTTGTATTTAATATGCAATATTGGCAGTAGAGATAACTGTTTGCCATTTAGGAGTTAACAGATTGTTTTTGAGAAGGATGATTGCATAAAATTTATTTTATCCTGGAGTTTTTAGAAGTTATGAGGTTTATTTCTTAATAATTATTTGCTCCAAATTTAAATATTTGTTTATCCCAAATCAGACTTTTAATTTAAATTGTGGACTAATGCCAAATACACTAAAGAGTTATTTTGCCTTTCATTATTCTAAAATAATTATTATATTTCCAAGTTAAAATATTATAGTTGTCAGAAATGGGAGATTTACTTATTATTTTTTTATAAATTATTAATTAATGTCGTTACAGTATTTCTTATCAAATGTGATTTGAAATTATTTATGCATTATTATGCTTACATACCTGTCTGTTATTTTATTCAGTTATGTAACAGTTGAATTGAAAAGGGAATTAATTTAATTTTTATTCATTTTGGATGATGAAATGTTCCAAAAAGAATGGAAAGATTAATGATTTGTTTAAGAGTGAATTAATTATTTTTAATGCTTAGATTGAAATGTATTTAGTAGCTATGTAGAAGAAAATTGTTTATGTTATATATTGTATTGTCAGGGATTGAGAAAACTATCTCTTAATTTATTTGAATATTTGTCATGAATGAATTATATATTGCATTATCAAGGATTGAGAGAGCTCTCCCTAGCTTGTTAAAATATTTGTCAGGAGTTGATTATATTTTCCAGATTAAGTAGTTGTATTTTATGATAATTATAATATGTGGAGTCAATTAGTGTATTTCCCTTATTTTTGGTGATGAGATGGGAGTCGCTGCATATTCTTATTTAAATGATTACAGTTATGAAAGTTTTTTTTATCCATAATGTATTCTGTGAAATGTTTTCCCATCATTTATTTATAGCCAAGTGTAAGATAGTTTGCTGTTAAGAAAATAAAATAAAGGTAGAATTGATTTTTTCTCACAGGACAGCTGAAGTAAAATTTGTGTTAAAGCTTGTTTGGCCATAGCCATCTTTATTATGGCATTTATCCCAATTTTATAAGTAAACTGTTTGGATTTAGCTATGTCAATTATTTTATAACAGGTATCATAATTCAGATGCATGAATAAAATATTATTAATCATGAAGTTATGGACAAAATTTATCATTAATGTGTAACTTTTTAATCATTGTTATCTTAGTGTAGTATTAATAATGTTTCTGTGCCATAGACTTATCAAAATTGGCTGATATCTTGAGTATATTTTATAAGCAAAATATCAAGAAGTTTAGTTTCATGTTTATTATTTTAGTGCTAGTATTATAATGTTTCTTTTTTAAGCTTACCAGAATGGACTGATGTCTGGCATATGTAGACTATTTAATCATTGATGTTGGAATTAATCTGCGACATGTATATGTGTAAACTAAAAAAATGAAATGTTTATTTAATTATCTTGTAATAAATGTTTTATTTATTTAAAAGCTTTGTTCAGAATTATTCTTCGACATGAATTTATGTGCTATGTTTCCACACATTTACACACACTTACATATGCAATATAATATGGTTGCACTATTTCATAATTTAATGACAAACATGTCCAGATTTGATGATGTTGCTTTTATTGATCCAAACACTTTATGAAATGTTTGATTATTTAATGATTCTCTGACAATTTTATTACTCACTTATTATTTAGATGATGAATTGAAATCAAAATGCACCCTATTTCTTTCATTATCTAACTACTTCTATTTTTATTAGGATAATGCTTAATTTATGTCATTACTTTTATGATAGTGATTAATAGTTTTTGGAAAGTATAGATTTAAAATTAATACATGTGATAAATTAATTCCCTTTAATTTTTCCTTAATATTTTAGATTAGACATTAATTCAGTTACTTATTTTAAATTACTGTACAATTAAAAGTTAAGTAATGTTATATTTTATTTTGTACTTAATTCTAACTTATCTTACAATAGATTTAATCAGTATTACATCTTTATTTTATTAATTTAATTGTATCACCCAGTAGAGATTGTACAATTTGTGTGGATGATGTGAGGAGATGAAGTATAGACTATATCTGTCAATTTGAATTGTAGAACTTTACCAATTCCAGTTACTTATTTATTTTAAAACTTAATTGATGTTTTTCTCCTATTAATCATAATGTTTCCTCCCAAATCTAGTATACATTTTACAACTTATAGATCTTTGTAGACCCCAACTCAGCTAAGATAAAGTAAGATGTCATTTTAAGAGTTTCATTAATAATTTTAAAGCAAGATCAGTCTAGTAGTTTATGTTTATTCTATTACCAATAGAATTGGTGCCCCCAGGTATTTGTTGATAGAAAAGGTAGGAGAGGCTATGGGGCAGGGTTACTATATATATATATATATATATATATATATATATATATATATATATATATATATATATATATATATATATATATATATATATATATATATGTAGCCCTTGAATTTCTCCAAGACTCCATTTTTTAAGTTAACTATGAAAGAGAAGGTTCAATAAAAATTTTCCTCATATTGTATGTATTCTTTTTTCTTTAATGATTTTTTTTTAGCCAAGACTAAGTTTGAACCCATATTTAAAGGGATTGTGTATGTTTGACTTAGTAAACAATCTGAAAATTTATTGTTAAAATGTTTCTAACCAAAAGATTATTTAATTTAATTTATGGGTCAAGTTAATATTGCAAATATATTTAGAAAAGCAAGATTTATACATTTGTCAATAGCTTGACTGGGAAGAGGGAGATGTGTGACTCTTAAAAACTACATTAGATAGTGATGATGAATGGTCATTATTTTATAATAAGTTAGAAATAAATAGTTCATGAAAGTAAATGAAAAACAAAAAAAGTAATAATTGTAATAAATAAAGATTAAGGCATTAAATTGGTCAATTTAAAGAAATCTATATATGCATCATGTAGGTGTATTTAATCTGATTATAGATTTTTAATTGTAAAGTTCACAATTAATGATCATACCTTATTATTTTGGTAAAGAAATCTTTAAATAAGACATTAAATCATTTTAATAAGTTTAATATCCACAGCCAAATTTTGGTTTAAAGGTCAGGTTTGAAACTGGGCTGCAATATATATTTTGTTTCATTATTTAATGGAAAGTAAAAGGGGGAAGATAACTTGTTATTTACTTTTAATGTAGGTTTCACAGTGTTATATTACTCAGTAAATTATCAGAATCTTTAAATGACATAAGTTTCACCAAGGAATTTAATTGTGAAATTAACAATGATAGTCTGTGAAATGTCAAAATTTAATTGGCCATTATAGCTGTTGAATTGTAAAATTAATTGTTGGTCATCTGTTAAAATACAGATTGGAATTTAGCATGTTTTTCTAAAAGAGCAAAAAGGTTAAAAATTAACCAGAGAAAGGGGAACAAGTCAATTAATTAAAAAAAGAGAATGACCAGATGATCATATGGCATTTCTCTATAAAATCTCTGTTTTAGCAGACAGGGGCTTTTCTATTTGAAACTTTCTGTTTTGCAAGTTTTTCTTTCTTTTGACTTAGAGAGAAACTGTGCTATAAAATTTAATATCTTTGTTAAATTTAACATTGTATTAAGAAAAAACAATGTATATTGAATAAATTTTAAGTTGGCACACATTTTTTTTTAATCTCCAGTGGTTGAATCAACAAATGGTAAAAAAAATTAAACCACAGAAATTAAAACTTATATCATCTATATATGCATTCAATTGAAATATAAAATGAATATAAAGATAGAAAAAGACAATCAGACATGGACTTATATTGTGAAAAATTTAAACGAATGCTATTTAACTTTAGTTTGCATAAACTTAAAATCGAGGAACTCGTTTCAACAATATACAAATTGTATATATGATGGCAGATGAATCAAATCCTATCAAAAGAAAACTTTTTGCTACAAAGACTTATGTGCTCTTATAAACTGATTAAGGAGGAACAAAAAAAAAGAAATGTGGAAATTAGGAACTTGGAGGAAACTTGCTTAAGAACTTTATATAAGTATATATTTTTTTATTATTCACTATAATGTATGTAAGACATTTAATATAAAAAAAGAAATTTTTTTTTCTTTATGTTTGAGTATGTATATCCATTTTAAAATTAATTCATATTGTAATTATTTTTGTTGTCATTTTGGGGTTAGGTGATATTGATATCAGGTGATTTTATATATGTTTATTTAAATGCTTTTGCTATTATTGTCATTTTGGCGGTAGGTGAAATTGATATCATGTCGTTCTGATGTGCCTTATTTAAAACACTTTACAAACAGTTAAAAAAACACTTAGAGATATTATTATTGGTATCAGAAGTTATTGTCAAATGCTTAGATTTATAAATAAATTGTGTGTCTATTGAGCTAAAACTTTACCATTTTCTTATAAAAGTGCATGGCAATAGTTTTAAAATTTTAATGCACATTTCGTATTGTTTATTATTATTGTAATCATAGATTTAAGGCCAGACACAAGCTGATTAATGCTTGGAAAATTTATGGGCTCATGTTCCAGTGCACTAATTTGCAAGAATATTAAAGGTGTGAAAATTTTACTTGTATAATTTGATGTTTCAACCTGTATGTATGTGGATAGACAAAGTCTCCACAAAGCCAGTGAAGTCTAGATCACTAAGATTTATGCTATATTCATAAATTATTTGAACCTAGTGGAAGAGTTTTCCCACTTGATTATTCTCAACACCATAAGAATGTTTCTTATTTTGATGGCCAGAGGTAATTGGTATACCTATGATTTGTATGATTAGCGATAAAATTCCTAGCATATCTCAACCTTAGTGAAAAGGTTCGCTCTTATTCGGGTCACTGCCTGCCTCATATTAATGTTTGATATTCCTTACGAGTGTATGAGAAATAGCCATGATAAGCATTATCATAAGTGTCGGATACAAGGTCGCAAACAGAATAAATGCAGTTAATGTATGTGCGATTGGTGTACTCGAATATTGTTTTGTAGATTTAATTTATCATTTGAGCCAAAAATAATAAAGTTGATAAATGTGAAATTAAGGGTTAAATAAAACTTACGAATGTTTAAGCATAAGCGTAAGGAATGCTTATATAAAATTATTTAATAAATATCTGCATAGCCAGCTGAGAACTTTGCCGGAAAGGTAATATTGTTAAAATATTTTTATGACATAAAAACATGAGTATAGAGTGTGTGTACTATGATGATGATTAATCTTAATACCGATTTATTTGCAATGACTTATTCTCACTATTCTTAAGATATCTCTGTTGTAAAGATTAGGGCAAATGAATGTTTGATCAGGATGATGGGATAAGATTAAGAAATTTGCGAAGGAGTATTAATTTTAAATTTGTTAAATAAAATTATTAAATTCAATTAGAGGAGAAATTAGCTATAAAACAAATCAGTAATAAAAGAGAAAGCATTGAACACGGGAAGAAATTGGTATTCACTATATTTATTATAAAATGAAAGCATAAATATAATGTATATGTTTTTTGCTATTGAATTGTAGATTGTCAAATAAAATTTGTTATTTGTTTTAAATAAAATTTGCGTATGTCTCAATGTTTTTGTGGATTATTATTATCTAGATATTTCCAATCCAATCATACATCAATATATTATTATTAATATTTGAATTTTCATGTACGTAAATAATATCCAGTATAATTAGTTAAATGATTAATTTCAGCTACTTAGAATTACCAAATAATTTAAAATTGTTAAAGTATAAACCGTGAATAGAGATAGTATTGAGTGGTAGCGAGTGCAGAGGGTGGGCATAAAATTATTTCACCATCCATTGTATTCAAACCTCTCTCTAGATGCACTTCTTTATAATTTGATTCTAATTGTGTTTAGGTTTATAATGTATTTCTAAAAGATTTAATAAGCTTAAATTATTTCAAGCTTTAATGTAAATAGACGTTAAACTGCATTAAAGGCAACTGAGATCACCTTGGAGGTGGTAATGAGAGGAGTGTTTATCACCAATAATCTATCCCAGCTTAGTCAATTTCCACACCTAGTTATTCTAAAAACCCTGAGAAGAGATTATATGGGAAAATGAGCTAGCAAAATGTACATTTTAATAGTCAAATAATTAATAATGTAATATACATATGGATGTGAAGTTGACGGAGTGGTGGATCAGGAAGGTGGAGATGGATATAGTACTTTGCAATTAAAATAAAATTTTAATTGTAGCTTTAATGATGGGGAATGGAGAGGGTGCTGAGAATAACCTAGAATTCCTAAAGATAATATTGTCAATTTTAATGCGTTCTCAGTGTTCTCTAAATCAATTATGTATTAACCCATTCATGAAATATTATTACTAAGAGTATTGAATTGAGATTTAACATTTATATTTTATTAAAGTTGCAATTTGGTGCCCTGGCAATAAATATTATAGATGTTCTGTACCATCATCATCATGCCAGTAGGCTTTAGAAATAGTGTTAGCTGGGAATGATGAAGCATCCATCGATACATCATTAAAATGGTATAATTGGCATACAATTTTGCTGCAAATGTTTAAATGCTATATAGATTTGAATATAGTACAATCAATCCATAATGTGGATGTGCAACCATTTGAATAAAAATTCTCATTGGTTAGAATAGTGTTATAATTAGCTTAAACTATCCAATAATATGTGTGATATTTGTAAACTCTCCCAATCATTTTAATTAGATTTGAAATACAGTGTGTATGACTGAGTGAGAGTCCAAAATGTCTTTCATGTTAATTTAATAAGTTTTTATAAAGTTAACAAAATAAAGAATAATTTTTCATTTGTTAGAATTGATTTTTATTTAGTTACAATTGGTTTGTAACACGGTCGCACGAAGAGGATTATATTTAATTTATACATATAGGTAAATCATTATATATATGTAATATACAAATCAATATATATATATATATCAAAATACAGTACAATTTATATAAATTATATTCTTTTAGAAGTACTTTTGACTATACACTTTGTAGTCTTTATCAACTATATAACATTGAATAATCAAAACGAGACAACCCTTAACAATTCCCATAGTTAAGGGTTGTCTCGTTTTGATTATTCAACATTATATAGTTGATAAAGACTACAAAGTATATAATCGAAAGTACTTCTAAAAGAATATAATTTATATAAATTGTACTGTATTTTGATATATATATATTGATTTGTATATTACATATATTGTGAAAGGAATACAGATATCAAACTTTATATATATATATATATATATATATATATATATATATATATATATATATATATATATATATATATATATATATATATATATATATATATATATATATATAATATTTTCATTATGGATCTATTACTTAAATTTCCATTATTATAATATGTAAATATGTCTTGACAAAATAATGACAACAGCTATATTTGTGTTATGAGAGGAATGTGATTTGGGATTCTTTTATTTTTCTATGTAATGTAGAATATGACTTTCTTATTGTAGTGCACCCATACAATCCAAATATAGCAGACAATTTAAGAAAAATCTGCAATCAGTATAATATCAGAACAGCTTTCCAGAACCATACCACCCTACAAAGAATTCTACCATCTACAAAGCCTAAACCTAAAATGATGAAAAGAAAAAACTGCATCCAAGAAATACCATGTGAATGTGGAAGATCATATATTGGTGAGACCAGTTGTCCCATTGAAAAGTACTTGCTAGAACCCAAACTGATGATTAGAAAAAAAAAACAGATCTGTCTAATGGTCACAGAACATATATGTGCCAATGAACATATGTTCAATTGAAAAAATATAAAAATATTGAATAAAGAAAATGTACAAAAGGGAAAATTTAAAGAAGCTGCTCTCTGCAAAAAATTACATAAGCCAAGCCAGTGTGACTATACATAATATATGGAAACCAGTAATCAGCTTTGCTCTTAGGAAAAAGTGAAGAAATAAGATAGAGACTCATAGATAAGTATATGAAATTATTACAGACTGTTGCCTTTGGCAGGATGATTCAAATGGTTAGACTGTTACTTTAAAATTCAAAACCCAAGAATCTAAGGACCCATGATTGAATCTTTTGCTAGTACTTTCACTTAATATTAATTTATATTCATTAGACAATAAGTATCAATATATGGTTTGATTAAGTAATAAATAAATAAAAACAATAATCATGAAAGATTTAGTAAAGATATAACAGTTGGTAAACATTGAGAACATCTCTCTATAGACATACCCTCAATGGCATAGGAACACTATCTCTCTAAATTTATACAATTACACAAATCTATAGTATTCCTACAACTTTGAAATATATTAACTAATTTAATGTAATATTAAATCAATTTTAATTTCTGTTATTAAAATAAAATCCCAAGTTCTATAAAAGAAAGTCATCAAATTAATTAAACATCCTGTTGCTAAACATGATGAGAAATTGTGCATCATAAATAACTACCTTTCTAAAGTAGTAATAATCATATGGCTCTACACTTAATCTTATTAATAATCTATCCTATATTTAATAACCATATAAAATATAATAGTAATAATAAAGAGTACATGAATCAAATTTTCTTATGTAGCATACAAAATATAATGTAATCTGAATAGAGTGGCATTATAAAAAAATATATGCAATTTATATGGCATCAGTTTACATAATTAATTATTACTAGAAAATAATATTATAATGCTTAGGTATTCAAGTATTTTATTCTGAGTGATAATAATATTTTAAATAAATTTACATCATTTATTATGTGTAGATATGTTATATGTTATTTATTATATTTCCTATAATCTTGAGACTTGTTTAAATATTGTGAAGACTATGGGATAAGCTGAAAAATTTTATCTAGTACTAAGTAATAAATAAAATCTTCACTAAAATAAATTAATAATAAACATTTCTTATGAATTCATTTCTATCTTTATTATTACTTTTCACCCAAATATTTGATAGTTATCTTTAGAATTAATCCCTCCTTTTTATAATTTGAAATTTTTGATATCTAAAAGATTAAACAATATTCTAATGGTCAATAACTCTTTGCTTGGGAAACTTTTTAAATGGAGATAAAATCTTTTTATGCCCTTTTTGTAAATTATTATGGATCATATTCATAATCACCAACATTCTCCTTAACTTTACTTATATAAATCATCCTTATTATACCTATTAAAATCAAACCAGGTAGTGATTGCAAATATTTTGAGTAATTGTTATTGCAGAACAATTTAACATGCTTATACTCACATAAGCTTATAATAATTATTATATGATGTTTGATGTTTTGCCATTTAACCTATTATACATTCAGCCATTTTAAATTTCTGATATTTTCTCTTGATACACCTGGTGGAAATTTTTGAAAATTGTCTACATTTCAGTTGTAAATAAAATCTTTATTTTATACTAAAACTCATAAAATTGGGCTTAAATTTATTTTAAGTATGAGTGAATAAGCATCTATTTATATAGCACGATGTTTATAATTGTAATACATTAAATATCAGCCTTTTACTGCTATTGTACATGCGCTTTTACGAGTGTTAAATAATAAATGAATACTTTAACTGCCAATACAATATATACCATTTAAGAAAAAATAAAACGAATCCACTTACTCTTTCCGAACCCAAATGTTTATATATGGGCAAATCTTAAGTACTGACAAATAACGCATGAAGATAGATCATTCACTTTAAATTACAGTTCGCGTTGTCTGACTGAATGACATTGATGAAATTACTTAGAATTTACTAAAAATCACTTTCAAATGAAAACTTAAACATATGTAAATAAGCATCTATTTATATAGCATGATGTTTATAATTGTAATACATTAAATATCAGCCTTTTACAGCTATTGCACATGTGCTTTTACGAGTGACGTTTAGTAAATTCTAAATAATTTCATCGACATCATTCAGTCAGACAACGTGAACTGTAATTTAAAGTGAATGATCTATCTTCATACTTTATAGGCCAGTACTTAAGATTTGCTTATATATAAACATTTGAGTTTGGAAAGAGTAAGTGGATTCATTTTATTCCTTCTTAAATGCTATATCTTGTATTGGCAGTCAAAGTATTCATTTATTATTTAACACTCATAAAAGCGCATGTACTATAGCTATAAAAAGCTGATATTTAATGTATTTTAAGTATGATTGGTAAATAAGAATACAGATCAGATGTAAATGTCATCAACAATGATAGTGTAAACACTCTTTCTGAACATGGCCAAATTATTCTTTATTTGAAGTCTTTTTAATGTCAACGAATAAAGATGGGCTTGTGATAAATCTATCAAAGTCTGCTTTAAATTCTGATATGTAATTTATAGTTATTAAAATATTTGAAAAAAATAAAACATCAAATCAATTTTGATAGTAGATGATATTACACATTGATTTTCACAGAGATTGTTATCAGGCTTACATCATATTAACTTATGCATATTTTCCCATCATGTCATGATTTGAACCCTTGAAAGTAGATATACTCATGCTTATGTATCACTAAACTAGAGTATAAATGATCTATTTTTGAGTGAAAATGTGAATCTAAAATGAAATGAATAAAAGGATATCTAGAGTTAAAGTATTTGTAAATATAAAAACGTAAAATATACCTATAGAAAAATGAAGCGTGAATAATTTGCATTGAATTAGTTTTTTTTTTAAAAAAAGAGATCTGAAGATGTGCAATTTCTAATATGTTATTCTTATCACTGCCATTATTGTTTTATTTTTTATACATAATAAAAATATATGCTTGAATGAAAGTTACCAATCCTATTTTATACCTTTGATAATTCTTACTAACATTTTAAATATAATTTTATCATTAGTATATTTGTCAGTGCTGCTAGTTTTGGTCTGTATTATACTTAACGAGAAAGTAGCAGCATTTATAAATATAAAACAAATTAAAATTATGTTATTTGTAAAGTTTTCATGATTTTCATTATTATTATTACAGTCAAATTGATTAACATCTATTGATAAAAGCAAAACAGAAATGAATAAAATTAAATATGTTTTTTTTTTTTCTTTTAGAATAATTATAAATCAGTTGATGTGTAAAAGTAATCAGAAACATTCAACAAACCTGCAAAACGTCATATATTTTTCTATTTCAAAAACTTTGAGTGAAACCTAGATTAGGAAAGAAGAAACGTCCTTAAAATAAATCTTTTATTTTTCCAAAAACGATAGAATAAATAAAGATGATTAATATTTGCCTACTGTCAGTAAAATATTGATCTCATCAGATTTCTTTCCCAATTAATAAAACAATAATAATAGTACAGTAGAATCTATAGTATAAAAATCTATACTCTAACCATTTACAATGATGAAAAAAGATTGATCTAAAACAGTAAAGCTTATGTTTTTTGTTGAGAAAATACCTAATGATATCTCAAGGAATATAAGAGTGATAAAGTTAAGCATTGTACTGGAAAATATACCATCATATAAAAAAGTAACTAAATGGATATAACAGTAAACTTTTGAAAATATTACAAAATATACCATGAATAATATTCAGAAATAATTAATAACAAAATTAAAGTCTTACTTTTAACATAATAATGAATGCATAAATAATTAATATTCTACATCACCATTATTATTTTAAACCATTATTAATCCACTAAGGAATGAAGATCTCACTGAGTACAATCCATGTCCTCAAATTTCTAGTCTCTCTTCTCCACATACAAACCAGAAAACTTTCTTAACTCATTGATTCATTATTCTATGTCTGCATCAATGTATATTTTGTTAGAATTTCTCAAATATATTACAAAAAATATCTAGTATTTTCATACTTACAGGAAAAAGTTACATATAAATAATACATATGATACTGAAGTTGAATTCAGTTTAAAACTTTTAACTAATATATTCAAATCTGTGATCATGATTTCACAACATAAATGCAGGTCCAAACATTGGCTCCAATAAATTACCAATCTATTATTAAGCTAACATTTAAAATTATTCCTTATCTATCCTCAATCATGCCCTAACATATAACATATCTCAATAAGTAATAGTAGGGATAATAATAATAAGAAGAATGATTAGTTCTAATGAGAATGATTACTTGAAATTAACTATTGATGTGCATTAAATATTTTACAATGAAATTTATTTTGGAAGTTCCTCTCCCAAAACTCATTTTCATTTTGTATCTTAGAAGTTAAGTGATTATAAAAGAATCACACTGAGATACATTAAAATAAATACATTTAACATGTAATAATGATTATTAATTTCAGCTATAAAAATATTAAGAATCATATAAATGACATAATAGTACAATATAAAGTCTTTAGATATAAAACACATTCCATGTAAAATAAAGTTCCAAAATGCTATAAATTTAAATTACTTTTGTATGTTATTTAGGATTTCACAAGAATAATAATTTGTCCTTCAGCAAATATTCTGGTGGCTTATAATAACTTTTGAATTATATTCCTTTTGTTATTCACATACTTTTTATTTAGAGCTCTTATTAAATAAAGTTCAGGAATGAAATCCAATATTCAGAATTTGCCATTTATATTAATTATTTGAATTATTTTTTATCACAATCAAGGTTCTGAAATTTGGTACTGATTTTGTCCATAATTTTGATGAGTAAGTTAATTTAATTTTGACTCCCCTCTCTCTCTCTCCCCCCCCCCCTCCCTCTCTTATATATATATATATATATATATATATATATATATATATATATATATATATATATATATATATATATATATATATATATATATATATATATATTCTTTCTCCTAAACACAATACAATCAATTTAATAGACAACAACATATTTAAATTAAAATTTTATTTCCATCAAATCAACTTTCATGCAAAATTGAACCTTGTCAAGATGTTACAATAATTCAAAAAATGTCACATAATTTACATATTATCTAGAACATCCTCTATTGGCCAATCCCAACCCTTAAAAATGTTTTCATACTTTCCAATTTCTATTTAATACCCATTTTATTCCAAACTTTATTGAACCTTATACTAAGTTCATACATTTGTAATATTAAAATATTGTAGTGATTAGACATATAATTTATCTTTTATTTAATTTTAACTATTTAAATGAGGTGAATGGAATTTAATAAATAGTATTTAAAATTATTTTTATTTAAGTTAATAGTCTCTATAAATATCAAAATTAAATTTAACATTTTTTAAAAATATATTTAATAAAAATATTAATTTATGACCTATTGCTATGTAGTTAATATAAAATGTGGACATCATAAATGACAGCTGACACAATCGATGGATTTGCAATACAAAATCAGACACTTTTCTATTTAACTAAATCACACAGAACATTATAATTAATAAGTGTAAAATACTGATTTTCACTGAAGTATAGACTATCCTCAAAGCATAACATAATTTCTTCTCTAGTAGTGCTTTAATTAAAGTTTCTACTTAATAATAATGTTCATTTGATTTAAATTGCACATAAATTAAATAACACTTCTTTGAGGCTTCTTTAGTTAATTTTAAAACTTTAATATAAGTAATTGGTTTTAAGTATGTCTTTAAGTATTAATATTGTTTCTTCAGTTTATCCAAATATTGATTCAACTGATAATTAGTATATTTCAATACTCAATATATATTTTTCACTTTCTCTCTGCAATAAAACTTTATATTTGTAATAAATCATTTACTGAATAATAAATAATTAATCAATTATTCTGTAGGAAAGGATAAATTATTGAACAATGAAGTACTAGGTTAACCTCTGTTCAACAACATTTATCTTTATATGAAAAATGAAAAGAGAGAGATGTGGAGTTTGTTAATACATCGATAACGATAATACACATACGAAAAAAAAAGGTGAAAAAGCCGTGTATGTGTGTATGTGTGAATATAGAAAATAAAATACAATAATTTTTAACTTGGATTAAAGTATGTATCTGTGCCAGAGAAAAACTCTCTGTTAAATAATGCTTAATGATAAACACAGTTAAGTTTATCAAAAGTGAATGAAAACGAGATTGTGAATGGAGTAAGTTCAGTGGTTGACAAAGAAAATGTGAAAAATCGTCATACATTAATAAACTTCATATATATATATGAGATGGTGACCTGAGTCAACTGATGAGTGCTGGTTCAGCACGAAATGCATCTTGGGGGTCATTTGTCTTTTACTTCATCTTTATTTATATGAAAAATGAAAAGAGAGAGAAGTAGAGTTTGTTAATACGTCTATAACATTTATCTTTTTAGTCATGTGTTGATATAATAAAAACAAGATTATAATATATCATCGAATTTATTCTATTACAAATATTTGGTTTCTGCTTATAAAATAACTAGAAATACGCTTTTCTTTATCTGTATTTTTTTTTTTTTTTTAGATATAAGATCCATTTTATATTTTTAGGAAATTTTAATTTATTTTTAAATGTTTTCTGATTCTGTCAATATTTTATATCTTTTTTATTTAGTTTTTTTTTTTTTTTTAGTTTTTGTTAACACAACATGTGAAGTTTATGCAGGGAGTATTAAGTTTGTTTTTATCCTTTTTTAAATTGCCAATTTTTTTATTCGTTTTAGTCTATGAATATTTTGCTTAGTATTCTGTGATTTTTTTTTTTTTTCATTTTTTACAAAAGTGATTAAATATATGTTTTCTCAATTTGTCATTAAACTACATTTGCACAACTGTTTTCAAAGTGCTTCATATTTTAAAGGTAAAATCATATTTCGTTTTGAATGTTTTTGAGTTGGCCTCCTGACTGCTTTTGTGTTGGCATTCTGACTTATTTTGAGTTGGCATTGTAACTGCTTTCAAAATAACACGTATTTATTATTAATATCTTTAATTATTGAAAATACTTTAACATTTTATTATAAGGTTTTTTTTTTATCTGTATATTTGTACAATATTTTAAAACTATATTATTCATGGAGCAAAAATTTTATTATCAAAATTAATAATTTGAATATAATAATTGATTGGGAGGGGGGGGCAATTATCAATGCAATGCGATTTTTTAAAAAAAATTATAATAGTTTGAATATGAATATATATATATGTCTAACATTCAAATAAAAAAAAGATTTTTTTTCAAATTTCTTTTTGCAACAAAAGGAAAAAAAAACAGAAACAAATAATAAGAAACGACTAAACAAACAAACAAAATTCTCAGATATTATTGTAAGTTGTTTTTCTTATAAATATATGTAAAGGAAAACATATCTTTTAAAAAAAACTTTTTATAAAAATAAAACATAAACTCTACTATGTATTTACTTTTATAAAAATTTAAAAAGATATATCGATCTATAAAATAGGAATAAAATCCAACCAATAAAGTAATTAGGTACCAGTTAAAGAAAATCTTTAACAAACATATAAAAGAAAAAAAAGAAACGGTCATTATATATATATAGCTATTTTTATTTTTTGCAGAAAACCTAAGAAAAATTTTAACATAAAACAATAAAAAGAACTTGCAATCCGTATACTTAAGTATTTAAATTTATTTAGATATATTTAAAATGAAATTATAATTATTCTAGACATGAGAATTCAATTAGTAAATATATAGAGGTCCCTACCTTCGTATTTTTCAGACGCTTACTTCTAAGGTTACAGCCTTAGTAAATTATTACTTTTAAAGACCTACAGAGGTCCCTAGTGACGATTTTTTCAGACGCTCATTGCTAAGGTTTACAGCCTTGTTAAAACTATTAATTATTAAGTGTAACTTTTTTAAATTTAGGATTTTAGTTTATTTAAATATTTGAAAAACTCTGCACTTACACAAAATACTGTATAGTCCATCGTAATAAAAAACACTCTATTATTAATGGTAATGGCTATATCATAACTACAGTATTTTTTTTTTGTTTTAGAGTCAAACATTGACATTCCTCAATCTACCTCAAGTATATTCGTAATTATACTCTCAATTTAAAATTAGCTAGATACCAGGTTGACTATCAACTTACTATTAAAAATATGTGTTTTAATTGATAATTGTCTAAAATGGACAAGTCATACATTAGTAAAATAATATATTAATCATTGCACAAACATTAAATATCATGAATGTGAAGTAGTAGATTTGAAAAATAATTCAATAATCATTTACTTAATTTCAGTAATACTACATGTATTCACATTAGTTCTAATACATAAAGTTTAACAATATACTAAAACATTCAATCCTTCTCCCATCAGTAATTTTATGTATAAACTGTTTATAAAAAATATCTGGAGAATGATTAAAATTAGTAGTAATTTTGAATGTAGCATAACGACTTTTAACGACTATTAATTAAAACGTCATCAAAAATGGATATTAATGGGGTTCATTATTCATTATAATTAAAATAATTATATTACTGCTATTAAAGTTTAGAAAATTATACAATTTTATTCAAATAATAAGTCATTGTAGATAAAGTACAATTTTAAATATATATATATATTCTCATGGATGAATGATGATTTTGGAGTAGGTGGCATTTCAATACAATAACAAGTACTTTCCTCACATGTTCTTCTTTGTCAAATCATAAGAATGTGTGGGTTTGAGATTTAAATATTTATTTTTTTCTTTTGTTATTTCCTTCTCAAACCATATTTCTATTGATTGAGATATTTAAAATATATATTTTATCCTTTAATAGTTTTTTCTGAATACTTTTATATTTCTTCCCTTTACATTTGTCATTTATGCTCTGGGATCTTTTAAAAATCTATATAGCTTACCTTAGCAGAAACTGGTCATATTATTCAACTTTTTCTAGAGTAGATTTTAATGAAATTGATGTCATGGTTAGTTAATTTTATGTATGAATAAAAGGCTGATGAATTGTTTTTTTCTCTGACTGCCAAAATGTGTTCTGTCTTTATTATATATATATATATATATATATATATATATATATATATATATATATATATATATATATATATATATATATATATATATATATATATATATTTGCAACAGGCACACATGCTGTTACATTATTTATTTTAAAAATTAGACATGAAATTAAAATATAAAGTTCGCAAATAAAAATTTAAAAAAATTGAAATTTAAAAGTCATCTAAACTTTATAATATATATAAAATTGTGCAGATGAGAAATTAAAAAAAAAACTTTATTTAATAAAAAAAGAAAACATTTTAAAACTAAATTTTCAATAAAAACTTAAAAAGATTTAGAGATAAAAATATATCTTTAAGTTTGGAAAACAAATTAATTAATCATAAAATGAAAATGATTGTTTTAATTAAGTAAAAGTAAACTAGCCCTTGGGCATTTAAAATGTATAAGCAAAAGTCAGATAGCAGAGAAAAACAATGGAAATAGAATGGCCAATAAAAGAAATCACTCAGGAATCAGACCTCAGTGAAAAGACCATCACCATCATCATGACATAATGTCCACTGGATCCAAAAGTCTACCATAAAAAGTGAGTGAAAATGATTATTAAGAGAAGACAGAGATGTGAAGGCAGAGGTGTGCTATAGTTGAAGGAGAAGGGATTGGAAAGACACACTTTTCAATCCCTTCAGTTTTTCTTGAAAAAAAGAAAGAAAGAGAAATGACATTGTTTTTCCTATATTGAATACTGCAGGACATCAGGGGAATTAAAGCTGGTTCCAAATGGCAAGCAACTGCTAAGCATAGATTTTTAAAACATAGAAATTCTAACTAATGAACTTTAATTCTAAAAAAAGAAACGTTTCCAGTATGTTAAAACCTTAAGAACATTAGTTAATTAATGAACACTAAGTATAAACTTTCCCAGTAATTAAATTATTGCAATAGAAATTCTATCTGACCAAGCGTAATCAGTTAGTAATAAGTGTTTTATTGAATGTATTATTATTTTTTGCAAATCATTTCCATTAATTTACTTTTTCCGTTCTTTTAAGTTTTATTATGATTTTTTTTCTTCTTTTAAATAGCTTATATAAATGTTACATTTAAGTCGGGCATGAATAGCTGCATAGATTTGTTAGTTTAAGGGAGAGTTATCTTAGGTTATTTGTTTCATAGTTAAATTGGGTCAATGGATTGGATATATTGATGTAATTAGTAGATGTAGTATGAGATTTGCTACATGCACGATCGTATATTATGCTGCACACCCCCATTTTGCCTATGGAAGGGAATAGTAAGACAGAAAATGCAGACTCTTCCTATGGAGTTTTCTTTTTTATTGTTTTTCTTGCCAGACAGATGTCACATTCCTGTTCTGGGTGAGAAACAATTTCTTCTCTTAACCCTGCTGTTCAGATGTACATTTCTGAGAGTATGGTATTTTGTGCTGTAATATTCATGCTACATTGAATACATCGATATATCAGATGAATTGACATTGGTTTAACTGCAAACTTTTGACCTAAGGTTAAATAAGGGATAAAATATTTTCTTTTCAAATGCAATGTATGTAGTCTATTCATACTTGACACTCTAAATAAAAATATTAAACTCATCTGTGTGAACTTATAAGAGCTTATAAGAGCTAAAATGTAAATTAAATTCTAAAAACAAAGTTAAAATGTAAGCTAAATGATAAAGTAAAGGTTATACTAAAAAGAATTTTAAATCTTATATATGTTTAAATAAATGTTTGTGTGTGTTATTACTGGCAGTGGCTTCTATTATTTTTTTTAATATTGAAAATGTTTTTAGATAAGAATTATTTTATAAATCTCTGCATCTCACTGAGCTAGTGACTGGGGCTAATGGTCTAAAATATATAATGAAGTGGAATCTTAACTTACGTATCTGCCTATTATATAAATTTTCTAGGTCCAATTGGCCTAGATGGCACTCTGTAGTGCAGATACAGTAAGACTGGAATTGTCCCACTTCCACTTCCTTTTGGATGATTATAATATATATATATATATATATATATATATATCATCCATATATATATATATATATATAAATTTGTTAATTTTGGGAAAAAAACAAAAAAGATAACCTTGATAATGGCAGTTGCTAGTCCTTCAAAATATCAAATTGTAATGCAAAATAATATACGAGTTATTCCCAAAAATAACAATTTATCTACATCATACAACCATAAAAACATTTATATATATATATATACACACATACACTTTTTATCCTATCAATAGTATGCCAACCTCTAGAAGACATGATAAATCTCTAAATTTGGCTATACTGTTACTTTATCTAGATACAATTAGATACTGCTCATTATTTCTAAACTATATTTAATTAATATTAGCAATTGTGAAACAACTTGTCTTATTAACAATATTAAACACCGTTTAACATTAAGCCAATACCAAAGTATTTGTTCAATGGCATAAGAATACTAAGGCACACCTTCTTATTAAGTATCTAAATATTTCCATGACTAACAATAATACATAAATAAATATAATAAAACATCTATAATTATTAAATTTAAATTAACTTATTTAATAAGTTATATTATCATTTTTTTTTGTATATTGATCTTTTTTTTTACTTTTATAAGATTATAATTACATCATTTATTTTATATAGAGTGATGTTTATAAACTGTAATAGTTAAACAGCATTAAGCTGTTGCACATGCGCTTTGCAGATTCTGTCTTTTCCCAAAGACTTTATCATGTGTTTGAAGTGTTAGTAAACAGTCATTTATAGTTAAAATCTGCAAAGCGCATGGGCAACAGTTTAATGCTATTTAGCTATTAAAGATTATAATTAAGAATAACCAAAATAATAATAATAATAATATTATACTAAGAAGATCTCAGGATTATCATTGATTTTTAATGAACTATTTATTCCATCTCTAAAATATTAAAAGATATTTTACTTAAGTCTATAGGTAGTTTTTTAATAAAGAAAAACATTAATTTTTATTATTAAGTTTTTGTATTTTTTTAAAAAAATTAAACCAAGTAAATCCTAATCAGATATTTGTTGTGTATTGTCAAATGCTAACTGGCATACCTAATGGAAAATATTATCATAAATTTATAACTTTATTCTGAAAAGAATGTATGTATAAACTTCAACGAAAATCAATAGATTAAAAACTAACTGTGATAAAACACAGTTGCTGAAGCTTTAAACATAAAATTAAAAGTATAAAGCTGAGCACTTTCGAGGGACTTAAGCCTTCATAATAAGGTATTGAGATATGATTATGGAGGCTTAAGTCTCCCGAAAGCGCTCAACTTTATATTTTTAATTTTATGTTTAAACCTTCAGCAACTGTGTTTTATCACAGTTAGTTTTTAACCTTATTCTATAATTTAAATTATACTACAATTTTATATTCATGTTCTCTGATACATAATAATAAATAATTATTATTATCTAAATTGTAATCATAATTTATAACTTTAAATAATAACTAATTCATACTCTGATTTTTCATGAATAAACATACTTTAATAAATTTGCAATATTTTTTGCAATGATTTATGCAATCATGGCAGATTTTAATAATTTAGATCTCATTTATGAAATATTTTCCTAGATAAATTGTTATACAATATCGTGTACTGAATTAATTTTTCTTCTAAATCTCAAATCATATGCTTTGGGTTGATGTGTATATTACAATTCATACTCTCTGATGTTGGTCTAGTGATGATGATCCCAACAAAAGAAATGTAACTCAAAATACTTAGCTTAACTTTTAAAACAACCATTTTAATAGCAATACTTACCCACTTTTTCAACAATTATTTTAAACCACTGGTTAGCTTAATAAATAATTAATATTAATAACATTATATAAAAATATTATACAATAACATATACAAACATTTAAAGCTTTATATCCCCCTTAATTACAATGAGATATTTAAAAAATGTATAAAAAAATCCCTGGTCATACAATGTAGTGTTGTTGTGATATTTAATTTTATTTTTTTTTTATCACAAAGAATTATTATTATTTTCTGATTATTAAATAATCAATACCATTTTTTTATTTGGATTTGATTTACACTCATTACGTTTTTTTAGATTATGCTGCAAAATATATAAAAAACCATATGGATTAGTGTTTTATTTCTTATCTAAAATAATTTTATTTTAATATCATGAAATATTACATTTTTATCTGTTTATCTGTTTTGCTAATATTCACCATTTGATTTCTCTCTTTACCTTTGATCAGAAGATATTAGTATAATACTTAGGAAATCCTTAATTTGTTTTCTGATTTCACACTCGATTTTCTTATGGTCTTATTATCTAACCTTATAATAAAATATAGCAAATGAAACTTTTATCTTATACATTATCAAAGATGACAACTCATCTCTTTCTGATCTAACTTCAATGTTGAATTTATGATCCCTTGCTAAATATTGATAAAGCACTCTTTGGTGCTTCCTAAAATAAAAATCGTTATCTTCATTTTATCTAATAATTTCAAGAATCCACTTCTTATTTCCAATTCATATCTATTTCATACATGTCTTACAAATAATAGCTTATAAAAATTATAAACTAAAATTACCCATGATTATATTACAATTATGTTAAAACATTACAAGTTAAACATAGGATCAAACTTTAAATATTATCATTTATCATTTTACTATTATATTAGGACACAGACATATCTCCCCTATATGTAACTATTTTCATGTGTGACCATTGTTTATATGCATTTATTTAAATTATCTCACAATGTTTAATGGAATGATAAAAAAACTTTAAACAACTAATGGTATAAATAAACAAATCAAATAAAGTATTAATTTCTTTAACTACTGCTTTACACCCCCCCCCATATTGACAATGCTATTGTTAGTCTAAATATAACTATATATAAACATTATGTCACATGTTTTGTCTTCTTTTTAAAATACAAGTTATTGTTTTTTTTTTAAAAAAAAAGAAAAACTTCAATTTTTAATAGTATTCCAATCGTTTTCAATGCTTCAAACTTTTCACGCATCCACATTGCTATCACTTTTATTCATTTTATTCTCATAATAAAATTGTCAAAACTATAAAATTCCAATGCCATCAGATTATTTACAAATGTTTAGGTTTCTTTTTTTTTTGTCTTTCTTTTCAATCAAAGGTTATTTTTCACTTATATAATATTTTTTTTTATTTAGTTACTTCCAGCATTAATTATATGTGTCTTCATATTATTCTTTATGTATTTCTTGAATATTATCATTTAGAATAGAGCATTTTACAAATTTTCCTTAAAGATAAAATAAATATTATTTTGAACGTAGTTTATATTGTCAAATAAGCTAATATTACTTCAATTGATTCATTTCACTCTTTTTCCTCCACAGTATTTATTCTTTATTAGTTTCTCCAGTAATTATTTAATTTCGTTCACTTAGCTTTTTTTTTTTTTTCATTGACAGTTTAAATAATTAATTTGTTCATTTTCTGAGTGGACCACCATGATTTATTACAAGTATAAATATAATTCTTAATCAAAAATTTCCTTTTTCATTTGCTTTGTATTATAGTCTTATGTCAATTCTAACTTTTAATCATTCATTTACCATATATAACTTATAATATTTTTTTAATTCTACATGAAATTTATACTAACTGGTAATAATCTGTTTAGATCATTTCTCCTATTAACATTTTCCTTCATATATAATTTTATATGTTACATTTTAATACTAAGCATATTTTTTTCAATATGCAAACATTTCACTTATTATTGATTCCTAATTTAGTTTTAATTATCTTTAAAAATGTACATTTAACTCTGTCACAATAATTTTCTTGTTATTCTTCCATCAATTCCAACTTAATCTTGTATAACTGTTATGATAGTCAAAATGTGTAACTATTTTATCTTGCTTAATTATTAGACAATATATTAATGCAATACTCAACATGTTTTCTTTAAGCTCAGGTCTTATTTGACAACACTTTGGTACAAATATATAAGTTTTTCTTTTCATTATTTCAAGATTTTTTCCCCTTAAAATGACTCCAATACATAATATTGCAATTCAAATAATTCTTCTTATGTATAAAAATTATTTGAATTGCAATATTGTATATGAAGATAGCATAAATGAAGGAAAGGGAGAAAAAAGTGTTTAGAAGAACTCCAAGATATGTTAGTAAAATTATTAATTGTTGAGTTAGCTAGCAGAGATTTCCTTGTCTTACTCAATCATGTTAAAAAAAAAACTATTATATACAGTTTTGAATTCTTAAACATATTATAATCAATTACTTGTTTTTAAAATAATAATAAGATTCTTAAAAAATTAAGCAAACTATTAGAGACAATCCAAGTTGCTTGTTCTCTTGATCTGTAATCCCTTTTTTATTTTTTCATTTTTTCCTCTGATTTTTTTTTTTAAAACATCAACTGTGTTTTTGTTAATTTATTCCAAATTGCATTTTCCCATTGGTTCATATTCCCACTCTCTGATTTTGAATATTTAATGAATTTCTTATAGCTAAACTATTTTATAAAAAATATTATCTGTTTACAAGATTTACTAAAAAAAATCTTTCATAAACTTAATACAATTTACCATTTATTTTAGGTCAATCCATATTATTTTATATTTATTATTTTTTTCAATACTAAATCTGAGATTTATTTTATGAACTTTTAATCACAATTTTAGAACACAAACATATTAAATATTAATTTTGGAAAATAAATTAAGATTTCACCAGAAATAGATATTGTTAAATAATACCAGATGTGCATAGATATGATTATATATATAAACAAAAAACAAGTTAAAAACTTGCTAATGCTTGTATTTATGTCAACAGATGGTGTTCTACCAAAAACACCATCAAGCGTATGTTTACATAAACATCAGTACAAGCATTCACTATCTCTAACTTTAATTCCACTTTCAGATCATGATTTCAAGCTATTTGCTATCATCAGTGAATTCCTGTCTTTCACTGATGATAGCAAATAGCTTTAAATCATGATCTGAAAGTGGAATTAAAGTTAGAGATAGTGAATGCTTGCTCTGACGTTTATGTAAACATACGCTTGATGGTGTTTTTGGTAGAACACCATCTGTTGATATATATATATAATGCATATTTTTATTTATCAGATTAGATTTGAACTTTACTATAATTTTAAATATGATCAAATAATTCCTTATTATCAAATATTATTAATTTACAGTTCATTATTTTATCTTTTATATACCTTTGAAAATAAATGTTTTACACAGGATTTAGAATATTTATACCACATTAAATCACTGAGCCCAAGTTCAATTTCTATGACATGACTGATATTTTTTATAATTCCATGAGTAAATACTTATGACTTTATTAAATGTAAAATTATACATTTAATAATTTATTTCCAATTTGTTTTATGATAGAGTATACCAATAAAAAGGGCACTATATATATATATGTGTGTGTGTGTGTGTGTGTGATATTATTATTATTCAGTGTCTGTATTTTTTCAAAACAAGTTATGTAATTATATAATTGAATATTTGTAAATACAGTAATTAAATAATTAAAGAAATTTATTCACTTAGGAGTGCTTTCAATTATCATAGTAATCTTTGTCAACTAAAAAGTAATTATATAATTAAATATTTATAAATACAGTAAAAGTGCTCCTAAGTGGATAAAACTTTTTAATTATCTAATTACATGAAGGGAAAATGACAAAGATAAGTTTCTTCATACCAAAGAGAAAACACTCAAAACAAAAGGAAACCCTTTACAAGACACTTCTGATAGAGAATTAACTCCTCACCACATAGTTAAATCAACTCTAAATTAAAAGCATAAAAAACTTTCGATAAATTCCTTGCTTTTTAGCATTGAGGATGCTATCCCTGGGATCTCCATCCCTCTTCTTAATGAAAACATCTCCCACATCTTCTATATGGATGATGTGGTGGTATTTCTTATATCACATGAAAAAATAAACATTCTTGAAAGCCTATTACAGCACTATGCTCAGATGCACAGGCTTACGGTTAACAGGAGTTAATCAGCAATTTGGAATATCAAAACAGCTAACAGGATAACAGATTCATTACAAGCTATGCCTCAGCCTTTTTTGGGATTCAGTATGTCCCTATCCCCTACAGCAATGAGGATGGAAATACAATGAAGACTACTAAACAAAATAGACATCACCATAACATGCCTTTCAAGAATATACATAACCACATTTAGAAAGGTTTCACTCCTAAACTCCCTCATACTTCCCAAGATCATATATTATCTTGCAGGTTTTAAACCAACAGAAGCTTTCATTAAAAAAGTAGAATCCCACTATCTGCAACTCTGTAGAGATGGGCACAGATCATTTATCAATCTGTGCACCCTTCAAAAGCCAAGAGACATGAATGGGCTGGGACTGCATTCAATAAAAGTATTTGGAATACAGAAAACTTACAATATAATCCATAAACTTTACTCTGATTGCAGGATCTTCCAGTGTCCACTTCCCAAAGAACAAGTTCTTCCCACTGATAGACCACCCCATCTGAGGTTCACTCCCATCTGGCTTCAAACACAGATCCCATACATTTTTGCAAACATAGTACCTTCTGTGACCATGTTCAATTCAAAAATAACCTATTGGAAAGTCTTCAACCTATCCAACTCAAATACCCAGAAGACACACCCTTACCTCCCCATTGACACAAACAAACTGCACAAACTAACCCATAGATTGAAACTAGCATATAAACACACAGACTTCTTTCTCAAAATTAACCTTGGTAGCCTCTCCACTGCTATATTTCTTAATAGAAGAGGCTTCCACATAAATCCCATATGTTGTCTCTGTCTTTCCAGCCTGAAAGATATGGAATATATTCTGTGTCTTTGTCCAGTCTGACAATGACTAAAACAAAACTTCCAGAAACACATTAATAATAATGGTCCAGACCTAACATCACTTCAAGGGGTTTTAAATAGAGGCATTTTCACTGAAATCAGGCTCGCCACTTACATAAACTTTGCCATTTGGTTGACCAGATGCAAGGTGATTTTTCAAAAATTACCACTTGATGACCTCAATAACTGTTTCCCCACAACATAATTAAAAATATCCAAAAAACAGGCAAGAGAGAGGCTGATCCTTACCTGTTCATATTAACCTGGGAATTCACAATTGGCCTAAGCAGCACCTGACCAACCAACTCCTAAATAATTTATATGAAAATAATTATTATGATTTAATAAAAACTTCCAACCATAACTTATCAAAACAGAGTTTACTAACAAAGGTATTTTGTTATAGACTAGATGAACAATATTCACCTTGCATCCACAGACTAAGTTCTTCACTAACACTCATTTTGTATTCTAATAACTATTGGATCATTTCTTCTTTGTATATATCACCCTGTAACTTCACCTAGTTAATTCTTGTTATCTATTTTTTTTATTTTTTTTTTTTTTGTAATCACTTATAGGTCAAATAAAATTATCCTGAAAGAGAACTAAATGTAGAATCAATGATTCATACCTGTTTTAGTTTAGAATCAATGATTCATACCTGTTTTAGTTTAGAATCAAAAGATGTTTTCAATGCTATTTTTCAAATATAATTTTCATAATTTCTGTTATTCCTTATCAATTGTGCATATCTGAATAACTAAAACTTTTTATGTGAACCAATACATAAATTATTTCAAATTCTTTTGAAATCATTCCTTTTTTAACAAATCAATTCAAGATTTTTAATATCCTCATACCCAGCTTTTTTAGCATAACATTCTCCTAAACCTGTTGTTCATGAAAAGATACAAGAGCAGATGCTATTGCTTTTTTTTGACTAGTTACTAATAGTAAATCTGAAATTAACTAAATATTTAGTTTTTAAATTAAATTAAGAAAACAAAAATAATACAATTACAACTAAGAGATGCGTGTTGATTTTAGACTTTGAAATTACATGGTAAATTAAATACTGAAATATGTAATTTTTATGTACACAATATATAATAAAACAATAGTAACCGAGTTCTTTATTCTAGTAACATCCTGTCATATACCACATTGCCTTTAAATAATAGACTAGTCCAGTTGTCTTATCTAGATTGGATTGAGCATTAATAGCCTCGAACCAATGCATATACAAATAGGTAATGCATAGCCAATAGCAAAAATGGGCCAATAGGTGATGGCTCACTGAATAATTTTTTTTTCATTAGGGATAAGATCTGGGAAGTCTTTCTGAAGATGGGGCAGAGAACTACTATCATAGAGGTGAAAGATAGAATCTACATTTTACAGCCAATAGCTGCTAAGCAAAATGTTTGACATAGTGAAGTAAATTCACATTCAGGATGGGAAGCTGCTAGAACCAAATTTCAATATGAGGCTAGTATCAAATACAGTTTGAAGTGTTGCCAGACCTACTCATGAGGTAGGTTGGCACAGTACAGCTGGAAATGGTAGGAAATTATAAGAGCATATGTAGTCCCTTCTTTCATAGTAAATTCTAGAACTAGGAACTATCCATTGCCAATGGTATCAGGTGGAGTATAACCATTGTAAATATTTTGAATTTGCAAATGTTTATTTGTTTTCATGTATTATTAATAAATATATTATAAAACATATTATATATTTCATTCAAAATGATATTAGAATTACAATATATCAGTCTTTCTTCTTTTTTTTTTGTTTGTATCCTTTGATTTATTATAACAATGTTAATTTGTTTGGAACAACATCATGACAAGATAAAATAGTTAATTGAGAATTAAATTTAAAATTTATATTGAGAAAGATGATTCCAATGATGTTAAATCCATAAAATTTAATTTCATTAGAATAAGATGCAGAACAATCATGTAATACATAATTTGGATTTAAATTTCCTCTGCCCTGAATATAAACAAAAATAGCATAACAATATGAATAAAACTTATAGATAATTCATCATTTTGAATTATTATCTGTTTGTTGAAAGATGAAAGTCTGTCATATCTTTTCTTTTCCATATCACTTTAACACGTTTCATATCTCATCCATTCATCTTAGATCAGATATGTTTCTATATTTTTTAAATCTTTAATAAAAATATTAATTAAGATTCCAACTGCCTATTTATTTTCATCTCTTGTAAAAAAAACTAGCTATCCACACAACCTTTTATTTTCTTCAATGATATCTATTCATTTTCTCAATTACATATTTTATATTTTATTCCTCCATGTCTCCATACTTTGTTTTGTATCGTAAACAAACTTTATTACTCTTCAGTTAACATTATATACAAGAAATAACTGATAAGGAATATCTAAATATAAACATTTTTTCAAACATTTTTCCCAAAAGCATTCTGTCCAAATTTAATTATAAATTAATAAACGACTATGATTCCATAAATATTAACAATATGAATATGATATTTATAATTGTTATATCTTATAGTTCATTACTATCATTTATATTTAATAATATTTATTATACAAATGTAATAAAATTTGTAATATTTCATGAACCCATAAAGCATTTTCTTTTAAAATCACATACAGTAGCAGTGTAATTTTTATGACATAAAATAAAGCACATTTATTATTATTATTGCCTTAGCTTTTGATTTTAGTGTTTAAAATACTTTCAATAAAATTGTTGTAAACAGTTGGAATAACGCTACATATATTTTTATCAATTATAATTTTATTATTTTTTTCAGGTATTATAATCGCTAATATCAAATTTAATATTGTAACGGTATGCACCCTCTCAACAAGATAATTAAGGCAGTTGCATCTCACTATAGTCAGATTTAAGGTCTTTATATAGGATGCCATGAATAATGTGATTTAATTTTGATATAAAACTATATTTGTTCCTCATAACTAATTTATTATTAATAAATTATTATATCTAAACCACGTCAAATCAAATTTCAGCTTATTTAACTTTACTGTTATGCTCAGATTTCGAACTCAGGGAAGTCTAACAATTTACTCTCTTCAGAGGTTCCTATCAATATTCTAAAATAATATTAACAACAAATCTCACTAACTTTTTAAATTAAATTAAACAAAATTGAAGACTTCATTTTATTTTAGTATATAAAACATAATTATCTATATAACAATTAAATAACTTAAATTTTACCATATATAAAAAATATTTATATATCTACCTCCTTATATTAAAAATATAAATATTCTATTTACTTATGGTAGATATATTTTCTAACTTATATCATTACGTGATTTTACAATGTATATAAAATATAAGTATCCAAATATTAAGACTTTTTTATTAACATTATTTTATAATAATTAGATTATACAAATAATAATCCAATCATTTATATATATATATATATATATTGTAACCATCATTAATTGGACAATCGGGCCACACGTTGATAGGCACCAAGAGCTCACCTGTAACCATCAACATTAGTCAAGCTTAATACCTTGAAGTCGGAGAACTACTATAATCAGACCCACCTTACTATAACCCAGTAGACTGAAGGGACATACTAATGCCTACCATATTGGCACCAAGAACTGTAATAGAATTCTTTATAACCAATGGCTTTAATCATTGGGCAGCCAAGAACTGTACCCATCAATCTAACCGAATGCTCCCATCATTGTGGTGCCAAGAACTATAACCAAAAGCATATCATGCCATCTACATTATGCACCAAAGACTATAACCGAAATCTGGAGCAAATTACCACAAACAAAACTAATGATATAACATAAAATTGTTATGATCTAATCTGGTCGCAGCCAGGGTGTACCACGAAGACCTGTCATAGTAGTATGTGAAAATACATTAAACAAACTATAGGTATGCAATTTTATTATCCTTCAAACCTTAATTTGAGATTTTTCATCGCATGAGACCTTATGGCCGACCATGAACAAGATGGTATAATTTGTGAAACTACTAAAGATTATGAATTTTAAAATTACATATATGATTTTTAATACAAATGCTAGTCTAGGTAAGAGCTTTGCAATAATAAATAAACATGGAATACTTGGGTACTTTTCTATAATTTAATAAATATCAATGAGACTCTTGTTATACTGATGAATGACAATTAAAACATTAAGTAAATACATTTAATCATGTCATTATCTGGTAAATCTGTTTATAAGTTTATAAAATCAATCAATTTTGTATCATGTACTCGAATCAACTACGCAAAGCTGAAATGATGGAAAAGGTAAATGGGATTTTATTGTACCTTACACATCATAAACTACCAAGGACAAAAAGCATTCAAATGTTTTTCTCAAAATATTACTAAACTCTTATATCATGCTGACAATAGTATGTACTTCAATGTATGCTCTATTCAAGATATATGATTTCTGATTTTATGAATGACAAATAGCAACGGCACAGTAAGTTTAATTATAAATCAATATTTATTTACAATTTTTATGACTAATAAGTAATTGATGTTTAATGTAATAACTAAATACATAAATTCGAGCGCCATCTATGGCATCGTAGAGAGCAGTTGATTCCACTATAGCTTATAAAAATAAAACCTCAAAATTATTTTATTTTTCCAAATCAAAGATTTAAAACATACAAGAAATATAAGGTAAGCCTTTTTTGTTTGCTTATTGAATGGAATTAAGGAATAAGTCCTTAATTCCAAAAATATTTTTTTTAAAAAATGAGCCTATTTACAACACGACCGATTTAGACATTAGCGAAGGTGAAAATATTTTTAAATCTCCTAAAAATGAGACATCTGAACAACTAAAAAATATAACGCATCATAAATTGCATAAACCTAAAAGGAATATACAAAATTCATCAAAAAAAAGTAATAGTAATCAATCTATAATGTCCGATGAAGAAAAAATATTTGACAACACAGCCCAAGGCCTATCAACAAATAATAATAACGTTAACAATGACGCTTACAACTTACGGCCACTTAGAGATGATCCTAACTACTACTATATAAATCAGCCTAACAATTCTAATATTTCATCCGATATCAATAATATTTCAAATTTATCAGATAATACTTTAGTTAATCAACCTCAATGTTCAAAAATGCAAAGCCTAAGTAATGACGTTATTAAAGTTACGGCTTCAAATTCGGAGATCAGCCTAACAAAAAATTCTCCGATTGTTAAACCTATCTCTAAACCACCATATATCAGAAAAATAACTAATAATAACCAATCTAGATTAGATAAGTTCGAAAATAATTCCAATTCACAATCAACCTCAACTGACTCTTGCAGTGAGCCAGAGGAGGAATCATCCCGTTACAAACTAACTATACAACAGATGGAAAATAATAATGAACCAAATAATATTGATAAACCTGCTAACATTCTTACAACTAATCCAAATTCACCAAAGCACGTTAAAAAATCTATATCTCAGAATGAATTGAAGCTTGATGAATTGCAAAACCCCAGTGGTAACATACAAACATATTATCCTAAACTTCCTTTACTTAAAAATACCACGGAAAATTCAGATCAAGATGATTCAAACAATATTATTCAGAATTTAACTGAAATATTAAGTTATAATCAAATTACTAACCAAACATCCTCTGACAGCAGCTGTGAAGACATCACTGGAAAACAGCTAAACACAGTCAAAAATAAAGTTAAACATAATTCAAAAAACTCAAAAAGCAAACAAAACAATAACAATAAACAAAATGATTCAGTCAAACAATCACTCAAACAGTCAGTACTAGAACAACAAGATGACCATGCTATATTAAAAGATAAAAAAACATCTCTTGAGCTTGACATAAATTCTCCAACTGAGTCTAAACCTGAATCTAATCATCAAAGCCCTCAAATACAATCAAAAAGTAGTGAACAATCTGAGGAATCATTACTCAACCTCCCAGGAGAGGCATATAACACAAATTCCCCTAATTCACTACAAAGGAAAAATATTTATATAAATACTTCTCCTACCTCCAATTCTCAATCAATTATGTCACAAATCAATCACAAAAATCCTCATACAGATGCCAATCAAACTATAAATCACCATATGAATCAATCATATGCTGACATTACAAAAATTGGCATATCGCAACAACTTAATTCAACCAAAATTCCAGCATATAACTTACCACACACATACGATGAACAAATGCACAATGAGTGCCACGTCATAGCTGATTCACCAGAATCTATGTATCTAGATCAAATGGATCAATCCAATGAATTCAATCAATTTAATACACAAATACGCATTGAATCAGAAATGTTTACAACCTCTAATTTCAATGAAATGCAATACTCAAACCTAACTTTCCAATTTAATCAAACGATCCCGATGAAATTACTTAAGTCACTCGCTGATTATAACAGTGACAAAAGCTTAATTTTAGCCATTACTGACTCTAAATGCTCATTATTTAGATTTCCAATCGAATCTCTATATAACCTAATCAGGCAAAACAACATAGGAAATAGCATTCAGCGCATCTCAACCCATCCAAATGACCGGTATATAGCACTCGAATTTACTAATTGGGCGAATCGTAATAACTTTAAAAGCGCCATCAAAACAATAGATGACAAATTCGTCTGCTATATAGATGTCAACAGAACATCTGCACTTCATGGTAAAATCAGAAATTGTGTAACAGGCTTTGATGAAAACCAGCTCCAAATTATTCTTCAGTCATTTGGGAAAATACTTAATTTTAAATACCTATCAGAAGACAAAACTGGATTTCACATACCATCCAACACTGCTACATTTCAGTTACAATTAAAAAAAGATATAAATCCTACAGATATACCAACTTCTATTAAACAAAAAAACTCCTCTATGATTCTATCCTTTTTGGGGGTGAGACCTCAATGCTTCCACTGTGGACAAAGATCTCACCTCATAAAAGACTGCATGGCTCGTATTTGCAATTTGTGTGGCATTATGAAAAACAAAACACATCAATGCGGAGAAAACTCTGACTTACAATCGAGTTTAGCTGATCAAAATCAAAGGCAACATTCTTATCAATCACAAACACCTGCTCATATGCTTGAGCCTGAACGATTCAAAATTACTAATCGTCAAACACATAGAATAGAAACCACACTCAAATCTACACAAAACCCTCCATCCAACTCATGTAAAACCTCAACTAAAACCGCTAATAACATCACAAAACCACTCATCTCTAATAATTTTAAACTAAACACATCCATCACTACAGAATCCAATGATAAAGAAGAATCCAAAACACATACCTCTCTCACAAAAACAACTCAAGACAATATGATATCTGAAATAAATCCAAATATTCAAAAAAGCATTCTCTCTCTTCTCAAACTTACAGATCATCCAAATCATCAAAAAGCTTTAAAGAAAATCCCAATTACACTAACTCATCTCAATCTATTCAAACTGAGCACACTAGTACAAATAAACCATTTCCAACCATTACAACTCCACAAACCACTAAAACATTTCAACCTGAATCAGAAATGGAATACAATAACTCAACTCCACCTAGCAATAAAAGAAAACCAGTGCATTCTAATAGATCCAGCTCAGATGATGAAACTCTACCTAACCAAGTCAGTTCTTATATAACAAATTCCAAACTCAAAAGTCCACCTGACACTCAAGCTTCAAACAAGAAACCCAAAATCTATAATTCCATTCCACCTAATCTACTAACTCAAACCAATATTAAATCACCTGATAAAGAGTTAGTGATTTCAACCCCAATCTCTAACAATAATCTGCAAATAATCAATAATAATTCAAATAAGCTTATACAACAACAATCAATCAATAAGCAAGCGGTAGATTCTAGCCAAAAAACAACCCATGTCTAGAATTTCATGTAAAATTGCAGCAATTAATATAAAGGGCATCAATTCACCTATGCAGATTGCTGCCATTAAACATTGGTTCTCTTCCATATCTCCACACATTATGTTCATGGGAGAAACTAAATTTCACCATAATTCCAACAACTATATTCTTGCAGAGCTAAATAAACTTGGCTACACACAACTAACACCCAATTATGCTGCATCTGAGGGTGTAGGTGTATTAATAAACAACAGATTTCCCCCTAACAAATTTAAGATAACATACCAGGATAAGAATCTAATATGTCTAAACCTTACCTACAGCACTAGCAATATAAATGCCTTCTATATTTATTCTCCAAATTGCCAAACTACGTATCTGCGTATAATAAACACAATTAATATGCTGACAACAAACAACAATGCTCCAGCTATTATTCTAGGAGATTTTAATATCTCATATGACATTTTCACAAAAAAGTACCTACATCTTCTCACCAGGGGTTTTATTAATGGGAGAGGATTCTTCCCACAAGATGCATACTCCTTTTACAACAAAAGATATAAAACTCTTATAGATCTGATGTTTTACACCACTGAACTACATCATGATCTTGAAGCTAATCTACAACCAGTAGCATTCTCAGACCATCATGCAATAATAGCTTCAATAGAACTTAACAATTCTATTCCTTATACTCTAAACCAATCAATAAGAATGCTAACAAAAGCTACCTCCACTGAAGCCATTATATCCGAGGCTTACATACTATTTTTTAAAATAAACATCCTAAACATTCATCCAGAGGAAGCTTGGTTTGCCTTTGTTGGCATATTGCAATCTCTAATAGCACATCACACCAGGAGCAACAAAGGCCCTTCCACGCTAATCACTGAGCTTGACCAGATAAATAAAAAAATTATAGCTTGCTCAACTGATCCTCAACACATAAATCAACTACTATCACTCAAACTAAGATATAAGGAGAAACAATTAGCCATTGTGGAATACATCTCCACAAAAAGAGCTCAAAACTTCCTTACAGCTCAGCATTGCTGGACCAGGGGCTACCTGAGATGGGCCTTGGGAGCTCAAAAAAAGAACAAAACTCCAAATTCTCTTAACATTGATGGTAATCACATAACAGGACATCAAATGATTAATCACATAGGATTATATTTCAAGAATCGCCTACAAAATAATACACAAACAACCAATGATGACTGGATCATACCATCCAATCTAGAAAATCATGGAATAACACCAACAGATCTGAAAAACCGTCTTAATGCCTTATCTGACAATGTACATCCTGGGATGCATGCCATCCCAAAATTCTTAATCATACACCTTAGCTCATTCACAATACCAATTTTAATGAACATGATTAACCACTTATCTATAAGCAGAAGAGAAATAAAAGACCTTTACCCTGTAGCGCTGGTGCCTTTTCTAAAGAAAAACAGAGATCCCACCAACATTAACAATATTAGACCCATCTCAATGACCCCTATCCTAATCAAAGTTATAGAGGGAGTCATTAAGGAAAAAATACAACAAAAAGTGCTAGACAATGTATCTCACTATCAATATGCTAGAAAAGGCTCTTCAGCGCTTACGGCAATCGGGGAGGTGAAAACTGTGTTAGACCACATCAGATCAAACCGATTATCTAAACCAATTGCAATTCAATTGGACATAACAGAAGCATTTGATTCAATCAACATCAACACACTCCTATCAATTTTGAACAGTCTTAACATTCCGTTTCAAATCATCCGTATAATTGAAAACTTACTATACAACCGTCAAATACATATTACTCTAAATGGATCATATACTAATGGCTTCTCACCCAATATTTCTATACCTCAAGGATCACCATTAAGTGCCTTATTATTCATTTGTTATTTAAACCCACTGTTAAGAGAGATTGAAAATGCGATGCCTGGAGTTTACATTCCACGACTTAAAAAATTCATAAAGCTATTTGCTTATATGGATGACGTCCTTGTCATACTACCTTCACAAAAACATCTGCCATCCCTTTACCATATACTAGATAAATTCTCTAATGACTCACAACTAAAGTTCAATCCTAATAAATCAGCCTCTTGGAGAATCTCAACAGGAAAAAAAGATTAACTCTAAATTTCTGGCTGAACCCCAAGAATTCCTAGGATTCCCCATACATATGTCTCAAGCATCTATGTCAAAACATCTTCAAAACTCACTTCTTACCTTTACAACCCAAATTGTTCAGACACTGTCCAAAGTATATCTTTCATTGCAGGGAAAAGTTGCTCTTCTTAATATGAAGGTTATATCTAAAATTGCTTACTACCTCCCTGTAATGACTATAACAAAATCATTCATCAGAAAAATAAATAAACAATGTTCTAAACTATTTTGGAAAGAAAACATAAACTCCATTAGCATGACAAAAATGCAACTCCAACGCAAGGTAAATGGCATGTCATTGCATTCAATCCTCTCTTTAAATTATCAAAAATCCCACACACTAATACGTAACCTAATATTAAAACATGGCACCATAATCACATCTGAAACAGTACAACCAACTGACACACCGCCTCCTCAAAAAATATGCTGGCTTGATAAAATATTCCAATATATCAAACGGCATCAAAACATCTCCAATAAAACCTTTACCTTCAAAATCACCATCTGGGAAGCGCACCTAATATTAAATCCAATCATCAACAATATAAAACCCACAATAGGAATCAACAACCACAGAATCACCTCCTTATTCAAATTTTTAAAGTTGGAACCCAAATTTCTAACATTCTTGATTAAGGTCAACCTAGGTGCCATACATACCAACTATTTTTTACATTATAAAAGATTTCTAAACAAAGTGGACCCTATATGTCCAATCTGCAAAACACAAGAAGAAACCTTTGACCATATTATAAAATCATGTACCGGTCTTACAAACATAAGGATGCTCATTTTTCACGGTTCAAAGATTGACTATTATAAAATACTCTCAATAAAAGACTCCATCCAGAGTAGACACTTCCCAATTATTAGACTATCTATTTTTCTGACTCGCACCATCTGGAGTGTTCGATGCAAGACAGTTTTCACCTCTCCACCTCCTAATCTGGACCTCACATTTATCAACCTCATCAACAAAATTAGAAATAAAGACTTAATACTCTCATCAAAATTTCTATATGATGAAAACTGGAAATTGTTCCAAATACCAAAACCATCCAAAACATAAGTTACAGATCAAATTGATTTCTAAACCTCAGCACCAAAAGACTCATCACTCAAAATTATTGACCTCTAAAACAATATGTATCAAAATACCTAATATATACAATGTAATTCATTAATAAAATGTTTTGAAACTAAATACATAAATAAACAAATAAAATAAATAAATAAATTATAATTCCATTGGCTTCCTTCAATAACATATCATAGGCACAGTTTTATAAAGCCTAATCATACATTATATTACATTTTGATATAATTGATGTCTTAAGAAAATTATACAAAAATTTAACATCAACTCATGAAATATCCAATGTCAGTTCCAGAACCAATAAACCTATAGTGTAGACCTATAACAATGTAATAAATAATATTATATTTGTAGGATTTAGCTATAATGCTAATGCTAAATAAAAATGAAAATTTAAACTTCAATTCAGATAAAATACTAATTAACAAACAGTTAATTATTATGAGGTAACTTAGATAGAATGTCCTGCTACACTTTATGACTTAACTTATAAATTATGCTTATAAATGGAAGAAGGTGATTTTAGCAGAATAACCAAAATACCCTCCCAAACTTATATTTATGAAGTAAAATCATATTCCTGTGGATGCATTCATCTACACATATGAATTATATAACACTGAGTGCCTTGTGGATTTATACACCATCATAAAGCAATAAGTATAATTACACAATTCTGAGGATTAACCACCAGCGCAGGAATGAGTGTAAAATACAGAAAGTGGCAATTAATTAATCTGTGGATTAACCACCAGCACAGATTAATGCCTTTTAACATTATAAAGCAATATTACTATTTACTTCACATTTAAAGTGCAAAAATCATCCTCCTCAGTTATTCTGACCATTCAGAAAACACTCACATTTTAGCAGATGTGGGTTCTTGCATAATAAAAAGTGTTTCACTAATCAGGACAACTAATATATTAAATTATTTTGCTTAAAATAAAACATAGCAACAATGTAATATAAGTGGCATTAGTATAGGAATAGAATTCTGGAAAGACTCACAAGACACTTCGTGAGTGGTTGACACATATCATAAATTCATTAGTAATTTTCAAGCTTTTTCGCAAGCGCTATTCCTTTGAATAAGTATTTTATTCAATCCCATTAATTTAATTTAACCTAATAAAATATAACTCATGAACTTCACATACAAGTTCATATAACAATAAAATTAATTTATTTCATTTTTACTTAAATACATGAATTCTAGCAAGTGTGCGTGTGACAAATTAAATTGTACAGCATTTTATAATAATAAATATGATCCGTGAAATCTATGTAAAAATGTCTTGAACAATAAATACACAAAGTGATAATTATAATTATAGTTGAATTCCACAAATGTAATTCTATCTATTTGTCTTAGATATTATAAGCACTTTTAAATTAATGATTTTACATGGCTCCATAAATATAAAACAATTCCAAAAACATGACACGCAGAGTTTAAATGAAAATGTTCTTCATAAGTTATTAAATTCTACATTTCTATATAAAACTGTTCCAAGTTTATAACATCCAGGCTAATATTTATTTATCCACGTTTAAATTTAGGGATACTAATTAGAGCAAATAATTTAATAATTCCAAATTAACGATAAAATTAGAAAGTAGTTTTAGTTAATTATTTGAAGACTGTTTCCATTATTCAAATGGTAAACAAATTAACTAGCAAATACATTACTGGCAGTATAAAGATAAATAAATTAATCAATGCTATATTATTTTAAATTATAAACGGAAATATTAAACCATGTTAATAAGTTTAACATTTAACTTTGATTTTAAACCTCTTCTTTTTTAAAAAGAAAGTTTTCATATTTAAAAAACTTCTGTATTTAAAACATCTATTTAGTTTTGCCAAATTGTAGAATAATAAAATAGTCCATACATACCGAGATTCTGCAATTAATTCTGCTCTTAAATTGAAAGCTCCGACATATTTTAAAGTGTAAATATTGAAAAATTATTAGCGATTTGATCCACTTGGCTAGCTGACCCGAACAGATTTTTAAATTTAGCACTTCATTCTATTATTAAATATCACCATTTTATGTTTACATTTGTAGAAAACTTTTTGGTAAATCCATTTACTTATTAACTATTTTTAAAAAATAAGATTATCATATTTTACATACATTTTATTCTTACACCATTTTCTTTTTCTCTAACAGCAACCTTATCGCAGATGATCTCTTTAATCACGCTCTTTTTTTTTTACATTGAAACGCATATGTAATTACTATATTTTTATCTAATAATTAAAAATTAGTTAAACAAATGGTTTTTCAATTCAATGAAAATAATTTCTAAGACTATTTTAAACAAATAAAAATTATTATTATTTTCAATCACATTTTACTAAATTTAATGTGTTGTCAATTTTTAAAAAGTTAAACATATTTTGATACAAATCAGTGGATGGAAAGAAGCAATTTAAATACATTAAAATAACACAGACAATAAGTAAAGCAAAATATTACTTCTTCTCTTTAATAAATTATCTTGAATGCAAGAAAATAATCTGTTCCAAAACACAAACCAAGGCAATCAAATCACCAAAAAGAAGACAGAGAAATTTTTATACCAGTTATATTGATCTTTATATTTTATACTAAAATATAAGGTTACAATATATATATACTTCACAACAATGTTAATCATTTATTCACTTATCATACATTACAGTTATTAGACTATTTGAATTAGTATAAACAATGTAGTGTCATGTCATAGAAAATAATAGTATGTAAATTTAAAAATAATTTAATCTCTTACCTCAAGTTCACTTTATCCCTTTCCCAAATTAATATTTTTTAACTGATATTTAAATCTTTATTAATCATAAATATAAATTATTAATTATCTCTTATTATTCATTTCTTTAATAAAATGAATACGATGATACAGAAAATGAAATTAACCTTTCCCAATTATAATTTTCATAAAACTTAAATGGTATTTATAAAAGTTAATACAATAATCTCAGATATTCCTGGAATTCATGAATGGAAATCCTTTTAAGATGCAATTTTTAATTCCTTCATTGTTAAACATTAAAGAAACTAATAGGATATCCCAAGTTGAAATTTAATTTTCTCTTTGTATGTAGATTTCAACTTCTTAATACACAGTTTCTTTATTAACAATTATATTTCCATTTTGAAGATTAAACTTTTATATAATTTTAAGGCATTGAGCAAAAGATGTTATTTACACATATATATTTGACTAGGCAAGTGCATTTTATATATCCCACGAAAAATTGGTGTTCTACCCGCTTTGCATTTTTCTTATAATGTAAAGTACATTAAATCTAGTTAAAGTTTTTATAAACATGTTCTTTTTTAAAACAAAGTTTACATTTTAGAACATGTAATTCCAACAATTTTTATAGAACACAAAAATATATTCAAATTACTTTCTTTAAACAAATATTAGAAATTCCTTCTAATGAATATTAAATTATTCAAATATAGATTTTATCTTACACTGTTTTTTAAATCGAACATAGTATAAATTTTTATGAGGATATAGCTGACAAAAAATAGAATCCTTAGTCTTCTAACAAAAAGAATAGAATTATTTTAATATATTCTCACTGCATCAGTTTGCTGAAGCATAACACATTCTACATTGTTACAATACAATTTGATATTAAAACACTAAGTTAACTTCATTTCCTTTAATTTGATAAACTATGTGAACCCAAAGGCCATTTATTACCTTGTTGACCATCTTCTCAATGTCTTTTTTTTTTTCATTTTAAAGAATGAAAAATACTAACTTAGTAAATTATATATTTATTTTCATAAATATAATAAGAATCCAAATATAATGTATACATATTGATTATATGTATGTTTGAGTATATATATATATATATATATATATATATATATATATATATATATATATATATATATATATATATATATATATATATATATATATATACTTCTACAATATATTTTCTTTAGATTTGATATTTTAAGATTTTGTTCTCAGTTGTCTAAAATGTACTCATACATTTATTTTTAAACGAACAAATTGCCTTTTATGTTGATATAAATGTAAAAAATAATGACAACTTATATTCATTGTTTCTTTTTATAACTTCTCTTATTAATTATTTGGATGACATCTGCTATGCAAAAATAATTATTATATTTAGTTTGTTCTTTTGATTGGTTTGTATTCAAAATTTTTGTAGATTAGTTACTATGATCTTAGTAAACTTCCTCTATAGAAATATAATACTATTTTTTGCCATTTAGGTTAAATCAATATCACAATTTCTCTTGCCATTAATCTGGTACATGTTAATCATTAATATTTTGGGTAAAGTTATTTTAATAATTTTTATTTTTCATTTGTTTTTAATAAATCTATCACATCCTGGGATTTGAAACCACTAAGTATCACATAATCACCATCTCTTATACTAGCACATAATTGTTATAAAACAATTAGATTCTAAGATCTAGGTGCAGTGCTCTCAGATCCAAAACTCTTCACTGACAAAGGCCACAAGCCAGAAACTAGTCTGGTGATATTGGATGAGTAGGCATTAGATATGGATTTTATGCACAAACCTTCTTACATACATTGATTACTCTGTTTGGCACTGGATGGCACTACTGTATGGAGAATTTTGCCTTGTTTTAACCTGGGATTTTTCATTTTTTCTAGATTTAATCACATGTATCACATGTAAAATCATTCATATTTTTTTAAAAAAATGCAATTATAATACTTTAGCGACCCACCAATAATGTTACATTTCACCTCTTCAGCAACATCATCACACTATTTCTATATATTTTTTTACTTATAATACTACTACTTTCATTATTATTTCATCAAGTCCTTATATTGATTTTGTGTCTTGTTTCTACAATAATTAGTATTATTTTTACATCTGTTACATCAACTGTATAAATTACTTATATAATTCTTAATGTTAATGCTACAGTCATATTATTAAAAATAGTAATTATTATAATTATTAATACTATTATTATTATTACAAATGCATTAACTTTAAGTCATTATATTTATTATAACTACACTATTACTATTACTAAATATTAAACTAATACTATTTCTATTTATGTTCTATTTATTTACAAATGCTTTTAGAAAAATGACCTTTCTATCATTATCTTTACTTCTGCCATTACTTCTTTATATAACTTATATTATTATTTTTATCAATACTAATCCATAGTACTAGTATTAATATTATTATTATGATTTTTAATATAATTACTATAATCTCTAATAATTTCTCCAGTTTATGTAATTTTATTATTATTATTATTATTATTATTATTATTATTATTATTATTATTATTATTATTATTATTATTATTATTATTATTATTATTATTATTATTATTATTATTATTATTATTATTATTATTATTATTATTATTATTATTATTATTATTATTATTATTATTATTATTACTAGTACTACTACCACTACTACTACTACTACTACTACTACTACTACTACTACTACTACTACTACTACTACTACTACTACTACTACTACTACTACTACTACTACTATCGTTATTATTACAACTATTGTTGCTACTTTATGCACTTTTTTATTTTAAGTTTCATGCCATACAATCATGTACATTAATGAAAGAAGGAGCGATTCTCCAGCACTTCAAACTGTCAAGAAAATATGAAACGGTATTTTTTAATTCTGTTTTTATTAATTGAATAATTAATATTCTGCACTGCAAGTTTGGGCAGTGGAGCGATAGATTCAAATACTAAACTTCACGCATCCATGTTAGTTTATTCAATTTCTTGTGCTCAAACGTCATCTGGCCTTCCAGCGACAGACTATTCGATTACTAAAATTTTATTCAATCATTGTGAATAAGTTGTTTTTCAAAAAGTGTCGCAATTATTTTGTACATGATCTTTACTGAAATAACGAAATAAGAGTTTTAAATTTTGTTATTAATTTCATTATTATTAAATGTGTCTTAGTTCAAAAATTTTGCTAATTATTTCTAGAAATATGTGAAAAATAAATAAATTTTAAAAATAAAGTAACATCATTAAGTCGGAGCTTTTGTAAATTTTTTAAATCTAAAATTTCAACGATTTTTTTTATTTTAATAAACTACACTCACTTTGTCTTGTGTGTATATATATATAAACTTTTCAGTACATTAACTTTACATTTTTTTTTGCTGAGTGAGCAGTCTTATAAAATAGAATGCTGGAATATTTCTGAATAGCGTTTGCTTCGTTGAACTAGACCAAAAATACGTTATTTTTATTGTATTATACACGTACAATGATTGAAAATGAATATATATATATATATATATATACACACACAATGCAACTCACCATTATGCTTTTTACATATTACAAAATAAATTCATAAAATATAATCAAATGAATAAACTAACTTTTATTTTAACTTTTAGACAGTTTATTAAAGCGACATGCATATACACACAAATTGCAGATTGTGTATTTATTAGTCAGTTCACATGAGTTTTTATTAAACATGATTTTCCTTTCTGCAACATTGTACTTTAACTAATCTGGACTGCATTGGATTTGTTATATATATATATATATATATATATATATACAAATCCAATATACTTGTTTATATATATATATATATATATATATATATATATAAACAAGTTATAAATTTCGTAACTTGCTATAACTTATATTTTATGATTACTAGATGGAGTATTGAATGCAACTACCAAGAAACCTTCTATTTGGCTACGTTATCTGGATGATACATTTGTTATATGGCCTCATGGCATTGTTGCATTAAATTCTTTTCTTGTTTTTTTTTAAATAATTGACATCCTAATATTAAATTTACTATGGAAATTGAAAATAAATCACTTTGTAATCTCAAGTTTTAATTGCAAGAAAATGTAATGAAACCTTCTCAATATCAATTTACAGAAAATCCAGTCATACAAACAGGTATCTTAATTTGAATTCTCATCATCACCCTTCTCAAATATTTTCTGTAGCAAAAATTTTTTTGACTGGAGCTTATAGTTTGTCTGATGAAGATCATCTTGCTCAAGAAATAGAACTTAAAAAATATTCTACTTTATAATGATTATAATAGAAACATCATATGTAAGACTTTACATAGCATTGATGCTAAAGGGAAAAACGATGATAGAATTGACAATTCATCTTATAATGAAGAGGTTTTGTCTTATATTAAAGGAGTTACTAATAAGATCAGTAGAAGACTATCTAGTTTTAATATAAAGACAACTTTTTTACTGGCAAGAAAATTGGTGATTTTTTACATAAACCTGAATACAGAGTATTTTTGGAACACCAGGGGGTTTATGAAATTCCATGTTTGCAGTGCTCAAGAAGCTATGTACACCAATCTAATAGATGAATAAATGTCAGAATTAAGGAACATATAAGTGCTTTTATTCAGTAAATTAAGCCATCATTTTTTCCAAGAAATAATCTTTACTGATAAACTCTAATAGATTACATGAGAATGGTGTCTTGTACTTCAAGCTTGATTAGATTTACACATTGTAGACTAAAGTAACTGGTTGAAAAAGTAAGAAACTATTTATTTGGAAGACTGACCTTGGACCAGGTCTCTTTGTGTAGCCAGTTTGACACTAGAGTTTTGTCTCTGGCATGAATGTTTTTAACAATTTGTATCAGGTCTCTCTGACTGTAGAGTTACTGTTATCAAAATGAATTTGCATCTTGGTAGCCAGACTGCAAAGATGAGAAAAATGAAAAACCTGATGGTTGAAAAAATGCCTGTGGTAATGGTGTTCTGAATTACTAATACTTCTCTTAGATCCAGTATCACTTTTTCTGCAATGATGTGTTTGAGCTGTCTGAGGAATGGACAACTGTAGAGTATGTGTTGGATTGTTTCTTCATCTCTGTTACAATGTTACCACTGTGGACTAATTTTGGAGAAGCTTTTTCTGTACACCACAAAATGGCTTGTGGGTAGAAAGTTGATGTTTAATTTTATGAGAAAATCGATATGATTCAGTTCCACAAACCAATACTTCAGTTTTTTTGATTAGAAGTATGTGGTTTAGACCTAACATATCAGTTTTTACTTTCCATTTTTTTAGAAATTGGCCACAAACCTGATTTTTATAATGCAAAAATAATTGCTAATTTGGAAAGGTATGATTTAAAAACCATGAGAGAGTCAATTGAAATGTTAAAGAGACCTACTGTTTTAAATAAGGCTGATGAAGTACAAAATATTCCAGCCATATAGAAACCTTTCATTTTATCTCTGTCTTCTAATATTAACTTAAAATAATAGTTGAAAAAACTGAGGGAAATAAACATTTTGATAAGCCTTATATTTTGAATGGTGAACTACATCAAGTTGAATTCCCATCTCTCATCTCACATTCAGTCACATTACTGTTTGAGACTTAATTTTTTTTTTTTCAAAAGTTAACCTTGAGAATGGCACATGCTAGTTCGTCCAAATATCAGTATGGAATGGAAAATAACACACGGTTTAAATCAAAAAATCATATATATATATTGTACCGGTCAGTTTCGATATCACTCTCATGTTACCTCTTTTTGAACTCCTTTATCACATCTACACAGTACATAGTATTATTATTACGCACAAACTCCTTTTGTATGGCCCGCTAGCTCACGGAGATTTACATGAGAAACCCGTATAAATTACTTAAAACTACTGTCATCACAGATCTTTACTTTACTAATGGAATTTATATATAAATGAATAAGCAAACTCATCAATAAATTGTCTAACTAGGATAAGAATTTAATAAGTATGTGTGTTTAAGCCATCAAATCAGCAATACAATATCTGGGGTTAATAATAATAAAAGCAATATAGACTACAGGTTTGTTTTACAATACTGTTTAATATAATTACATAATTGGTTAACATAATAAATCTACTTTCTTTACTAGTTTCTAATATTTGGAAAACATTCAACATTAATTAAATGCTTCGTTCAGTATAGGCGGGGAAGATCTATGTGCCTATGAGGTAGTGATCTGTAAACTATATATAACTCATTGCTATTAGATGCACTAATTTATTATTAATAAAATTAATATTTTATAAACACCAAATAATATCTTTCACAAATGAATATTTGATTTATATGTTTACAATATGGTCTTTTAATTATATAATGCTTTAACGTGAAACGACTAACAAATAAATCAATAATTAAAACATGGGTTGGAATCACTTTAAATCAAGCGGGTTATCAACATTAAAAGAGATAACTAAACAATAAATCACTTTGATTTTGACTTACTTCACTTCGCCATGATTTAAGAGGCAACTTTAAAAGAAATAGATAGATCTTGAGAACGAAAGCAGTACTGACATAGCAGGAATAAAAACATTGATAAGATTGATGCAAATTTCGCCATTATATTTGGAGAACAAAATGGTCACTCTGCATTTTCGCAGATGGCAACCTGGAGAGAGAGCTTCCTCAGACGTAAGGAGAAATGAGGTCGGGACTTTTTCACCCTTGAGCCTTACTGTCCGATTATGGAAATCCTGAAGAATGGAAATCCACATTAATAGCTTAGATTTTCTAAAATACATTTATTAAAATAATAGCGAATTCATTGAACTTAGAATAATTTGCTTATGCCAGCAATGCCTATATTAATGGAATAGACACTTTATTCATGTCCATTACTTAAATTAAATACCAAAATAATTGTCCAAGCGTAGCGACTTGAACCTCTTCAAAATCAAATTGGAATAAATCAATCATGACTATAATGTCATACTAAATAACAATAAAAATAATTACTCCCTTTTATTTAGAGACTTTCCAAATGTAAATTTCATTTAAAACCCTCTTTAATATCTCGTCAAAGCACATTAAAATCTATTGCGATAAATATTCATTTCCTTCTCACAAACTCGACTTAGTGCTTTAATAACAAAATAAACACATACAATATTCATTTTATTGATTTTTTTGTAATATATATAGATATATAAAGTTACAAATCGATGTATGTATTTCTTCAAAATGGGAATGCTTTCAACTATCCTTGTAGATTTTGTCAACTAATACTTTGAAAGGTCAACACTCCCATAATTCTGTGATCTTAACATTTGCTGCCTGCCTATTGATTAAATGTTGCTTGTATTTATATACTAACATAGCTTCTTTAATTTTTATTATTATTATTTCTTTCAGTTTCCAATAGTTTTACGTTACTATAATTAAAATCAAAACCATATATACATGATTTAATGTGGTCATAAAAAATAGAAGGTGATAAATTATCATTATTTTTATAATTTTGTTTTGTATTTTGAACCCTTTTTAATAATAACAAGTTCTCTTTTGTTCTATTTTCCAATATGCATCTCAACGCACCTATATATCCACTGCCACACCTACATGTCTATTTGTAAATAATACAATTTTTATTTGTCAATAAGGTTTTGTCTTTTGAGTTATTTATTAATTTATTTAATGTAGGTGATGCATAAAATCCAATGTCACATATACCTTTATAAATTTTCTTAAGGAAACTTGCCTTTTAATTTGAAGTATATGGTTTTGATGTCCATTTTTTTTGTCAGAATAATTAACATTATTATTAATATTACTTTTATATTTAGAATTAAAATTTTTAATAGGATAATAACCATAATCATAACTTTATCTACCATTTAACAATTCATAATAATAAATTTTAATATTTTTGGCTTTATCCAGTGTATATTTACAAAGATTATCATTTCTAAATAAGAATGACTTTAAACCTACAATTTTATGAGACATTGGTACTTTTGATTTTTATGGATTATATTCTCATTTTACCATTGGTTTAATAGTCATATAGTAATCCAGTTTATTTTTGTTTCTAGTTATCTTGAGATCTAAAAATTGAACACTCATTAAATTTTCATCTGTTTTAATCAATTTTAAGTCCTTCATATTATTTAATTCATCAAACAAATCATTAATAACATTTGGCTTTCCACAAACAAAAAACATCATCAACATTTCGATTGTGTAAAGTAATATATATATATATATATATATATATATAGTACTATATATTATATATATATATATATATATATATATATATATATATATATATATATATATATATATATATATATATATATATATATATATATATATATATATGAAATGGCAATAACTATGCACTACTGAGTTCTGTAACACCAACAATTATAAAAAAGTATACAGATATCAAGCTGTCTTTAATAAGCAAACAAAAAATGTTAAATGTCCCAATAACTATTTTACTTTTAGCTATAATAAACTTTTTACTTTGAATTTTGCATGGGGAATATGAATTAAAAGTAATATAACTAAGGTGCATGTAAAATATTTTATAAAAATTTCAGCTAGTGTTATGCATTGTTTCTCTTTATATATATATATATATATATATATATAGAGATAAGAGATATATATCTATGATTTATATATATATATATGCTATATATATATATATATAAATCATAGATATAATAAAATATCTTTACTGACAACAAAATGATATATAACAATAGCTGTAATATAGTCATATAATCATCACAAATAAAATATATAAAAGCTTTTTTTGACAAATTTTAAATATTTATCCTTTTCAATATGCATACATAGTGACATCTACCAGCTCTATATAAAATTAACACAAGCCCATAATTATACTTAAATATAACAACACATATTATACAACCCTCCATTCATTTTTCATTATCCAATTATTAGTTAAATTAATTGATGTTTTATAAATGTTCATACAATTATTTTTGTTATAATTAATATAATTGGTTTCATATATTTTCCTTCTATTAATTTCTTTAATATAATTTAATGGACTTATATTCTTAACACAATCTATTCTATGTCCATATTTTAAGTAGTGAACATATAATGCAGATCTGTCATCTCTTCTATTAATAGAATTATTATGTTCTTTAGCCCTTTCTTCTAATTGTTTTGCTGTATGCCCATAATAAACCATACTGCAAACCCCACAAGTAATTTTATATACTATACTCTTTTTATATTTTATATGATCTTTTATTTTATAATTCCCTACTAATATATCAAGAGTTTTACTGTTTGACCATCCTATTTTAATATTTTGATTTATATAATTTTTATTTTTTAATAATGTATTATATATATATATATATATATATATATATATATATATATATTCCGATCTTCATATCAACATATATATATATATATATATATATATATGTTGATATGAAGATTTTCATGGGTTGCATATTAATAGACATATTTTGTGGGTTCATCCCCTCTAAAAAATTTAAATATTAATATAATGTCATTTTGACTTGATCACACAAGTCATCTTGGGTGTACCTTTTATCCCCCAGTAGATAACTTATGTGATCAAGCTGAAACATCTGTATATCAATATTTAAATTTTTTTAAAACAGATGGACCAGCAAAATATGTCTTGTGTATATATATAACTGAATATTTGTAAACACATATGTCTTGTGTATATATATAACTGAATATTTGTAAACACAGTTACTAAATTATTAAAAAATTTTATCTACTTAGGAGCACTTTTGATTATTCCAGTAATCAGTGTCAACTAAAGCTTTGAAATGCTAACTTTCCCATGATTCCTTAATCTTAACATTTGCTCCTTACCAGTTAATTAAGTCATGTTTATATTTGTATATTAGCATAGCCTCCTTTATTTTTTCTTTTATTGTTATTTTTTTCAATTTGCAATATTTTTACACTGTTAAAATTGAAGTCAAAATCATAAATACATGCTTTTTATGGTCGTAAAAAATGGATGCTGAAATATTATTATCTACTATGCAACTTTGTTTCAATTTTTGAACACGTTTTAATAATAGCAAGTGTTCTTTAGTTCTTTTTTTTTCCACAAACAAAAAATGGCAGGTTTGAAGTCCTTCTTATTTAGAAATAATAGTCTCTGCAAATATTATTCAGATAAAGGCAAAAATATTGAAATATATTTGAATGAATTGTTAAATGTTGGCTATAGTTATAATCACATATATGATGTTATTAGAGATTTTACTACAAAATATAAAAATAAAAATTTTAATAATAATATTGATTCTCCTGCTAATAAAAAAATATGGATATCAATCCCATATATTTCAAATTATCAAGTAAAGTTTATAATGAAAAATTATAAAGATATATGTGATATTGCATTTTACACACCTCCTACATTAAATAAATTAATAAATAACTCCAAAGATAAAACCTCATTTATAAATACAAATTGTGTCATTTATAAATGGATACGTAGGTGTGGCAGTAAATATATAGGTGAATCTAGATGTACATTGGAAAAAAGAACTAAAGAACATTTGCTATTATTAAAACATGTTCAGAAATCGAAATAAAATTGCATAGTAGATAATAATATTTCAGCATCTGTCTTTTACGACCATAATAAATCATGTATTTATGGTTTTGACTTCAATTTTAACAGTGTAAAAATATTGCAAATTGAAAAAAATAACAAAAGAAAAATAAAGGAGGCTATGCTAATATGCAAATATAAACATGACTTAATTAACATGTAAGCAGCAAACGTTAACCTCATGGAATTGTGGGAAAGTTAGCATTTCAAAGCTTTAGTTGACACAGATTACTGGGATAATCAAAAGTGCTCCTAAGTGGATAAATTTTTTTAATTATTTAGTTATTGTATTTACAAATATTCAGTTATATAATTATGTATATTGCTTTAAAAATACAGACATTGAATCATAATATTAGATAGATAGATAGATAGATAGATAGATAGATAGATAGATAGATAGATAGATAGATAGATAGATAGATAGATAGATAGATAGATAGATAGATAGATAGATAGATAGATAGATAGATAGGTAGATAGATAGATAGATAGATAGATAGATAGATAGATAGATAGATAGATAGATAGATAGATAGATAGATAGACAGACAGACAGACAGACAGACAGACAGACAGACAGACAGACAGACAGACAGACAGACAGACAGACAGACAGACAGACAGACAGACAGACAGACAGACAGACAGACAGACAGACAGACAGACAGACAGACAGACAGATAGATAGATAGATAGATAGATAGATAGATAGGCAGACAGACAGACAGATAAGTAAATAGATAAACAGATATGCACACTAAAATATATGTAATAAATAAATATATTATTTTAACAGTTAAGTTTTAACCATTATTAAATAAAATAATGTTCATGTTATTTATTATTTTTTGTTTAAAAGTTCAATTTTTCCTATGATTATTTATTTACTACACACACAAATACCCGCCTATATAGACATGATATGTCACATTAAATAATATTCATAAAAAGAGCATATTAATATCTCACAAATATTAATATGTATTATTTTTATAAAAAAAAGAAAGAGACCTTCTTTTGTTAGTATTTAGACCTTATACATAATAACAAATTCAAACAATAATAATTGTGATAATAAATCAATTATATTTCAATTATATTTGAAAGATCAAACTACTAACTAAATGGAACGAAATGATATGATAAATGAAATAAATATTAGGGAATATGATTTAAGCACTGCAATGAGAATATGATAATTATTGTAAATATTATTAATCTTTTTTTAGACAATAATAGAATAGTTTTCTTTTTTATTAACAAAATGATAATGATTCAATCCTTTTGTCTTCGACTATAGCAAATAAAAAGATAATGATTCAATATTTATTTCACATATATTTTATGAAATTTAAGTTATAATTTCTGTACATGTAATTAATAATTTGATATTTCCCAAGAAAAATAAATTATGATATTTAGCGATTCTGCCTTGGGAAAAAAAGTAATGCCAAATTATATTAATATTGTGAATATATGAAATTGTGTTAATTACATTCTTGAAATTTATAACATATGTATCTAGTTTCTTACAAAATAGGATTACCTAATATTTGATAAAAACAATTACTTGGGCTTCAACACCTGTGTGGCATTACTAGGCAGTTCTTAAAAGATTATATCATTTGATCTGGTATTTAGTTAAATACAATTATCTTTGAGTATAGTTATTATATATATAAACTTTTCAAAAGTTCTTTGTACTAATTCAACGCTCTACTTTCATGTTTTTTTTTTCAAATGCAAAATGGAACAATTATGTATTTTTTAATTTTTTAGTTATTATAGAGATAATGTAAACAGCTGTTTGTAAAGTTTAATAGTTCAGTGTTTACAAATATTTAAGTGCTTAATGGCATTTTTTGACAAAATTAAATACAAATATTAATAAGAGTAATAATAACAAAGCAATATTCTTTTTTAGTGTGGGCAATCATCGAGATAATACAATTTTTCAATTGATTTGTTGATTAAAATGTTTTTAAAAGTACAAGTATTACTGTCTTTAAAAAAAAAAGGGTAAATAGTTATTTTCCTTTATAAAAAAAAGTTAGAGAAAATTAAAAAAATATAATTTACTATTTGTTGCAAAAAAAATTTAAGATTTGCTAATATATGTGTTAAAAAAGAGTCAGAAAATTAAAATTAAAACTGGAAAAAAGACATCTTCATCAATAATTTATCACGCTCGTATACCTTAGTTGAATTACGTATTAAATATATATATATAAGTTCATTTATTTAAGGTTTACATTTTATTTTTTCATGTCTTTATAATCGCAGAATAGAATTAGTATTCAAAAGCAGAAAATAAAGTTAAAAATTGTAATTTATACATATATTAGTTATATGAGGAATTCGAACTCAGACTTTCACATGACCCATAACTTTTAGTGCCATCTTATATGGCTGACCCACGTCCTCACACACATGTAGAAAAGATAAATAATATTCACCACGTGTGTGATCACGTGAATCAGCAGTATAAGATGATACTGAGAGTTGTGTGTCCTGTGAAATTCTGAATTCGAATCCCGCATATATTACTTACATACATGCAGCTGTAAACCTGTACAATGTATTAATATATTAGTTATGTAAAGAAATCTTTAAAAAAATACTTCTTTTTTATACTTTTTATAAAGTTTTATTTCATTTAATTATTTTGCTGTAACGTAAATAGATTGATAGATGTACAGATAGATAAAAAATAGACAGACTGATAGATGGATAGTGGATGGAATTACAGACATACAAATATGTCCACAAATAGAAATACACAAATATGGGCAGATATAAATAGATAGTTTGGTAGTCTAATAGCAGTTAGTAATTATACTAATAAACAGACAGACAAATAGATAGACATAGAAATCGATATATAAATAGAGAGCAAATAGATAGATAGATAGATAGATAGATAGATAGATAGATAGATAGATAGATAGATAGATAGATAGATAGATAGATAGATAGATAGATAGATAGATAGATAGATAGATAGATAGATAGATATATATAGTTAGATGGATAGATGGATAAATAGATAGATAGTTAGATGGATAGATGGATAGATAGATAGATAGATAGATAGATAGATAGATAGATAGATAGATAGATGGATATATAAATATATATATATATATATAGTTAGATGGATAGATGGATAAATAGATAGATAGTTAGATGGATAGATGGATAGATAGATAGATAGATAGATAGATAGATAGATAGATAGATAGATAGATAGATAGATAGATAGATAGATAGATAGATAGATAGATAGATAGATAGATAGATAGATAGATAGATAGATAGATAGATAGATAGATAGATAGATAGATAGATAGATAGATAGATAGATAGATAGATAGATAGATAGATAGATAGATAGATAGATAGATAGAGGCAGACAACACTCTATATAAGAAAATGAGACAATGAGAAGAGACAGGGTCTATCTTTTCTGAAAAAAAAGTCATATGCTGTAGATAGACAGTATTTTCATTACCTATAGAACCAGTTACATGACCTTCAACTAACTGCATTATATATATATATATATATATATATATATATATATATATATATATATATATATATATATATATATATATATATATATATATATATGTGTGTGTGTGTGTGTGTGCATTGTAATGGTCAGCTTACATATGTTTAAATTGATTTAATTTAAATTTAATTAATTGAGTCCCACTTGACATTCAGGAAATATAATCACTAATACTGAATTTATATATTTAAATAAAATTTGAAAGTATTTTCTTTAATATTCTGACGATGGTGACCACTACACAACCACTATTTGCAATACCTGATAAACCATATGGACCATAAAGTTATTTTGATCAAATGGATATTGAATAATTATGCAGACCAAAACACTATTTAAGTAAATAATGTAAATAATTTATTTACAGAGTATCACACTTTCAGATAGTATATAACTACTCCCTAAACATGCTTACATAACCGATGATTTTGTTTAAACTGATTATTGCTTTAATGAGTCTTTTATCAATTACCTTTTAACCTTTAGTTCACATGCAAGGTGGGAAAGAATAATAGTTATTTTCTTAAGTGTCGAGTTTTTAATTTTGATTAATTTTAAACATTAGTCTTTCAATTACATATTAAAGTAGTAACATGGTTATATGAAAAAGTACATTTATCATAAAGTAAATCCCTGGTTTTTAATGTATCTTGAAAACAATTCAAAATGTGGCTGACCCTTACAAATATAACACAATTACTTATATCATAAGCTTCATAGCATAGTTATACACATATATTTAATATAGAGTAAATTTTGATCAATATATATATAATTGAAATAATAAATTTAACGGTTTAATTATAATTACAATTTTGTTTTTAATTAACGGACATTATATATATATATATATTTCTGCTATGAATAATTCTAAGGATTGGATAATTTAGATCCCAATACTAATTAAATATTAAAGTCAACTTAATTACAGAGATGAAAGATTTTAGTCTGATTTCTAATTTAATAGTAACTTTATTTAATTAACTAAGGTGGCTCTTTGGGTCTGACGTCCAATTTTCAGATTAAAATCATGAATAAATCTATTGTATAAATGCAGTATATTTTAGCTACTTGGCAATGATCAAAAATTGCATTTATATTATAATGCATTTATATTATAAGTTTTATATGCATAAAATCTTATTCACAATGGTCAAAAAGAGAACAAATTTATGTACAAAAAGAGTCAATTAAAATTCAAACCAAACTTTTAAATTAAAATAGTAGTAATTATATTACACTCAATATTTAACATCTGAATACATTCTGTTTGTTCGAAGTAAATATTAGAACTTTACATATTTGCTGACGATTTTAGACTAAACAATTTTAATGAATTGTATATATATATAATAAAACAAGCGGGAGCAATTTTTTAATATTATTTGTTCAACTGCTTTAAAACACAGGTCGATTATTTATATATGCCTAGCAATCTTTTATTAACTATTCATATCCTTCTTTAATTAATCCATTAAATAATAGTAAATAACACTCCAATCATAATAAAATATAGTTTGTTAGAATTAACATATTTTTAAGAAGTCATAAATTAAAACATTAAAGTGTTCAATACATTAGAATAAATTCTAAACAATTTTTAACTTATGCACAAAAGTTTTATAGCCAGAATTCTCCACAATTTGTTGTGAAGATTCTGTTTTGCTGACTTATAATTATTGCATAATTGATTCAAGTAATTGATTTTATTTATAATCCTACAAGTTGCTATGATATACTTTATGAATTGCCTGATTTTGAAATTTAAGATTTAAACATTTTCATTGTATTCTGAGTAAGGATTTATTTAAAATATCTTGATCAGTTCCACAAGTGGTTAAGATTATAATTCAGCAATTGACAGTTTTTCCATTCTTCTATTTGGCCATTTAAATGATAGCTTATTACATCTTGAATAAAGCAAATATCCAGAATTGATTAATTCCATGCAAACTTGAATACATTTGACCTTTTTTGTTGCACACCTTTGAAAATATTCTATTTTCAATACCTTTATGTCATCTTTCCATTTTAATTATATGAATTTTAAAAAAAAAATATCTTTTATTATTTAATTGATTGGATTTACAAAACACTGTAATTATTAAATATCTTGAATTTTCCCTTGCTCATATCTGAAAATAGAATTAATCTTATTAACTTGTAGTTAATTTAATTATTTAAAATCTATTTCTTAATTAAGTTATATTGCAGTACATTACATACATTTTTTTTTGATTTTGGTAAATAAACAACAACAATTTTAACATAGTTTATCTAATTTATAATTTTTTTTTTTTAATTGGAACACTTTTAACAAACCTATTATGTTATTTATTGTTTTAAAATATGCTGTTGATAATTCATTTTAACACTTTTGAAAGCTATATTTATATTCGTCCTCACAATAACATTGAAAAACAGCTTTCTTTCATATGGAAGACTACATGGCTAACATTGAAATGAATAATACATTATTAATTTCAACATGAATATTAATAATTTTAAATGAATTACTGAAAAATATAGGCTTCTTTTTATTTCAATTATACAAAGGTAATGTTAATTGATAGAGAAATACATATATGGATAGATGAATGAATGAATGAATTAATGAGTGGATGGAATAGATGAATAGATACCTGTATCGTAAATTTAAAATCAAATTACATGTTAAATCCTTTGTAAAAAAGTACCTTACCTATGTCTTTTTTGATAGTAATTAGGATATATACCTTTTTTTTTTTTAAAAAAAAAACGTTTGCATTTCTATTTCCCCTTTTAAAAAATGGTGAATCAAATTTGCACTAAATTGTTATTTATCAATTTTATTTTTAGCAGAATTAATTTTTCAAAATTTTAACTTAATTTTTTAATCATCGAATTTGCACATTACATTATATATTAACGTTTTAACATTTTATCTGTTTGATACATTTTAGTTTTATATTAGTAAAAGAATCATTAAAAACTTAAAAATTATTTGGAAAATTACTCTTTTGACTTATTATATTTTAATTCAAAGTTAATATTATTTCTGATTATATATATATATCTGAACTGTTACATTATATATATATATATATATATATTTTATATTAGTAAAAGTTTCATTATATATATATATATATATATATATTGTAACCTTCCAGGTTGGCACCGGAAAGAAATGTGGGAAGGTCACATTTGTGCTAACAATGGCTAAAGGTAATTAGTTGAGAAAAATGAATTGTAATATAATTTAATATTTAAAATTGATTTTTTAGGAAAACTAAACTTAAATTGTGATGTAATTTTCTAGTTAAAATTAGGATTTTAGCAAATTTAAATTTTTAAATGGGTATATTGATTGGGGGAGTTTTGGACTATATGTTTAGTGGTAGATGTTTGCATATAGTAGAGGATTTACATGTCATAATAGGCAGATGCATAAATATATTATTAATTAGAATTTTCTTTTCTATATTTTTATTTATAAGTTATTGATTATATATTGTCTTAGAATCTTATGTTTTAAAAAATGATAAAGATTATTTGTAATAGTAAATAACATTTCTAAAATTAATAATTAATATTTAATACTTTTTATTACTATTTTTATTATAGTTAAACATGTTATTGTTAAAATTTTTATAAATAATATTTCTGGCAAGCTTCCAAAGTTGATTGTTATAGAAACACAGAGGGCATGAGTGGAGAAAGATATAGAGTGTAAAACTTGAAAGTAAAAAGTAAAAAAAAAGCTCCAAGGAAGAAGAAAAAAAAACTTAAAGGAATCAATAACTCTCTAAAAGTATTACAAATATTTAAAAAAGAACATCGCAAGGATTCTAATAATGTATTTATGGAAATTTTCTATTATACTACTGGATTAATGAAACCATGAAGAGATAGACCCAGAGGAAAATCAGCCCCAAACTTCTATTAAGCTATGGTTCAAGTTCGCTACCTTTTCAAAAATACCTTGATGTCACGATAAGTAATATAATTTATTTCAAGATATTGCCAAAAGTAAGTAATATTAAAATGGCAAAATTGTATAAAATAATGCTAGCACAATTTTTTTCATTAGACGCTAAAAGCAAACGCCTAATATTAAATTCTAATCATTTTTTATCAATCTTCTGCAAATTAAAATTTAAAATAAAAAAAATTATCTACTTAATTTTATAACCAGAGGATCATTTTCTACTGTATAACTATGCTATTCGCGTATATATAGTGAAATAATGTCAATGCATGCAAATATCATTTTTAACGCCCATCACAAAATTCTAGGATCAAAAAAAAACTCTTGTCATTCTTAATAAATTATGCTTTAACAATGGAAAGACATTTTTTTTATGTTACATCTTTGAAATTAATATGAATGTTTCTTTCAATTTTCAATTTTTTTTTTTAAAAAAACTTAACATGTAATAATAGGATATTGACAAATATATTTATTTTTTTGATTACAATAGATGTATAAACAATTTTTTTTTGTTTTGTTTTGTGTTCTTTAAAAAAAAAAACAAAAAAAAAACAATGTAATTTCATTATCATTAGAGTATGATAATTTATTATTTTGTATGATTTAGAAAGTATATAATAGGTGATTCTAGATATTCGGATGTGTGCGTGATGCTATAGATTATTATTTTAAAGATGTATTTATTATGCAATTTAGTTAATGAGGTATATTTAAAGAAAATAAAGAATTAAAACCTTATCTGTTGTAAGTTCAGTATATAGGAGTTATATTGAATGTGAGTTGAGGGTAGAAATGGTCAAGGGACGATTAGATTATGTAGATTAAGTTTGGAGATTTTCGTTAACTCTTAAGCGTATAGGTATAAGTGTTTGGTTATTATTTTCCCTGCCTTTATTTATTTTGTATAGTTGCTGTTATATGACTTACACCGATTGTAACAGATAAGTGTTAGATATTTTTTTATAATATGTAAAAGATGATTGATTTGTGGCATCATACAAGTTTATAAGTAATCTAATAAAATATATTTCATGAATACATTATGTTTACAACAAAATCAAACACACATATTCAAATATATATATATATATATATATATATATATATATATATATATATATATATATTAATATCAAACTAATTTTAAAATAATTTATATATATATATAAAAATTATATTATACATAATATATTTTTTATAATATATTTTTAAATTTTATTAAGTTATTAATCTTATGAAATTTAATTATATAAATAGATAAAACATATAAATTTATTATATAAAAAATTATTTTATCAATTATTAAAAATCAATATTATTATTTAGTATATTTTTAAGCAAATAAATTTCAATTTAATATTTTTATATATATAATTATATTTTTTTAATGTTAATTTTAAAAAAAACATTTAATTTCAAAATAGCATTACATACAACAATGAAAAGAACATTATATTATTATTAAGATAGATAAAACCAACTAAAGATAAAATTTTTTTACTTTTTTCTTTGAAATTACATTCTTCAAATATTAATAAGATAGATTTCTATGTAAATACATAAATCATGACAGGCTAATAGGGATATATCTCAGCCAAGATGCCGTTTTTTATTTATCAAACATTTTAAAAAAAAACTAAAAAATTTCAATACATATATTTATCCTCTGACAAATTTGACATACTATCTAATCTATAATGTCAATCTAATAATATCTGGAGTAATTAAAATTAATATATTGAATTTAACACTTCAATTTATTTATTTATTTTTCAAGAAACAATTTTAAAAGAATAAAATAACATATACCAAAATTAACATTTTCCTAACTGATAATTCCACCTTTACTAGAATCATTTAATATTAAACGATAAAAAATAAAACAAAGGAATAAGTTGATTTTAAGAAATAATGTGAACTTTGAAAGGTAGTTAATAATTTTATATATATAAATGATATATAAATATATTTTGAATATATTTTTTATTTTATTTTTCATTATAAAAATATAATTTTATAAAAGTCAATAGCTCTTTTTCTAACAAATAAACTTTAAAGTGTTAAATTAACATAAGAATTTAAAATCTAAAGAGTATTTTGGATAGAGTTTGATATTTAAAATAAATTTCTATTACAAATTTTATATAAAAAAAAAAATTTTTATATAATTTTTTTTATTTTTTTTAAACTTAGTATAATAATTCTAGCATACCAAAACAATAATTATAGTATTTTGTATATAAATTTTTTTTTTAATATTTTAAATATCTGAAAAATATAATATGATTTTATATATTATACTACTTTTACACAGATATTTTTAATATTTAATAGTATACTTATTGCAAGTATATACGTATATTTATATTTTGTATTTAAGAATTGATATACCTAAAATTAAACATAATATAAATAAAATAAAGATGTATATTTTTTTATAAGTAATGTTTTGTAATTTATTTGAAAGATAATAGTATTTTATTCTTATTTTTTTTTTAGTCCAAAGTCATTATGAAATTAATTGAATTCCAATTTAATAGAGGATAACTTCATATTCACTTATTGTTTAGTCTTTGGCTCTTCACATATTTTATTCATTGATATGTTTAGATATCATAAATTTACATAATAGATGATATGGATTTAATAAATTCCCTTTGTTTCGATATATATATATATATATATATATATATATATATATATATATATATATATATATATTTATGATTGTTTCTCAACCTGAAATAAATTATAATGATAAACCTGCTCTGAGATTTTGATTTATTTCATAAGCTAGTTGGAAGGGCAATAAACTTTATTTAAATAAACTGATAATTTGCTTCTTCATTTAAACAAAAATTTATATATTAGGCTTTCTCAACAATTGGATTCATTTAGATTAAATCCTCGTTATCATCCAATGTTTGAGCATTATTTTCTTTTCATATATTGATGTTCTATTACATTTGAGATATAATTGTCTATATGATATATTGTCCATTACATTTGGCCAACGTTGGTCCCAATACTGATGATTGGTATAAGGGTAAAGTATGTTCCTACGAGCTACAAGGGTCAGCAAATGTTGTTTAATTATTCATACATTTGGTGATCAAAGTAGGGCTTGGTTAACAAGATTATTGTTGCAAAGCATGTTTATTTCATTGAGACAAAAGCTATTGCTTCCAGTTGGCTTTCCAATAAAGAGCAACGCAATATATATATATATATATATATATATATGATTAACATATTAAATAGTAGTCAAATTTGATTTTACCTTAGAAGAGATGTAACTGGTTATCAAGGTGCATAAATAATATTTTTTTATTATAATTATAATTATTTCTTTTGTCTTTTTTTTTTAATAAATATTTTAATGAATTAAAAGTCCAAATGAATTGCTTGACTATTTATGTTCGATTCTCCATTTCCATACACACACACACACACATCTGGTTAATATAACATAGTCATAGAAGATATAAGTTTGTCAATATAATTCAAGTTTTATTTAATTTGTCTGGTGGTAATAAATGTCAGTATTACAATGCCAATAATATATTTTACTTTGCTTAGAATAGATAGTGATATGGATATAAAGGTACCCGGTCCTAATCATTATCTATCCTATATTAAATATGATAATTGATGATTGTGCAATAGTTTTAGTATTGAATAGATGCTCTGAACATACTTAAATTAACCTTATAGTATTATTGTTTATAGACGTTTTTATCATCCTTGTAGGCCTCATATATTAAGACCATATCCTATAATCTCAACTGAGCTAGGCCATGGAGTGGTTGCAATATAAAACCTTTTAAATAAATTTAAATATAATTTATAATTATAAATTTTATTCTATTTTGCATAGAATTGGCCCCTGGGCAATTATAAATATGATAAAGTAAATAAGTGAAGAAGATGGAGTTTATGGGAGAGGGTTAAAGTGACTGCCGAACTAGGGCTTTACATATTTAAGATTAAAGTGACCACCCAATCGTGGGGCCTGTTAATTGTGGGGCCCGATATATTTAGGAGAAATTGGCCACCCAGTTGTGTCCCTGTTTAATTAAGTTTCATAGCCTGATATATTTACGGTTAAGTGGTGGCATGCATTGTGGATAGCTTGATATACATGGGTTAAGTGGCAAGTCTCATATCCTGTAGAATATTTATCTTTTGTTGGTTTAATTGGTTAAAGTGGCGACCTTGGCTCAATCATTGGGGTCTATATTAATTAAACACCAGACCCTGGTTTAATTGGTTAAAGTGGCGACCTTGGCTCAATCATTGGGGTCTATATTAATTAAACACCAGACCTTGTAAAGTATCTATGTTTTTGTGGCTTATGTTGTAATGTCTCCAGGATTATCTAAACCTAGGTTCATTAATTAATTTTGTTGGTTAAATACAATAAGCTATATGAGTAAAACAGTATTGTTAGTCAAAATATTTATTTAAAAAGAATAAGATAGTTTTTATATATATATATAATATAAAAAAAAAAAGAACTAATTATATGTGTAGCTTGTACTATCTCAGTGTATATATACTATACATTTGTTAATATGTGTTCATGACAATAAGGAGAAAGAAAATTAAAGTGTTAGAAAGGTAGTAAGAGTAAATTGGAACTAAGGGTAAATGGAGCATTAACTAAGGTTTGAAATAAGCAAATTAGAGTTTGAAATAAGCCAATACCTGAAAGATGTGTAATATATATATATATATATATATATATATATATATATATATATAAATATATATAATATAAATGTCAGATGTATAGATTAAAAAAAAACAATTTTTTCTTTCAGGTGATATAAATAAATACAGCCATGAGACAGCTTAATTTCAATTATAAAGCTATATAAATATCACAATTTAGAGTAAATGTTAAAGTTGATGCCAAATTTTTTTATATATATATATATATATATATATATATATATAATTGATAAGCATATATATATATATATATATATATATATATATATATATATATATATATCTTTTGCTTATCAATTAAATATAGTACTGATGCTAGATAAACATAGAATTATTGATAGTATTAAATTATAAAGTGTTAATATTTTTCATATCTGGAACATTTCTGTTATAGAAAGTTTATAATTTTGAAGGTTAAATAGAATACTTGATTGTTGGAGTTTTGTTGGTTGTGTTGCAAATTTTGGTGATGGATGGAGAATTTTTGTTATTGTCTTAGGTATATGGTGTGTTCATGTCACTGGTGACTGATTGTTCTCATTCACTGCTCCAACCCAAATTATGATATCAGTTGTTAGTTATCATGAAGCAGTTAACAGTAGTCCTGTCATGATTTTGCCTATAAGACTCCAGAGAGAGCAAGGCATAGTTCTTTGTAATATACATATAATATTTGTCTCTAAGACTCTTAAAGATGAGCAAGACAATATTTTATAAATAGCCCCTAAGACTTGGATGTAAGCAGGGCATTGTGATAGTGTTTGTAGTAGAATATTATGGGTTGTGGTAGCTTAGAGTGGTTAAAGTGAGATGATCATCAGATTGTTCATGGAGCATTGTATGTTTTGAGAGCAGTGATGGAGTTCTTCTATCCATCTCAAGATTGTAAACTGCTAATAATTCTTTTGGCTGTCAGTATCTGTTGAATCTTTAGAAGAATGGATAAATATATAACTTGAATATATAGCTCATTCTTAACAGCCTATTTTCTATATTCTTATGCAAAGATTGGAATTTACTATATTTAAGTAAAAATTGTATATCAGTTGGCATAGTAAATGCATGTCATCATTGATTTGATTTTGGTTATAATTTTTTTTCTTTTGGGTTATAAATGCTGGTTATAATATTTGGGAGCACTCAATACAGCATAAAGATAAATAAATATGTTTAAATTAATTTGGTCTTTTATCAGTTGTTTGAATTGGTGTAGTTTGCAATATAACTATAGTGGATCATATAAAATTAATTTATAATTCCAGCTATGTTTAGATTAATGTTATCTAATTAAAACTTAATGTCTTCTTGCCTATGTGTGTGTGGAAAATCGAACATCATATGGGAAAATAAAATTGTGGAAATTTTGTGTCATTTTAGGTATTGATGGTGAATTTGAATTGTTGGTTTGGTAGAGGTTGGAGCTGGTAAACCTTGTTCTCTTTAAGTAGTATTAATAAATTTTTAAGAGATTATAAAAGGGAAGAGTTTAGCTTATATGATAGTTTGGGTGGGTCTCAAGAGACACCATCTCCAGACATTGTTGCAATGTCCCCTGTCCTTGAATCAGGAAATGAAGCTATAGATATATCATATGGAGAGTCTAGTAAGATGAGAGATACTATCCCTAAAACCACAGATGATGACCTGCTTATGTGGTTCAAAGAGATGTTTACAAAATTAGAGTTAGGTCAAACAGACGTAAAATCAGAATTAAAAGAACTAAAGTCTGGTCAAGTAGAAGATAGAGAAAATGCAAAATAGATGTTAGTAGAATTAAAATCAGAATTAAAAGAAGAACTGAAATCTGGATGAGTAGAAGATAGAGAAAAGTCAGAAAAGATGTTTGTAGAATTGAAGTCAGAACTAAAAGAAATAAAATTGAATCAAGATAAGTCAGAGGAGAGGATGGCAGAAATAAAATTGGAAGTTTCAGAAATGAAGTTAGAAATGGTAGATATAAATGCTAGTATAGTTAGGCAGATGCAAGTTGTGGAGGAGAAAGTAAAAAAGTCAAGAATCAGAGATAGCAATAGAAATAAAATTGAGTCAAAAGACATCAGAGGAGAGGATGGTTGAAATAAAGTCAGAAATGTCAGAGATAAAATTAGATTTTGAACTAGAAACAAAATCAGAAATACCAGAAATGAAATTAAAAATGCAAGAGAATATTAAAGGCCATGTATTCAAACCAATATTTTGAAACAAGTGTTAGAACTCACTACAAAGTTAGATACCTATATATTTAGTTTTTAAAAATCATGTTAAACGGTTAATAAGAACATTAGTTTAGCCAAGGAAGAAATAAAGGCATACAAAGAACTTAAATTAAACCAAATAGAAAAGGGAGAACCTAAATCTGTTGAGGTGGTTAGTCAAGATGTTAAAATAGTAGATGCTAATTTGAAAAATAAATTAGAGGAGAATAATAAATCACAAAATATCGAATCTAGAAGTATAGAAACTGAATCTAACTCATCAGTTGAGATAATTGATAAGGATATAGCATATCAGAAAGTATCTTTCAGAGTAATTGATAAATTGTTAAAGTAACTACTACAGATTTGAAAAAGCGTAAAGAACCTATTAGTTTAATTAGTAAAAGTATGGCAGAAAATAGACAACTTGTTAAAATAATAAGAAAAGCAAATCCATAAGTAATTAAAATAGTTAATGAAGATATTAACTTATGTAGTAGTTTGGCAGAAGAAAACAAAGATTCTGTTAAATTAGTTAACAAGGATGTAAATGATAATGTATCATATGATAAGATAGTAGAAGATAATTTAAGAAAAGACAAATCTTTTATTGAATTAGTTAGTGAAGAAACCAAGTTATCTGTTGGAAAAATAAGTACAGATAGTGAGTTAATTCATGAAGAAATAGAGATTCAAAAGGAATCTGTTCAATTGGTTTCTAAAAAACTAGAAGCAAATTTATAATCTGTTGAGTTGATAGATGATAGGGAAGAAGACAAACCATTGATAGATTTAGTAATTTGGAAAAATTTTAAAAATGAAGATGTAATTAGAAAGATTCTTGAGTCGGTTGATGAAAAGATGAAAAAGCGTAAAGAATCTATTGAAATGATTAAGAAAGACATAGATGTGAATGTGGAAAAACAAAAGAAAGATCATAGTTGTGTGGAGGTAAAGTTAGATTTTCAGAATATGATAAAAGAAGTAATGGCAAATAAGGTAGAGGCACAATGATGAATAGAAAGGATAGATGAAACGATATTAGAAATTCGGAGATATAGTCAAGTGTTAGAGGAACGTAAAATGGAGATAAGGAAGAATAGGGAATTATGAGAGAGATCACAAAAACAATCAGTAGAGATGAGTGTAAATTTTCAAGGTTATCCCAAAGTGATAAAACTAAATGATCCTAATCAGTCAAAAGAGGGAGACGTGATTTTGCAGAGTCCGTACAAAGAAAACTAAGAATTGGTTATATAAATTGTTAATCAGGACTCAAAAATAGAGAAAATTGGAGATATAGACATGCTTAAAGATTTAAAGAAGAATCTTGATAAACAGAAAGAAGTTGATAAATTAATGAAGAAAGAAATAATTTCCTTAGACATGAAGTATCCAGAAATTTTGGAAAATTAATTGTTAAAGGTTACTGATATTACAGGTAATAAATGTAAAAATAAAAATGAAAACATAATTTCAAAATGTGTTCTCGATTATTTAGAACATAAGGTGAAGGTGAATGTTTTCAAAAAAAAATATTTTATGGAGATACTAAACATGTAATATGTAGTGTGGAATATTTAATAGAAAGTGTTAGTCATGGTAGAGAAGTCGGTAAAGTGAAAATAAAATGTAAAATTAAGAATACAAAGAAGTTTGATTTAAATTTTCTTAGAAAAGTTAGTAATCCGGAAAGAGATTTATGCAAAGCCAAAGTAAAGCTTAAATGTAAAAGTAAGAAGAAAACCAAAGTAGATTTTATTAAAGAGGTAATTAATCACAATAAACATATGAAGAAAATTAAGGTAAAATTCAAGAAGTTAATAAATGAAAAGATAGTTAATTTAACTTTTGGCAGAAAGGTTGTTGATGAAGAAAAAGAAGTTGGAAAGGCTAAGATCAAACTCAAAGGAGTAAAGGAAGAGTTATTTAATATAAATCATCTTAAGAAAGTGAAGAATAAAGTAAGATATATTAAAAAGAGAGTTAAATCTAGTAAAGTGAAAATGAAATCTTGTAGGAAAAAACTTGCTAGAAGACAGGAGATCAAGAATATAAACACAAGGTTTAAAGTAACCTGTAATGCTTGCAGTTTGGTTCCATGTTCTGCAAGACATGATTAATAAAAGTCATACATATTGTTCAATATAGAATTTAGTTATTTTTTTGCTTATTTAATGTTGCTAAAGTATAATATAAACATGTGTTTACAAAAGCATTAAATGTTTTTATTGTTTTATGTTTATTCGATAGACATAGTTTTCTAATTAAGGAATGATCTTAATGTAAAATTTAATGTATTATTAATATTGATTGTTGTTTATCCAATTCATTTTTCTTTCATAAGAAAGAAGGATTGTAACCTTCCAGGTTGGCACCAGAAAGAAATGTGGGAAGGTCACATTTGTGCTAACAATGGCTAAAAGTAATTAGTTGAGAAAAATGAATTATGATATAATTTAATATTTAAAATTGAGTTTTTACGAAAACTAAACTTAAATTGTGATGCAATTTGCTAGTTAAAATTAGGATTTTAGCAAAATTAAAATTTTAAATGTGTATATTGATTGGTGGAGTTTTGGATTATATGTTTAGTGGTAGATGTGTGTGTATAATAGAGGATTTACATGCCATAATAGACAGATGCATAAATATATTATTAATTAAAATTTTCTTTTCTATATTTTTATTTATAAGTTACTGATTATATATTGTCTTAGAATCTTATGTTTTCAAAAATGATAAAGATTATTTGTAATAGTAAATAACATTTCTAAAATTAATAATTAATATTTAATATTTTTTTATTACTATGTTTATTATAGTTAAATATTTTATTGTTAAAATTTTTATAAATAATATTTCTGACAAGCTTCCAAAGTTGATTGTCATAGAAACACTGAGGGCATGAGTGGAGAAAGATATAGAGTGTAAAACTTGAAAGTAAAAAGTAAAAAAAAGCTCCAAGGAAGAAGAAAAAAAAACTTAAAGGAATCAATAACTCTCTAAAAGTATTACAAATATTAAAAAAAGAACATCGCAAGGATTCTAATAATGTATTTATGGAAAAATTCTATTATACTACTGGAGTAATAAAACCATGAAGAGATATACCCAGAGGAAAATCAGCCCCAAACTTCTATTAAGCTATGGTTCAAGTTCGCTACCTTTTCAAAAATACCTTGATGTCATGTAAGATAAGTAATATAATTTATTTCAAGATATTGCCAAAAGTAAGTAATATTAAAATGGCAAAATTGTATAAAATAATGCTAGCACAATTTTTTTCATTACACGCTAAGAGCAAATGCCTAATATTAAATTCTAATCATTTTTTATCAATCTTCTGCAAATTAAAATTTAAAATAAAAAAAATTATCTACTTAATTTTATAACCAGAGGATCATTTTCTACTGTATAACTTTGCTATTCACGTATATATAGTGAAATAATGTCAGTGCATGCAAATATCATTTTTAACACCCATCATGGAATTCTAGGATAAAAAAAACCTCTTGTCACTCTTAATAAATTATGCTTTAACAATGGAAAGATATTTTTTTATGTTATATCTTTGAAATTAATATGAATGTTTCTTTCAATTTTCAATTTTTTTAAAAAAAAAACTTAACATGTAATAATAGGATATTGACAAATATTTTTTTTTGATTACAATAGATGTATAAACAATTTTTTTTTTGTTTTGTGTTCTTTTTTTAAAAAAAAACAAAAAAAACAAAACAATGTAATTTCATTATCATTAAAGTATGATAATTTATTATTTTGTATGATTTAGAAAGTATATAATAGGTGATTCTAGATATTCGGATGTGTGCATGATGCTATAGATTATTATTTTAAAGATGTCATATTTATTATGCAATTTAGTTAATGAGGTATATTTAAAGAAAATAAAGAATTAAAACCTTATCTGTTGTAAGTTCGGTATATAGGAGTTATATTGAATGTGAGTTGAGGGTAGAGATGGTCAAGGGATGATTAGATTATGTAGATTAAGTTTGGAGATATTCGTTAACTCTTAAGCATATAGGTATAAGTATTTGGTTATTATTTTCCCCTGCCTTTATTTATTTTGTATAGTTGTTGTTAGATGACTTACACCGATTGTAACAGATAAGTGTTATATAATTTTTTTTATAATATGTAAAAGATGATTGATTTGTGGCATCATACAAGTTTATAAGTAATGTAATAAAATATATTTCATGAATACATTATGTTTACAATATAATCAAATGCACATATTCGAAGATATATATATATATATATATATATATATATATATATATATATATATATATATATATATATATATATATATATTATATTGATTAACATATTAAATAGTAGTCAATTTTGATTTTACCTTAGAAGAGATGTAACTGGTTATCAAGGTGCATAAATAATATATATTTTTTATTATTATAATTATTTCTTTTGTCTTTTATTTTTTCTTTTTTTCTTTAATAAATATTTTAATGAATTAAAAGTCCAAGTGAATTGCTTGACTATTTACGTTTGATTCTCCATTTCCACACACACACACATCTGGTTAATATAACATAGTTATAGAAGATATAAGTTTGTCAATATAATTCAAGTTTTATTTAATTTGTCTGGTGGTAATAAATCTCAGTATTACAATGCCAATAATACATTTTACTTTGCTTAGAATAGATAGTAATATGGATATAAAGGTACCCGGTCCTAATCATTATCTATCTTATATTAAATATGATAATTGATGATTGTGCAATAGTTTTAGTATTGAATAGATGCTCTGAACATACTTAAATTAACCTTATAGTATTATTGTTTATAGACGTTTTTATCATCCTTGTAGCCCTCATATATAAAGACCATATCCTATAATATCAACTGAGCTAGGCCATGGAGTGGTTGCAATATAAAACCTTTTAAATAAGTTTAAATATAATTTATAATTATAAATTTTATTCTATTTTGCATAGAATTGGCGCCTGGGCAATTATTAATATAATAAAGTAAATAAGTGAAGAAGATGGAGGTTATGGGAGAGGGTTAATATATATATATATATATATATATATATATATATATATATATATATATATATATATATATATATATATATATATATATATAGAGAGAGAGAGAGAGAGAGAGAGAGAGAGAGAGAAACAGTTCAGGTTTTTCATCAGAAAAAAGGGAACATATCTAACTATAATCAAACCTATGGTATTTGGGTAGGATGCCATGAATGATGTGATGAAGCAATTAACTAATGATCATATCCACCTCCAATGGGCTAGCTCTTAGTTTACACATTAAATCTAAGTACTATTTAATCTAGTTCTTTCATACATCATCCCTCATTTAGATTCCATTATGTATCAGTATTCAAACCCAACCCAAGAAGAGTATTGCCATTGGCTCTTTTTATGGATGACTTTATGTAGCAACTAAGTTTTCATTGATTTAAAATACATCAAACCCTGTTGTTGTGTTATATTTTATAATTATATGTGTGTGCATTTATAGATACTTGTCAAATAAATTGGTCAGCGAGTGTATGAACAAGTTTGATAAACTAAAGACCAATTTGAGTGAAAATGCATTAAAATTTTTTATTAATAACAGATAACAATTGAAATTCTATTCACATGGTGAAATATGACTTATATGTGTCCCATATGCAACTCTACCATATCAATAACTAAAATTATTTGTTATTCCAACTCATACCTATAGCAAATATGCATCAATGGACACTCCCTATATATCAAAGCTGCTAGAAATAACATGAAAATAAGCCTGAAGAAAGAAATTAAAGGTGTTGAAACTAAACTATCTGTAGAGATGGGACAGCTATCTTTAGGCTTAAGACACATTCAGAATGTCAAAAATGAATTAAAACTAAAAATGATAGAAAATGAAGTATCTGGAGATTGTGACTATATATCTTGAAATATTAAATGACTCCTACCCAGAATCCACTCTCCCATACCAGATAATGCCTGAGATAGGGGATAATCATCTCAAAACCAAACCAGATATTCAGACTTCAACTACATGAATAACTACCCAGCTAATAAATCCCACCAAGGCATTAGCAACATTAACAAAAGGTCAATTCAATCCCCAAAGTCAGATAGAGAACTCAACCTGCTCAACAAACTTACCCCTAGATAATATAGAATTTGAGATAAATCATGAATCTCAAAAGTTGAGATAAGGAGAGTTAAATAAATAATCAATCAAACAAGATTGAAATAAACAACTATTAATAAGTATAATTAAATATTTATCAAACCGACATTCATCTCCATTGAGACCTTCTCAAGATATTATTATAATGATTCACATAACCAATTAACAGTATTCACTACATCTACTGGACACTATTTACATTTGATTTAATTTCTTTTTAAACATGCTAATTGGTTATTTGAATCACTACTATAATATCTTGAGAAAGTCTCAATGAAAATGAAAGTTGGTTTGATAAATTATTAATTATTCTTATTAATAATTGTTTATTTCAATCTTGTTTGATTGATTATTTATTTATGTGTTTGTGACAACATTGTGAACAAATAAATTATATTGGATATTTGACCATCATAGTGACAAGGAGATTTAGTTGATCCTTTAATGTTTCAAATGAAACTAAGCTCTCAAGACCCCTAGGCTGACTATGCATTAGATGATGAATCTATGATAGTTAATACAATTCCATGTCTTCATAACATTATGGTGGAATATTTGAATGAAGATGCAATGGTAAATTTATTGGATGATTATTTAGAATCATCATGGTACACTTTTTTCACCATCAGAGCAAATTTAAAACGTTCTTCAGACACAATATTGGCTTATCAAAATGTTTATTTTGCTTAGTTTTTTCACCTATTAATTTTAAGTTAATATTAAATAAAATGAGAGGTTTCCACATAGCTTGAATACATTGTGCTTTGTCAGCTCTATTTAAAACAGTATGTCTCTTTAATATTTCAATTGACTCTCTCATGGTTTTTAAATCATATCTTTCCAAATTTGCAAGTATTTTTATATTGTCAAAATCTGGTTTGTGACCAATTTCTAAAAAATGGGAAGTAAAAACTGATGTGCTAATGTTTTGATTAAAAACATTTCTTTGTTTTAATCAAAAAAAAAAATAGCACATTCAATACACCCTTAATATTAAATGAAAAAATAAAGGTATATAAAATAAGATTAGTAATAAATATCTTAATTCTGCTTTATACATCCAAGAAAAGATGCAGGCCATACTATTAAGTTTGATGAGGCCTAATGTTGTCTTTGTTGAGAGAAATGAAATAAAAAAGGGATTAAAGCATCTTCATTATTATAACTTATTTAAAAGTTCTTTTAATATTGAGGGTGTAAATGGAATTGTTGGTAATGTTTAATTTAAATATGTTATTTTGTATTATTTACACTTCAGAATTCTGCTTGTAGCAGTGAAACTATTGGTTATATTTTAGAGCTTATATTGTTTGGCTATTTTGGTTGAGTTGTAAATTGTCACATCTGCTATGCCTACAACTCAAAATTTTAAATTTAAATAGTATTGCATCTTTCCTACAAACTTTACATTATTGACAATTCTGCAGTGAAAAACCTAAATATCATCAATGTATGGTATTTAGGAATTGGTAAGGAATAGACAACTTCAATTGCAAAACTGTAGTTATTTACAAATAATTATAATTATCATTAGTTAATATGAAAAAAATAATTTTAAGAGCAATGATTCTAACTAATATATTATTTTTCTTCTGTTGTATTTTTTACTTAACATAACACACAACTGGCATTGATTGCATTACAACAAAGAGTTGATTACTAATCTTGAAAACAATATATCACTTAATTATTATACAAATATATAAGTAAAGAGAAAGCAGGGTGAATGTTAGGGCATGTGATTATATAGTTGAGTAATCATATAAGTAGGTATATAGCCGATAAATACACATACAGATAGGTAGATGAGTAAATAGATAGATTAGATGAACGGTGCATGAATAGTTCGGTTGATGGATAAATGGGTATTTGGATGGTTTGATAAACCGACAGATATGTAGATAGATAAAAAGAATGATAATTGGATATATAGACAAAATATACATGAAGACAGATAGATATATCTTTAAATTTCTATTACGTTAATATAAAATCTTTTATAGAGTATACAAAATTACTCGTTTTTTGAAATGGAAGAAGTATGGTGATCGAGAGATCATTACAGCTGCCTTACAAGCAATTATCCCGGGAACGCTTCCCGGCCGATGCTATGACACATGAAAAAAAGAATACCATTTTTATTTACCATTGAAAAAGTTGAGATTTTCATGTACACCACGTTAGACGTTAGCTAATTAGTTAAATATGACAACTATTTATTTTCTATTAACAATAATTTATTCAGCTGTTTAAGTTGTTTTTTTTTTTTTTAATCACAAAATTTAACATATGATATATATATATTATGAGTGAGCACTTTAATAGTTGTAGCATATTTTGTTTTCACAGAAATGACTGATATATTAAAAACATAATTTAAAAAATATTTTGCAAATATATTTTTATTTTTTGTTTATCTTTTTTTTAATTGTAATTTTGAATTAATATTTAATATTAGTTTTGATTCAATCATCACAAACATTTTTAAAAAAAAAAAAAAAAAATTGAAAGTAGAATTGTAAATAAAGTTCAAAGCTGAAATAATTGGAAAATTTATTTATATTCAATAATTACTTATTGCTAAACTCTTTAGATAATATAGAAAAATGCGAACTTTTACCATTTACTTTTTAATTTAAATATTTTCTTCATCCAGAAGTACTTTCCGATTGCTCAAAGCATGAAAAATTACAAGAATAGTGATTTAGAATTTCTATGAGATGTTTTCTTTCTAATGCAGCCGCTTATATTAAAACTGCCGACACGAAAAGACCTGCAATGATTAGATCAGATAAAAAATTGAAAAAGAGAGATCTAAGCTTTTAGTAATTAGTATTAAAAGTCGGTAAATTTATTTACTTTTATTTTTTCTCTGTCTATTTTATCTACGTATATATTAATAAGACTATCTTGCTATCTGCATATTTTTAATCTATTAACAATAAATAACTTTTATCTATATTTCTGATTACATGACTAATTCATATAGCTTAGCTAGGTCGGTGATAGACTTTTAAAGTTTTATCTACTTGTAATTTATTATTCATTTAAAATTTCTTACTTAGCAGATGGTTAATTATTTTTCATCAATTTGACCTAATTATTTTTAGTATAAATTAAACATTTTTAAAGATACCAAGTAATACTCATTGAACGTTTTACTATATACATAATATAATCAAAATAGTTTATACGATTAAACGTAAATAAATATTGAAGATATTTAAACACCATGGCCTGCCAATATTAAAGAATCAGCTTTTTACCAACTAAGAAAAATGTAAAATGACCATTTATGTATCCCAACTCCAGAACTTATAGAAAGGGAAAGTCTAATATGTAGTTCTGATTGTATAACATCGTTAGTCAGATTTTTAACCCTTCAAGATCGGGAGGTTTTTATTGCTAAATGGTTATTTTGTAGCATAAATAAAGATATTAGTGTTTGTTATTGACCTTTAATTGAAAATTTGGTCACTTTATTGTGTGTTTATATATATATTTATATGGGTATGCATATATTTAGTTAGTGACTTTCATGGGTAAAAATGTGGACATATGTTTTAGGTTTGACCATGAATTGTTTTACTCGAGGTTAATATTTGCATTAAATTAATATTTCTATTGGTTTCTGTCAGATACTTTTGTATCAATGTTGATGCTTTGTGATTGGCAATTAGCTGGAGATTCATATTAAATCAAAGGTTTCCAAGGGTAAAAACTAAAACATGCATTTAGGATTTTCTTATATTCTACCAGACGATTTATTCATAGTAAAAATCATTTAGGAATGTTGTGACATGTAAAAATCTCTGAGTTTCTTTTAGTATCTGAACAATTGATGATGGAATCCAATTGTAATGTTAATATACTGCTAATATTAACTACAAGCAAAGTATACAGAGAAATCAGACATGATAATACAGTAAAATATTTGCCATATATATAATGAAAAAATATTTGGAGTAAATTAACTACTTAAAAAAAGAATAACAAAATTTTAATCATAAGTGTTTGTTTCCTGCAGGATTGTTTATAAAAGCATTATGTCAGTCACTGTTTTTAATTTAGTCACAGTTTTGGATGTGCATAATTCTTTAAAATGTAATTTAAGTCGTAATATCTTTCAAGAGGCTACAAATATCTATTATAGAAAAGAAAAAAGTTTTAGAGAAGTAAATTGGAAAATAATCTAATAAGAAAAGAGTGTAAGAAAAATATATTAGTAAGATTTATCAGTAATTTTAACAACAAAAAAAAAAAAAACAGAAATTGATGCCAATATTGAAGGAAGATAGGTTTTTTACCTTTACTAATAATCACAATGATAACATATCTTATGCTACTCAATTATATACATTCTAATACATTTAGAAAGGACTATTAATTAATAATATAAAATATCTATTGCTTTGATGAAAAAAATTATGAGTGGTTATGGAAAAAAATAATTTCTAATTTATATGATAATATTTTTTAAAAACATTATATTTTATTGTTTATATGAATGACCATAACCTATGATTATCAGTTGGATAGCCTTATAATCAGTTGGATAGCATATATACATGAATATATTTTAAGTGATACATATTGCATGTGGTAAATAGTTCAAAGAAGTGTGCCCGGAAGATTTATAGAGAATTACTTAATTAATATTTAAAATAATGTATTTAAATTAATATATGTTGAAATATATTATAGGTAAAGGTTTATAATAGATTATTTGTGTTGCGGGGTTATGCTAGAATTATATTAAATAGATATATTGATGTAAAGTGCATAATCTTACATGATATCTTTTCTATTCCATAAAATTATAGTAACAAAGAATATCTAATCTTACTAAAAATCTTTACATATCTTATTAAAAAATGAAGACAAAAATATTATTGTAGTTTTTAGCAATATATATATATATATATATATGTGTGTGTGTGTGTGTGTGTGTGTGTGTTAGCTTAAAGTCATTGGACATATTATCCTTAGATTTGTGATCTTAATTTTTGCATAAAAAGGAGCTGACAATCATGAATATTTTGAGTAGACAAAAGAATTGCTACAATAAATCATGAATGTATTGATAATGATTAAAATAATGACATAAATTTACTTAATTGTAGTTATCAGTTATAATAAATACCATATAATTGAGTATTAGACTTGTAAATTTATATTAATATACTGATTACAAACTAACACAATTTAGGTAGTTGCATTAAAATAGATTTTATTGTGAAAATATTGATATAATTTTTATATTCAGTGTAGGATAGAACTGCTATTAGTGTAAATTTCACCAATTATTAAATTGCTAACGATTTCTCATGCATAGATATGATTGTGTGTATGTGAATGGGGATTTATTAGCATAAATCCTGAGTATTTTTTTAGTAATAAATGCATTTGTAATGAAGGGTTAAACTAAAATGTTATTCTCTGCTTGGAAAAGTAATAAAATATAGTTATTTAAAGGCTTAAATTCAAGGACTAATTAGAAAGCTTTACGTGATTTATGGATTAAATTTGGGAAAGAAATAGCTATTTGTGGATCTTATTATGTGTTTTTTAATATAAATATAAAATGAAACAATTTTATTATATTAAAAAATGTTCTTTTATATGATAAGAATGACATTATTCACAACATGTTATATTTACCTGTTTAAGAAGGTTTAGTTAAACTTTTATATGTCAATAATTTCAGTCTAGGAGATCCATTTGCAATCTTTAGTGTCTATATATGTATTACATCATAAATAATATTTTGTGTTAAAAGGATGTTATCTTGAGAACACATTGACATTGTTGATTGTTATTGATATTAGGATTGTGTGTTAACTGATTTTAATGATATAACAACATAATAAATAAAAATATTGAAATTAGTGCTCATTAAGAAATTAATTTGAAATATTAATGTTATCATGTATAGAAAAAATAATTGCAAAAAAAAAAAAACATCCACATATCTTTATTGCTCAGAGTTTATAGGGATCCCGATATGAAGTTTGAGGTCCAGAAATGCTGGCATCAAAATCCCAACTTGGTTGCTATACCAACTGTGCCAAACCACACAGAGAATTCATTACAATAATATTATTTAATATTTTGCTTCCAACATACATGAGTGATTATAAGATTGTGATATTAAAAGTATATGAAAAATTATAGACATTAATTTTGCAAACAAACAATAGGAGAAAAAAGTAAGCAAAAACTGGATATGTATTGTTATTCCTAATTTTATCAAGGCTTTTAAATCGTTATTGAATAAATTTGACATCATTTGAACTTAATTGTTTGCTTTGGTGAAAAACTTTAATAGCTTTTGTAGTCTTTAAGAAAAGTTTAGCAAAGAAAGAAAATCCAAATAAATTTAAAAAATGTTTGTAGCAACAATTTTGTTTTTATTTCTTTTGTCTGGGTTATTGGAAACAATTTACACAAAATATAGGTTTGATGAACAAACTTTAATGGTGCTATATTTTCTCAAATATTTAGTTTCAACTATACAATAATATTATTAATATTTTGAATGAAACATATAAAATGTTGTTTTGTAAATAATGTTCAAATTTAGAGCATCGTGTTTAAGTACAGTCGTTATTTTCTTAAGAATATACTTTGTTTAATAGGGATAACCTAATTGTTGAGCTGCGACTGACTTCATAGTAATAATTCTACATTTAATATATTGAAAAAATATTTTATCATCATGTTATAATATCTCAGTTAAATAATTTTATATTAATCTATTATTCTGCCACGTTTTTTTTGTATAGAAAAAATATATCTATCTTTATCCATATTCAAAACTTACAACAACTTAAAAATTTTATGTAATTGTGCTCCAAAACGATTCTGCCGTTATGAAAATATGAACATAAATCCAGTTGGTATCATATTTACATCTCTAAATAGAATATATTGAAACTATTTTTATAAAGTTATGTTTTTAATAGATTTACTCATGATAAGCAAATTATAAAGAATTTAACATAAACTTTATTTTAAATTTAAATATGGATTTTTGCAGAAGAGATGGAGGTTATAATTCAATAAAAGTCGTTCTTTTCGAAGAAATATAAGTCTTGCACAATTATTTTTTCTCTGGAGAAGATTTTAAAAATACCATTTGAGATTATAAAATAAACAAAATAAAAAAAAATGCTTGCATTTTTTTTTACATATATGTATATAACACTGTTGGTTTGATGTTGTTGCATAACTCTTTTTACTTTAATTCTTTATCTTTCTGTATGTAGTTGTTATTACTATTATTAGAATAGTTATAAGCATACTAAGAAATAGTATAAAATAATTCTGTGTCCTTCTATTTAAAGTATCAAATCGTTTTCTATTTGTGAGATTTAAGGAGAGAGTCAGGAAAAAAGTGGGAATGAAAAAAACATCTTAAAGTATTATAAATCGATAAGAAAAGCAGATACTGAAATTTAAAAGAAAATCAGTGCTCTAAAATGTCATATATAGTTTCAAATAAATAATATTTATTAATAATATGATCACAGTATTACCATCATAAAGCATTGTGATCACTTAAACATCTGACTTCGTTGCATGGAGCTATTTAAAAACTATAACTTTCGTTCTCAAATTTTTTACACATTACCATAATCTAATTAAATATGATTAAGATTTATAATAATTGTTAGTGCAAAAATTATTGTTAATGTAATTGTAAATGCTAGCAATAACTATCAGACAATAAGTTCTCATATTTGATATATTTTATCCGTTTCTCCAATTATATATATATATATATATATATATATATATATATAATTGGAGAAATATATATATATATATATATATATATATATATATCCATTTAGGATCAACCTTAAGGTACTCTAATTTTCAATAAAATAAAAAGAACAATAACACAAATAAACAATAATTAGACACATTTTAATATCTGTGGATACATTAGCATTAAGAGATAATGACCAACATTATTTATTAGGCATTCTAAAATTTAAATAGATTGCTAAAAAGAGTTAACAGTTATGTGAGTGATAACAAGATAATTCTGTATTTTTTATGTTTTTACAGCAGGTATTATCCCAATAATTTTGTATTTAAAATAGGAATATTATAATAAATTAAAGGAAGAATTTTTAAGTCACCTTAATTTTGCAGATGATGTTATTTTGCTAGAATTGTTTCAGATCTGTAAAAATACCACAGTTGGTATTAGAAGAAAATAAAAATAGTCATACTGAAAAGAGCATAACAAAAATAAAAACGTGTATTGCATTGGTGGTCGAGAGGTCAGCATGACTGCATTGCACTTGCAGGCAGTTGCCTGCATTGCAGGTTCATGTCCCGGCCGATGCTATGACACATAATAAAAGAAATAAGTAAATAAAAATGCCAGTAATAATACAATCCTTTTTATTTTGTTTTTTTAAAAAAGGGATAAAAATAATGGTTGATTGCAATAATAGAAAATAAATTAACCTTTCAATGGGGTTCAATGCATTGTTGCATCAAAAGCTTTGGATCGCTCTAAATCGGGCATCTTTGAGCTATGGTGACGTATTTATACTCATTGGAAAGTTTAGAAAAAGTCCCATAAGATGCTGCTCTCTCTTGAATTATTTTCCAAGTAAAAAATCAATACTAGGAGGATTTTAAGTTGAACAAAAGACGAAGGCCAATTCTTATTGGTTGAGACATCCATTCTCGATGCTTATTGGCTGATGATTCTGATAAATATTTTTTCACCACTGAAAATGAAAATATATGTTTTAGAGTGTTTTTTTTTATTAATTTTCGTACATATTATAAATTATTTTCATAAAATTTGCTGAAAATATAGTTATTTTACAAAAGTAGTAAGGTTTTAATTAAAAAATTGTATACTTTACATGATTGTAAATTGAAAAAAAAAAAAACGCGATAGCAATAATTTTGACATGCTTTCAAGAGTTTAGATTGCCCCATGCTTTTTATTTAATTTTCAAAAAAGATTAATGTTTTAGAATATTTTTCTGGCATTTATTTACATATTATAATGTATTTTGGTTAAAATATGCTGAAAATATAATTATTTTTAGACAAGCACTAAGATTTTACTAAAAAATTCCTTAACCTAAATCTGAGAGGGAATATACATGACGTTTGCATTGCTTGTAATTTGCTAATATTTTTTTCTTTGATTTTCCACTTTTGAGTATTTCTATAAAATACAAATAAAAATATATTTTTGAAAAAAATATTGGTTTACTTTTCTAACATTACAAATAATTAATATACTTTTTGAAAATGAAACTAAAAATAATATATATTAAAAGATGAAAATATTTCTATCAAAGAGTTTGTCACTTGACCATTTAAAAGTTTCAGAGTTTTACCTCACTTGTCCAATAATGAAGTGACCCTCGGAAAGGTTAATAGCCATAATACTTACATAAAATTATTAATATAGATAGAAATATAATGCATGGAATTAAGTATAGAAATTGGATGGATATTTTTGAGATATATATCTTACTATTACAAATAAAAATAGTCATAATCTTGAAAAATATATAGACATTAAACTTTTTTATTATGTTTATATTGCTACGATTATCTTATAGAGCTGTGTTTTAAATACTTAAAAGAAAAGAAATATATACATATATTTTAGATCACAGAAATAAAACATAAATATAAGTTGGTAATGATAAAGTTATATATATATATATATATATATATATATATAACTCATATCCATATATATATATATATATATATATATATATTATAATTGGATGTCTGTATATATAAATTATAACTTTAAACATTTTATCCACTTAGGAGCATTTTCTCATAATCTTTATCAACTAACACTTTGAAAGGCTAACTTTCTCACAATTCCATGATCTTATCATTTGCTGTCTGTCTGTTAATTAAGTCTTTTTTGTATTTGTATATTAGCATAGGTTTTTTTATTTTTCTATTTTTTTTTGATTATTCTATTGTTTGTTATACTGCAAATGCTATCTGATTTTAGCATTAGTTAATCTTTCATTGATCTCATTAACTATCATAATAGTATAAGCTTTTTTTAAAAATACAAAACAATGATAGCATTAATACTAATAATAATTAATTAATTTATAATGTAAAAGAAATAGATGGATTTTTTTACATTGTCTACACTATATTCTATTATCAAATGTCTAAACTCATTTGTTACTATTTTAGCAAACATAGCATATAATAAAGCATTAGAAATTTAAAAATTTTGCCAAAATTGAATCCATTCTTAGTTGGGATTTCACTTGTAAAAGAATAATAAAGTAAAATATTTGGTAAAAAAATATCATAATAAGAAACTTTAATTGCAATAGAATCTTAGTATCAATGATAAAAGCTAGAATATAATTATTTCCCATAAGCAGAAATACTATTAAAAATGTATAAACGTGCTGAAAATATTCTTCTCAACACAATTGTTTTCAAAAATTTCGATATACCACCAAATACAGACTTTGATAATAATACATAATATGACACTGTTCCTTGTTGTCTATATAGTCAATTGATATTGAAAACTTTAGCTACAATGATAAATTAATGATCCAATATAATATAATAGTTCAATACTAACTTTTCTTTAAAACATAGTTGTTTTTTTTTAAAAGTTCTATTCATATTAATGTAGTTAAGGATGCCAATTTATATTTAGTTCTGTATTTAGATAGATCACCACGAAACTTAAATTTTAATTGGAATTAACATTATTTATTATGCAGCCTTGCATATACTTTGATCCTTCCCATTTTTTTTTCTGAACCAGTACTTAATTAATATTAAATTCTATTTACTTTCTCTTTTATGATACTGTATTTCCATGGATTAAAAACACATATATTCTGTATGCTGGATCGTAGGGAAAAAAGAAAAATAGTTGTATATTTAGAAAATACCTTTTTTACTGCATTTCTTTTGATTATTTATATATAAATTAATTGATTGTTTAAATCAATATCTCAGCATATTTTAGGAATTAATATCTGATATATTTAACTTTTAATACAAAATTATAAAAAAAAAATGTTGAGTACTTAAATCGCTATATTTATTTTTTATACAATTACTGAAGATATATATTTTTAAAATAATATAATATTACATAATAGACAGGGTATGAGCACAGACTTTCATATGACCCACCACTCTTCACACTATCTCATAATATCTTTTCGACATATGTGTGTTCGAGTGTATCAGTATTATGAGATAGTGTGAAGAGTGGTGGTTCATGTAAAAGTCTGTGCTCATACCTTGTCTATTACCTATATAGACACAGGTATATATAAGCCTGTGTATTTCATCTGTAATATTACATAATAAGTAATATAAAATATTAAGAATCCATAAAGATAATGTAATATATAACAATAGAGCTAAAATAATAATAATAATAATAATAATAATAATAATAATAATAATAATAATAATAATAATAATAATAATAATAATAATAATAATAATAATAATAATAATAATAATAATAATAATAATAATAATAATAATAATAATAATAATAATAATAATAATAATAATAATAATAATAATAATAATAATAATAACAATAATAATAATAATAATATGAGCTATGTTGATGACAATAGATGGTACCATTGAGTGCCCACCTACCCTTACTGTCTTCAAGATCAATCACAACCAGACTACAAAATTTACTCCCCATCTATCACTAACCATCAGCTTCTCACCATACGTATTTCTACTCTTAATTGACTTTGTTCTGAATAATAAGTTACCTCCCTATTGAACTGTCAGATTAATAAATACAAGAACCATAATCAAGAATAATTTAGTGACTGCATATAAGTTTCAATTTGGCTCCAGATTTTATAATCTTAAGCTATCTCTATCTATATATGAAATTATGTTTTATATGGAACTGTTTATTAAATACACTAGTGATTACTGTTGACATTCATCTCTGCATTTAAAACTAGTGGCAGTTTTGATGTAAAAAATATAACTTGTAATCTGACTAATGTAACCCTTAAAATCAACAAATATAAAAACCTGTACAACATGATTATACCTATAACCATTGCAATCAAAATTATGTAATTCCATGTAACCCAAAAGATTGATAAAAGATGTTGTCGAAACAATAATAATAATAATAATAATAATAATAATAATAATAATAATAATAATAATAATAATAATAATATCACATGATCATCATCTCTTATACTAGCACTATTATTAAACAAGTAAAACTCCCCATACAAGCCTTCTGTCATCCATTGATTACTCTGGTTGGCACAGGGTGACACTACTGTATGCAGAGTTGTGCATGCTTAATAATAATAATAATAATAATAATAATAATAATAATAATAATAATAATAATAATAATAATAATAATAATAATTATAATAATAATAATAACAACAACAACAACAACAACGACATAAATAAATATTTTTAAAGTTATTAATTTAAAATTATTGAGAAGTTTAAAATTTTTCTATATAATTTTTTAAAAAAAACTTTTTAAAATTATAAAATGATAAATTTCGCTATTGTCAATAATTAATTACATTTTTATTTGTAAAATTAGATATTCTTTACAGCTTTTCGATGCTATAAATTCTAGGTAAAAGTCATTTGTTTAAAGAATTTTTTTTTTTTTTTACAAAATATTAATTTGTTTTCAAATATTTATTTAATGATAATAATGATAAAGATTGAAACAAAATTAAATTGTTAATTAAATTTGGTCAATTTATATATATATTAATTTTACTCCCCTTTGTTTGCATTTGTAATTCAAATTTGCATACATTTGTTCATCTGCTTTAAAGAAATGTTTTTTTTTTTCTTCTTTTTTTTTACTTAAAGCTGAATGCGTAGTTGAGAACTATGACTATGATGAAGACTTCACAGATTGTATCAGTTTTAGGTTACAAGCACAAACATATATAAAAAATTGAATATATACGTGTGTGTGTTTGTATAATTATTGGAACTTGAACTCAAGATTTTTCAGTATATCTCAAGCAAATTGATACACATGACCACATACATGTGAAAAAGATACATGATCCCCAATATGCTTATTTCATGCAGAACAAGTACTCATCAGTTGGGCCAAATCATAATCTTCCACACATGTATGCAATCTGTGCTCAGTTTATATTAATATAGCAATTCCTCAAACTTTAATGGACAGGTTTCAATCTTGTCATCCTTCCAACTACCTCACCATTCATTTCATTAAAAAAACAATGATGGAAAGCTCAATCCCCTTAATGGATTTGATGTTGTAGTCATACCCAAATAAACATTACATCAGTTTAACTCCTCATACCATTGGACCATTATATATCCTTATTTTTATTAATAGTAGAATGATGGGCTGAAATTAGACTAAAATATAATGCAATGCTAAAGCAGAATGTAACATGTTTATAATGACACACACACACACACACACACACACACATATATATATATATATATATGCTTTATATATATATATATATATATATATATATAATCAAAAAGCATACATTGTAAATATTATATGGCACATTTTTGTTTAATGATAACTTATATGACACATTTTTTTTATAAATTAACAATTAAAAATATAATTAACATTGAGTTATATATTTTTTTATAATTAAAAGTAATTTTGTCATCAGTATAAATCATTTAAATATAATATAAAATGTAATTATTAAAATTGGATTTACCTGAAAGCACCTACCAATTTGTTTTAAAAAATCTAGTACATAGATTTTCTATGTTGTTTTTTTTTTCATTAAAAAAATTTACAAAAATTATGAAAAAATTGATAATATATACATAAGTCAAATAAATCATGATTCAGAAAATGATGTTGAAAAGAAATGGATTGATTATAAACCTTATGAGATATCATACACATTCACAATAAGCAACTAATTTTAGTCTCATTTTCTTAAAAATAAATTCACTATCTTTGGCTCTTCAAATAGTTGATGAACTGCAGTGAATGTTAAATTGATTTCAAGGCCAATCAGTAGCTAATACATAATATGTATTTATACTAATAAGAATGATTTTTCCCCAATTTCTTACACTAAAAATAAAACAGGTAAACATATTTCTTTTATTTAAAAAAATCATTTAAAAATAACCAAACATAAATAAAATAACATGTCTTTTAATAGTTTTTCTTGTCCTTAATGTTTTTTTTACTAAATTTAAAATAACAAAAAATATTATTAAATCAAAGTACTAAAAATTGAGATTCAAACAAACAGACACATACTTTGAATATATAGATTTTCTTTTGCCACATTAAAAGCATTTTCAATTTTATACACTTATATTTTACCATTTTCTAAACGACATAACTTTTTAAGAACTTATCATAATTTTCTTAATGTTTTTTTTTTTTTTTATTAAAACATTGAAAAATATTTTAAAGTGTCATATAACATTAATTTCCTGCTTTTTAAATACAAAATCGAAGTAACCATATTAAATGTGTTTCCTATTTGATGTTATAATTTATTTATTTTCATCTTTTGTACATAAATAATTACAAACTGTTATAATTTTTTTTTCATTTTATAAATTAATCTGAATTAACATTTTTTTTTTTTTTTGCATTTTTTTCGAAAGTAATTCTCTGTAATTAGCTGCTTTGATACGTAAATAATTAAAATTTGAATTAATAAACATTTATTTTACGTATATAAGACAACTATCCATAGATTCAGTAGATTAAAATTTATTTTCTGGTCTGACAATTATTTTTTTAAATTATTGATATTTTAAATATTTTGTAAAAATTTATTCTGTTTAACATAGTTTGAAATATACATCTAAAGTCCAAACAGTTTTTTTTTTTTGTTATTATTAATTTTATTTTTAATGACTATAATGTTTGTTAGCCAATATTTTAATGAAACTTTAAATTTAATTATCAAAATTCATTATCGACATTATTTTTGCCAATTTTTTTTTTCATAATACATAGCAGGTGGCACTAATTAATAAATAGAAAAATTATATATTACAGAGAGAAAAAAAAACGATTTAAAATATTTGCAAATTCTATTGTTTATTCTTCAATCTGATCAGATTAAGAGTCAATAAAACTTAACTTATAGTATTGCTTTATATATTAATACGAAACCATGAATAACGTTAAAAGAATTGTGAGGACACATTAAGGTGTTAATGATTGATTATGATACAAACTGAATATTTTAATATAATTCCATTTTTAACTCACATTTTATTGCATATTTTTGCACTTAATAATTTTTAACTCTACGGTTTAGTCAGGGCCGAATTTAGATGAAAAGAGGCCCTAGGCTATTCCACTTATGAGGCGCTTTCATCTCCCATATACATCATTACTGTTATATATATATATATATATATATATATATATGTTAAATGAAACATGTTGTTATTGGTAGGCCCCTCTTGATTTTGAGGCCGTAGGCTGAAGCCTAGTTAGCCTATATGGAAATCTGGTTCTGGGTTTAGTACAGCAAAACAATGGCAATTTTTAAAACTACAGCTTTCTTATTTCCGGTGTTAAAAAATTTAGTTAATTCTACAGTAAATCGTTCCATATTTGATAATATAATGACTTAGTAAAATCGGTGTGTAATTCTTAAATAGAGTTTCTAAAATAAATTTTGCCAATAGATTTGCAAGTAATGTTCATCTACTACCATCACACATAATTTAGATTTATCATGAGCTCATATATTTTGTTATCCAAGTAATCTGTCAATTTTTAGATAGAAATCTCATCGTACATAGGAATGAATAACATTTATCAATCTTACAAAACAATTATTATACTGACTAAATATAGTTTTAGAAAATAAGAATAAACTATAGCTTTAATTTTATAAAAAATATTTACAGCACATCTTTCAACAGAAATAAAGTTACTACATATTAAAAATTGCATTGTTCTTGTTATTCTTAATCTAACATATTGTCATTGCCTGTCATAAAACAGATTCTATAAAACTTCTACATATAGCCAAAATATATAGATATCAATTAAACAATTTATAATGCAGAACTAGCTGGATTGGATTAATAAATTCTGAAGTTTTTGGTCTTGCCCACAATCAACTAATTTTGCTCTATGAGACTAACTCAATCTAATAGTGAGAATTTTTATTATTATAAGGAGGCATACTTAACATTATTTTTATTAAAGTTCATAAAAAGGTACAGTTAAAAATATTAAACATTTGACCTATATATCCATAAAGAGTATCCATGATAATTATATATACACATGTGCAAATACACATCATCATTATCAATTTCAACCATTATTCACTGACTGCAGAGAGAAGCAACTTCTCTGGTTCATAGCTTCTATAAACCACTACATTCTAGTAAAATTATCTTTTTCATTTACTTATCTGATACATTGTTCTTTTCTTGGTCTTTCACAATCCCTTATTATCATGTTTAAATCTTCCATTATTCAAATTATTTTTTATGAATATCATTAAAATTAAATAATCAATTTAATTAATGGTGTTCTATATATGAGATCCATACTCCCACAAGCTACAACCCATTAAAAAATTTATCCGACTGTCTTCTTTCATTATATCTTTGTATTTAAACTTGATGTGGATATCTAAAAATCTGAATTCACTTTTCACTTTTTTTAAGTAACATATTGGCTAATGTTTTATTATTAATGCTACATATTCACAATCTAATATACATGTATAATATTTTAGTCTTTTAAATTCAATAGTATAAACATTTTTCAATGGATGAAGATAATTTATATCAACATTCTATTAATCAAAGACATATAAATAATAACTTGAAGAATTGAGTACCATTCAGCAGAAACATATGTAATCAATCAAATTAATTCAGTTTGTTTATTATGAAGTCAATATTTTCTTAAGGCATTGAACTCATGAAAAGTTATTAGAATGACTTCTTTTGCTATACATATATTTCTTTGATCATCAAATGATTTAGAGGTTCAAATAGCTGAATCTCCCTACAAATTGTTTTCTTGTAAACTTATTAATAAATTGTCAACAAAATATCTTTCCTATTTACAAATGATTTTTCTCCATTATTACAATAGTATATTGTATATAGACATCTGTAAAACCTTATATATATATATATATATATATATATATATATATATATATATATTTTACATATATATATATATATATGTCATATTATTATTACTATTTGCGGGATATTCCGTGTAGTGAAAAAGCTAAATGCTGACGTTTCAGTACAATATCAAGTACCTTCCTCAGAGCATCCTCTTTCTCAAATCATAAGAATGCACTTGAGATTTAAAACCATTTTTATTGTTTTCTTTCTCCTCATATTTAAATTATATTGGTTGAGAAGTTTTAAAATTTATTTTCTCTTCCAATAGCTTCTTCCAAATGTTGTTAATCTTCTTTAATTCACATCTTTCATTTATGCTCTTGGGCATTTGGAAGAAGCTATTGGAAGAGAAAATAAATTTTAAAACTTCTCAACCAATAGAATTTAAATATGAGGAGAAAGAAAATGATAAAAATGTTCTTAAATCTCATGTGCATTCTTATGATTTGAGAAAGAGGACACTCTGAGGAAGGTACTTGATATTGTACTGAAACGTCAGCATTTAGCTTTTTCACTACACGGAATATCCCGCAAATAGTAATAATAATATGACATCTTTTATCCATGAAAATATTAGAATTAATATATATATATATATATATATCAGAACCTACCCTTTTTACTCTCTCTACACTCATTCTACTTTGTAGTCCTACACACCTCATTACATGGGTGCTATAAATTTATATGCAGTAAATTCTACATTAACTTAATTATTTAAATTACCCACTAGATGCCTCACATGTGGAGAACAAGTCAACTTAATGATACATATATAATCTACATATGTTTTCTTAAAAATACACTTGCCGTTTGTCTTTCTGGCAATCAGTAATTCAAAAAAAATCCTCAACTTTAATTTTTAAAATCTTATTTATAGCACTACACACAAAAATAACTCTACTTTAAAAAAAATCAAATCCCTATATAATTTTTTTAATTAAGTAATAAAATAAAATATCTAATCACTATACACATGCATACTAAGTATATACTTTTTGGAAAAACTTTTTTGTAAAAAAAAATATTGTAAATGATAATTAAAAAAATATTTGATACTTTTACCCCATTTTAATTAATTCCACTTTTACAAAATATTGAAAAATATAACTTTATCCTCTTTTTAACATTTGACTAGATAAAACAAAATAGAAATATTTTTTTTTGTGAAAATATATTGTAACACTAATGAGATATGTGTTCTAAAACTCATATATATATTACATGTTTTATAATTGAAAATATATGATCAGATTTATTAAAATAAGAGAAATCCAATGAACAAGAATAGTCAAAAGGTTATAATTAATTAAGGATGTTTTTAAAATGTAATGTTAAAATTTGAAAAAAAGATTGTGTTATATTTTCTTTGATAAGAGAATAAAGTTTTGCCTTAAAAACAGGGTAGGAAAAGATATTAAAATGTCTCTCCTTTTTACAGAAAAATTTTAGAAAGTAAAAATAAGTTAGGGGAATATAAAAAATAAATATTAGTAGAAATCAAAAATGAAAAAGAATAATTAATTAATTTGGAATGGTTCTAAGATTACTGATTGAATTAATTAAAAGAAAAACATGAAAACTATCTCATCAAATTAATTGTACATTAATCTAATAAAAGATTAGATTGAATCAAATGTAAAAATCAATTACAGAAAAAAAATTAAAAAACATATTCAAGTTATATTCAAAATTGAAAATACTAATAGGAAATTAAAACAGTGAGAGAAAAGGGTATATAAAGCCAGTGCTAAATATTGTTACTTAGTTTTGTCTGCATTTTGTGATTGAATTATTCTGCTCTTAATTTTATGATTGATTCATTAGTCCAAGTAGAATCCAGTTTGAGGTCAGTCTGGCCTTTAATCTGTAATTCACTTTGGATTATAATTATTTTGTTCAGACAGAATGCAGACTTAGAGGTTTTCATTGAAAATCCAAACAACCAGAGATCCAGATATTTAAAAACTGTAATTGCAGTAGTAAGCCAATCAATTACTACTGTTGTCAACATCAATTCAAAAGCTCTGAAACTAGCAACATGCATTACTAGACTATTTTAGAAGTGTTTGATTGGGTTTCTGGCCCCAAAGTTCTCCAAGTTCAACTGCCCTGCCTGAACCTTCACTGGAAATTGATCTCAAAATTGTGAAGTTGACAATGCCACAAACTCTCCCTCTCTTCCATTGTCAAGATAAAGAAATAAGAAGCAAGCCATGAAACCATTAATGGAGACTAATAAGCCATTCAATTGAAAACTGACAATCATGAAAACCTAGGTAAATATATTTTGATACTTATCTACAGACAATTTATGTTTATTTTAAATGAACTTTAATTAACAAGTGACTAATATGAAATCCAGCCTGAAACTAATCATTTATATAGTCATATAGGTCTGAACTCAGTTCAGTACCTATACATTTGGTGTCTTTGGTTTTTTAATAATCATAGCCTTCACTATCATATTAGGCAAGATTGGTTTTAAGTAAATAAAAATTTATATTTGTTTATGTAAAATATTATATTGTTATTTTGTATGATATATGTGTGTGCTTGAATAAATATTAACATTTGCTTAAATATTATTTGATCTTTTATGAAAATGCACTCAATCTCTGAGACAGAATATGAGCTATCTTGGAATAAGTCAAATGCTGAATTGTGTTCCTGTCATTTGAATCATGCTAACAATATAACTTATGGTTGGCTGGCACTTGAGCTTGATCCTCACAAACAAATAAAATGATTTGGATGATAGGGGTTTTATTACAACAGACAAAGTGGGCCATGGTCAGAAAATGTGTTCATGTTATGTTTTGTATAGAAAAATATAGCCCTGGGTATCATTGATGGCTATGCTATCAATACTATTTGCCTCTCTCCTTGAAGGACTGGTCCATCACCACATTCACAAAGTTGCAAAAAGTTAGTTACAAAAATTTAAAACATTAAAATGTCACCCAATGAGGTGCTGAAGTGCCATAAAATGACCCAGCATAATGAAAGTTTAAAAAGCAAAATCATAATTAAAATTTTGAAACTAAAATTTAAATTAAATACTACATTGTGTAATATTAAAATTTTAAATCGATGAGCAGTGTGAAAAGCGAAATAAACCAAGCGTACATAGAATATTATATATATATATATATATATATATATATATATATATATATATATATATATATATATATATATATATATATATATATATATATATATATAAGATAAGTAATAATAATTAAAAGTATATATAAATATGAAAAGTAAATAAAAAGAAGAGAGAAAAAGCAGCCAGAGAGATAAATAAATTTATTATAGGGTTGTTTATAGCCAGGTGAATATTAGAGAAGACTGGCATGGTTTGTTGAAGTTGGTCAAATATGTTCAATTTAAAATATTTAGTCGAATACTTAAAAATAAATAAAATTTTGTTGTTTTTATAGAGTTAATAATGGAAGTGAAATAAAATTATATATATATTAGAATCAATATATGTTAATAAAAACAAAGTTATATGAAATAAAATAATGTTTTTGAGAAATAATATATGATAATAGAATGAAAAATTAGTAAAAGTTAAATAAACAAAATAGAATGTTTTTTTTTTTTTAAAAATCAATAGCAGAAATGAAATAAAGTTAAATAAATAAAATAAAATAAGAATTTGTTGATAATCAATATATGCCAATAAAATTTAAAAGTAAATAAAGTAAATATAATAAATAAAATTAAATCTATAATAAAAATAAATAAAATTTTGTGAAATAAACTTATGAAAGCATAGGTTGTATTGTTTGTTGATAGGGTTATGGGAGAGTTTACAGATAAAGTTGAGGAAGATGTCTTAAGTATAAGCTGTTGCTATTATAATGGTTGGGATGAATCAGAGTCTTACCATATCTGCCATACAAGGGAAAAACCAGGCTATTGGAATCTGGAAAATTTATATAGTAGGCAGATATGTATTGTTAAGATCTAATTTTTACATATATATTTTATTATGACTATCAGCGCATGCCACTGGCTCGATGAGATGCAGATATTTGTAATAAAACTTGCTTTAAAAAAACATTTTAATAAAAAAGATTTCAATAAAATAAATAAATAAGGTATTGCCAGAAATAACACACACAAAAAGATTTATTGATGCATATATAAATATTTAAAAATTGAGGAATAAAGATGATCTTAACTTTGTTATTATTTTTATACTTAAAATTTAAATTTTAGAAATTCGCACAGATGGATTTTAATAAGAGTCTCTTTTATAATGTTGAGTATAGATACGCTACACAGATTCGTTCAAAAAAGAAAATATTCTATAGCTTTTATTTAACCCTAAGACAAAAGTTTGCAGCCAAACTAACACCAATTTATCTGATATATCAATGTATTCAAAGCAGCATGAATATGACAACATAGTACCATATTGTCAGGAATACACATCTGAAGAGTATGGTTATATAGTAAAAAGTGTCTCTCATCCAGTACAGGAATGTTACATTTGTCTGGCGAGAAGAACAATAAAATAAATAAATAGAAAACTCCATAGGATGGGATTGCAGTTCTTTTTGCCGACTTACCATCCCATTCCATAGGCTAAAGGTGTGATCCAAGGAGCAGGGAATATGTCTGCTTCTGACATTCAATAAGAATGGAATTACTTTTCCCAAGTGCAACGTAAAGGTGATCCTGCAAGTAGTGGATCTTCATACTACATTTACTAATTACACCAATATATCCAATCCATTAACCCAATTTAACTGCAAAACAACTAACCCTCCCTTAAACTAACATAAACTTAACAAATATATATAGCCATCTACATCCAACTTAACTTCAAATATATTCAAATAATTTAATTAATACAAAATTATTAAAGAAATAAAAATAAAAATGATTATTAACTTAGCTAATTTATACATAAAATTAATTTAGAAATTTTCCTAAAGTCAATAAGTTCCTTTAAAGTTAAGTTTAACTTATTTTGCTTATAGAAGATATATTGAAACAATCTATAATGACAAATGTTCATACTTCCCATGGTAGAATGCCTGGAGTCTGTTTTGTCCATTTCATGATCACTCTTGTAAACTGTTTGTCCTTTGAAATGGAGCCATTACTTGCCATTAAGTTGGTCAATAACTGTCACCTGGAGGCCTCAGCTTGTTGTCCAGAAATAAAATCTATTGCAGACACTTACATCATGGAGCCTACAATACAGCTACAGTTTATAGATAAATAGTCTGCTTGTAGATTAATAGTCAGCTTGTAGATTAATAATCAGCCTGAAGATTAATAATCAGCCTCACAACAGAAATTATTTCACCTTTTATACTTTTATAGCTTCTTATCAGCATTTTCAAGGATCGATTGAACATGATGTCACTGCTTCTAATGTTCCATTTTTGCTCTGTGCTGTGGCTTCATGCTTACATTGATTAAGCTATTTTTTTTATTTTCTTATCTACCTTTTTTAATTATTTTAAGTTCCCCAAGGGCTAGTTTGTTTTAAAACAATCATTTAATTAATAAAACAATCATTTCCATTTTTTAACTTAACATTAAACATGATACAAAATCATTTATTTTTATTTTCAAAAATATCAATCTTTGCTTCTTTTTTTTTTTTACAAAAAAATACTTTCAAATACTTTTTTTTTTAAAAATAGTTTTAAAGTTTTCCATCTGTGTGATCTATATATGTTTAACACAACTCTTTTAATTTTGGCTTTTAGTTTTTAATAAAATCAATTTCTATTTACAATCATATTTATTTTAATTTTGAAATAATGTAACAGTATATGTATACCATTACATTATGTAAACTTAAGTCTTGTAATAGACATGAAACAAAAGAGGGAATATATTCATTTATCTGTATGATAAGGATTCAGTAGAAAGTTCTGGGCCTAACCAACGTACTGTAATAGAGTCCCGGTCCTTTATCTAAAAAATGTGCACATTAGAAAAAAACTAGCATAAGCCACAAATCAGTTTGTTGGGAGAAAAACTCCCAACATGTTGTAATAAACCTCATTTTGACATAAGCAAAATCGTTAGTAGATGACTACAGCCATTCACTGTGACTCAATATAAGTAGGATGCACATCCAATGGAGAAAGTTGTGGGCTCATTCAATCAACTGGAAGAGAAATTGACAGCAAATTAATGAAAAGTTAAAGTATTGTTTTATTGCATAAGTCAGATAAAAGCAAGATGTGTTCTGCTATTCACAGCAATTACCTTCATCATTCACATTAGAAAAATGCATGTTGTCCTTCATAGTCAATCACATATGACATAATCATTGCCAGTTAATGTAGATTATGGCTTGTGAGATAGAAAGTATAAAGAGATCACCCCCTGTAGTTTTTGTTAAATTGTATGCTATTGGACACTTATTTGGCAGAAAAATATTAAATAAATTAAAAAAAAAAGTGAAAAATTAATTGGAATAACTAAAAATAAAACATCATAACTAAAATGGGTCAAACTGATGCATTTTACCTCTCAAACAGAGGTGGTGATGTAATGTTAGCAAGTTATGTGTTGTAAACTCACATATTTATGCAGACATTTTATAATTTAAAATATATAATCAGATTTATTAAAAAAAGAAAAATCAAATGAACAAGAATAGTCGAAAGTTATTATTAATTAAGAAGTGGTTTTAAAATGTAATGTTAAAAATAAAATAAAAAATATTAAATTTTCTTTGAAAAGACAATAAATTGTTGCCTTAAGGATGAGGTAGGGAAAGATATAAAAACCTTCTTTTTTAAAAAAAAAATATTTGTTTTATAAAATAAAAATATGGTAGGTGAATAAATGGGTATAAATAAATCTTAGTAGAAATCAAAAATAAAAACAATTAATTAATTTGGAATGCTAATAAGATTATTGATTGATTAATTAAAAGAGAAACATGTAAACTATCTTATAAAATCAATAGTATATTAATCTAAAAATATTAGATTAATTAAATGTAAAAATGAATTAGAAAAAAAAAATTAATTAAAAAAAAGTATTTGAGTTACAATCAAAATTGAAAATAATGATGAACAATTAAAACAACGAGAGAGAAGGATATATGAAGTCATCACTGTCTATTGTTATTTAGTTTGGTCTGTCTTTTGTAATTAAATTATTATGCTCATTTTGGGATAGAATTATTCTGGTCTTACATTTTGTGATTGATTCATTAGTCCAGTTAGAATCCAGTTTGAGTTCAGTCTGGCCATCAATATGTAATTCAGTTCAGATTATTATTTTTATTGAGTTCAAACAAAATGCAGCTTAGTGTTTTTCATTAAAAATCCAAACAACCAGAGATCCAGATATTTAGAAACTGTAAATGCAGTAGAAAGACAATAATTACTGTTGCACTCAACATCAATGCCAAATTCATGGAAATAGCAACATGCATTGTTAGCCTATTTTGGAAGAGTTTAACTGGACTCCCAGCCCTAAAGTTCTTCAAAATCCATTGTTCTGTCTGAACTGTCACTGGAAAGTGATACCAAAATGGTGAAATAGACATTGCGCAAACTATCTCTCTTCCATTGTCAATATAAAGAAATGAAAATCAAGCCTTGAAACCAATGAAGAAGACCAAAAAGACAAATGGTTTGAAACTGTCAATCATGAAAACTTAGGTAAAGATATTTTGATATTTGTCTATAGACACTTTATATTTACTTTAAATGAACTTTTATTAACAAAGGACTATTATAAAATTTAGCTTGAAACTAATCATTTAGATTTTTCCTTTACGCAAAATATTATAATTATAAATTTATTAAATGCACATTGATTATGTAATTAATATTTACTGAGGCTGTAACCTCGAGAATATGCATGTAAGATGCGATAGTATGGATCTCTATAGGTGTTTAACCACAAATTTATGGTGTGCTTGAATAAATATTAATGTTTTTTTAAATATTATTTGTTCCAATTCTCTCTTTCTCTCTTGTCACCAGTAAATTAATGTATAAATATCTATGTATTTTATGAATATATGTTGGACCCCTGAGACAGAGTATGAGCTAGCTTGCGATATGTCAAGGGCTGGATTGTATGCTTGTTGTCTGAAGAATTCTGACTACATAACACATGGTTATCTGGCACCTGAGTTTGATCTGCAAAACAAATAAAATGCTTTGGATGGCAGTGGTTTTATTCCATCAATCAAGGATGGGCTACAGTCAGAAAAATTGATCATGATGCTTTGTAGTGTGTGGCTATTGCTGATGGATATGCTATCAATGGTATTCTCTCCTCTGCTGGTACATTCCCATAATATTAAATATATTAAAGTTTTTTTACAATGTATTTTAAACATGAATAAGATGGTAATTTAGGGGGGACCCATTTCAATATATATGTATAACTAACAAAAATTATTTCACTATATTTTATTACATTTATGAATAATAATAATATAGAAATATGTACATAAGGGCCTGTTTTAAGTTGTTTGTTTAGCTCTTTAATGCATTTATGTTTATTAGGATAGTTGATAGAAACTTTTGTGAAGTTTGATCATCATCATTTTGGTCACTATATATATATATATATATGTGTGTGTGTGTGACATAAGTACTATGTTTCCAAGACATATGTGTCCATTGAGATATAATAATAGTACAACATTAAAAGTGTAATATTGTTTATATATGTGAATTTAATTGCAAATAAAGTCAAGCTTTACAATCACAATATTTGAATAAAAAAAATCACATCATCATACATGTTAAAAAGAATTGAGAGTTTAAATTTGTACTTCAATATAATAATTGGAAGTTATTCTAAAAAAATACATTTATAGAGATAAAGATCAATCTGATATTTTTTTGCACTGACATCTTGTGAACAAGCAGAGCTCATTTGCTTTAACTCAAGTATGCCAAACTGATAAAATGGCTATAAATAATTAAAAATTACAAATCTAGTTTGTTATGCATAGGTATGTAATATTTAAAATATAGATGATGAATTGAAAAACTTTTTTTTAAATATCTTCCCAATAAAATTATCTGGTTATATGAATAGAAGGAACACCCAAAAGACAGAAAACAAAATAGTTTGCTCTACAACATTAAATAATGTGTTGCTATATGAATTATTAAATAATAATCAAAATAGTTTTTGTATTAATTTGGAGTAAAATTTAAAATTGATGGCATTTTATAAGAAAATGTATGGAATAAACGACTAAATTAATTAAATTTATTAAAAGTAATCACCAATAACTTAAAATATATATAATTTATATAACTTAAAATAAATGTGATTTTTAAAGGAAATCGATTTAATATTATTAAAAGCTTATATTGTTAATTAAGCAACTAAAATGATATGAATTTTGTAATTCCAAAGACAGAAATGATATGTATACTTTGGATATGCATATAAATACAGCTTTCCATTTTACTTTCTTCATGTACTTCTAGCAGTTAATGTCATTACACATGTCATCATCAGTACTTTTGTTAATCTGAAAATGACTTTTACTAGAAACAGTAAACTGCAACTGATATCTAAAAGTCTTCACAAATTGCAGCTATTTGAATAAAGCAGAAAATAGTTAAGAGCATATAAAGCTCATAATAGTTTGAAAGATTGGTATCCTTACCATATGACTTGCTGGACTGTACATTGGTCATTTAAATATGTAAACTGAAATTAGTGAAAAGTATTCTAGAGTGTCTTCTATCTCTTAAACTGCCTATATTACTATGAAACCAAATCAGTTTCTTAAAAAAAAAAAAAAAAACTACAGAAAACATAATGTTAAATTACTATTACAAAATAATAATAAATAATAATAGTAGTAAAGCCGTTTGAGACATATAATTGATTAGAAACCAACTGTACTCAATATATTCACACTATTTCTTGTATAAAAAAAAGATATAGAAATATCAATCAAAATAGATAATTATGTAGACACGTTTACTTGTGTTGCATCAAAATTTTGGGTTTAGTTTATTAATTTTGTAATAGACACAATGAATATTTATTTTAATACTTAAAGAAGCTTTTTAATTTATTTATTTTGTATATTTTTGAAGTTTAAATATTGCAGTGTATGCTGCTAACATTCTCTTCTAAAAAAACATTATATTTTTATATATTCAGCCAAAATAATTAAAGCCAGTACATCACAGTAACTTGATAGAAATCAAAATAATTATTAGATACTAGTATTTCTATTACCAATTTTAGAAAAAAAAATAGTAATTGGATTGATGTCCAGTATTTTGTCAGACACTGTCATATTAAAAGTTTATTAAATTAAGAATTATTAAATTTTGTTATTAATTTTTTATGCAAGTGATTTTTTTTGTTTTTGAGTTTTTGTTTTGCTTTGAAATCTATCTCTGTAGTATTTATATAATTTTGTTTGATCAATGACATATTGTGAGTATTATGTTAGGCACCCAAGATTATGAATGAGAATATATTGACTTATGATGTTTGAATCTCATATAAGTTTCCCATCTGGAAGATTAAATATTAGATATACTATAAAGGACTTGATCTAATCAATGAAATATAAATAAGATAATTGACAATATATATATTTTTTTGATTATTATGATTTCAAATTGAGGTATATGGTAACTAAAAAATCTCACCTTATCCCATGCATAACTATAGAGAAAAGGACAGGTCATGCAGGCATGCCCCATAAGACTAATGGATTTTCTTCCACAGTGTATGAGTTCTCATATAGACTAATATTATTTAACTACAATTTTAAAATAGCAGACTCTTACTTTGTTTAACTTTAGATTTATCTTAAAATTTAAAACATCATCTCCAGGTTCATAAATGTCTATCAATAACTGTGATAAGTACATTAAAACTCTTAAAATATAATAGCTATTTAAGTTACACATTAAATATTCTATTTTCCTCCTTTAACTTTATCATTGGACATCTTACATCTTAGGCAAACAGAAATACAAATATACAATAATAAAGTATATAAACATTTAAATAACATATAGCTAGCAGATGAAACATTTCATAATATCTTACGTTTTTAAAGAAATAAACATTTTAATTCTACCACCTATGAATATATATAATTATGATATCTTCTGACCGGAACACAGAAAAGTCCTAAATGAAATAATGCAGCATGTAGACAGGGTATAATTTATGCTACCAACTGCATTACAAAATGTATTTGAAAACAAGAATAATAAACACAATATTTTCTTATTATAATGTAGGCGAAATAAATAATAATCAAAATAAATAAGAATTTCATTTAATTAACGCTTTTTTCACTTCATTTAAATATTCTTAAGATTGTCATTATTTAAAGTACTTTTTTTATAAAATATTATTAATTTTAATAATTCCTTTTAAAACTTTCAATATTTATACATGTATGCACAAACATCTATACACACGTGTATACTAGATATAACCAACATTTTAAAGGAAATGAAGCCAAATAAATAACAAAAAAATATTTAAATTAAAACTTATCCTAATTAGTTATTTTTAAGCTTAATGTGTCAAATTTTAATCCAAACAAATAGTATATAAACTAATACTTCATGAATTACTATTTTAGAGGTATTTATTTTAATAACTAACAAACAAAAAATTTTAAAACAAATAAAAGAACATACTTTATAAATAATAAAACAACTTTATTTCCTGCATATATCTAAATCACAGCAGGCATCAAACTAACTTTTATCCAGGTTTAAAATATTAAATTGAAAAAATTAAACACATATTAAATAAGATAATCAATATTTTTTAAACAAATAATACTTGAACATGTTGAATAAATTGTTTTACTCAATAAATTAAAATTAATAACAAGAAAATTTATTTATTACAATTTAACATTATTTACACTCATTATAGATTATGTTTAATACACATAGCTAAATATAAGGTTTCACTATCTCCAGAAAATGGACAAGTTAATTTACATTTGCATTTACATACATTGCCATTTATCAATATCACAACAACAATTTAACATCATGAATATGAGGGACAAAACCGCATAAATACAAAGCCTGCATAAATTTACTTTGATAATTTTATTACCATTAACAGCTTCTTCACCCAGCATGTTAAAGCACTTGTATATACTATAAGGTTATTATATGAAAATAAAGATTGATTATGATGAATTAGAAGAAGTTAACAGTTGCAAATACATTGGCCAAATTATTAATACATATGGAAACATAATGGCTAAAATTGATCATAAAATTAAACTTGGTTGGAGTATTCTTGGTAGAAATAACTTGATACTAAAACCGAAATATGCCTATGTGTTTGAAAAGGAAGGTTTTTAATAAATGTATTTTACCAGTTCTTACATATGAATCTGAGACTTGGACACTTAATAGAAGAGAAATACAGAGAATTCAGACCACTCAAAGGAGTATGGAGAGATGTATGTTGGGAATTCCAACAAGAGATCAAAGATGCAATATATGGGTAAAAGAACAAACAGTTGTTACTGACTTCATGGAAAAATTAAAAGACTGAAGTGGAGTTGGGCTGGACATATTGATAAAAGAGATGATAATAGATGGACCATTGAAATCTTAAACTGGATTCCAAGACATTGTAAAAGATCCAGAAAGAGACCATGTATCAGATGGATGGATGAAATAAGAAAGTGTGCAGGGGTGATGTGGAGAAGAGAGACTAAAGATCAGAGAAGGTGGATTGAACTTGGCAAGACCGTCATCCTTGCAGTTGATTGATAATAGTTGATGACTATATATATATATATATATATATATAAAGATTCTTATAATTTGAAAAAGAAGAGGTTTCTGAGGAATGTATTTGTTTTTCCCCACAAAAGCTTTATTGACTTGGTTTAAATCTTTGAATTTACATGCTTATATCATGTGTTATACACAGTTAAACTTATGATTTTATTAGATGTATGTTGATTCATCTGTGGATGCAGGGAGATTAACCCTGCCAAATTCTGCTATCTTACTGATATTTGTGACATTTTTCTTTGTCTCATACATCAATATAAAATATATGATAAAATAATTATTACATATCAGAAAGTAATAAATTTGACTTTATTTGATAGACATTTTTGTTTACTACTGAAATAAATTTCAAATGTTCACATTTTGTTTCTGTAAATATTTTTTAATTAATATTATCATTAGACATCCAAATGAATAATTATTTATTTCTCTTATATCTAACAAATTATGCTTTAAAAGTTTAAATTTTTTGAATATTTATTGAAAAATTGTGATATTTTCTTACTTGTAAATATAAAGTAGATTGTTTACATCAAAGCTAGTCTTTTAAATTGCTTTAGGCCATATTTAGTTTAGCTGCTAATATAACATTATATTTTTGAAAATAAAGTATTTCAAGTCAAAATAAGTTATTAATACTTTATATTTCTTGATATCTAATAAATATAGTATAAATTATTTTTAAAATAATATCTAAAACCATAATAAATTTGCAAATAAACACATTTTTTTGTCATTAGAAACTACAATGTTGTAAAACACTGAACATTTTACAGCCTTGGCAACAGACAATGAATGAACATGTCAAGCCAGGACTTATGACTATTGTAAAAGTGGGAATTTTGAATTTTGTGCTTTTTAACACAAAACTTTTGGCAAAAAAATTATTATAATAAAATATACCATTTTACATGTATTTTAAAATATAATACTTACAAAAAAATTCACAAGGGAATGATTTGGCCAAAAGATGATTTTCAGTCATCCTGAAGATTGGCAGTGTTAAAACCACCCTATATATCATCATCCCCACTCCTCAAAGGGACAGAATAAACCAGTGCTGGTACTTATTCCCTCATATCTACATCTCAAGAACCACCTCAAAAATCCAAGAAGATAGGCCCCAGGAACTGCTCAGCCCTCTACTTCCCAGGGAACAGTGATATAAACTTGGGGTCTCAATCCAAAGTAACTGTTGATTGACATATTTTACTATAAGACTTCAAACTACCATGGCCAGCATCATCTCCACTGCTGAAAGAAAAGGTCTGCATTGGTAACAATCTCAGTACTGCCTCTCCCCAGCAACAGTTGGTGGAGGGCTAGGGCTCAAACAATGTGGACCCTCTTTACCACAAGACTCCCACCTCCAGGCAGAAAATATGAGTTAACCAGGGTTAGACTGAATGAACCAATAATTTCCATGTGGCTATTTCTAGATTTCCAATAGCTGGCATATAGTCTTCACCTTTTTTCTCAAATTAAAGTCTTGAGTAAATATTCTGCTAATTGTATGCTTGCATTATGTTCTATATAATGATCACTGCTCAGTTTTAGAAAGAGTTGTTGACTTTCAAAGTATATATTTTTTTAATCAAGAGCCTAAATATGTATCTTAGTAATTACATGCATGTTTTTTTTTTATTATTTTGTGCTATACATCCATCGATTCATAATTCCACAGATAGCTGTTGATATATATATAGTCTGTTATAGAGATCAAAATGTCAGATATATATATAGTCTGTTATAGAGATCAAAATGTCAGATTTTTTTTTTTCATAAAATACAGTTGCATTAATCCATTAGATATTCAAGTATTGAAAATATTCCCAAACTACAATTAAGAATGATTAGTAAAGTCTAGACTTCAAATATGATTAACGTTTTACAGGTATAATATAGAATCTCCAATTTAGTATTGGTGAATGAAAACTACAACATCATCTCAATAAAGCATTTGAACTATTTACTGCTAGTCAAATTTGGCAAAGTGAGCATTTTGGATTAAATCACCTTAGTTTCAGCTGCACTAAGCAAAGTTTTCATTTGTTAAGTAAAATTTCTGATATATAACATAAGCCCTTAAATCATCATTAAAAATGATTTTTTTAATGAGTGAGACAGTCAGCATTGAAAATGATCCACACAGCATCCCTCTCCCAGACCCTATTTCCTTTAGAACTGGAAGATAGGTCTCTAGGGATCCCCAACAAACAGACACCCTCATTCAGTCAGCAAAATTGATTAAACAATATTTTTCTTTAAAATTAAACTCTCTATGAAAATCTTTAGTAATTTCTATGGCTGCCATTTAATTTTCATAGCATTTTGAAGAAAAGTTGTAATTATTTTTACTTGTGTTGAACCAGTGATATCATTTGTATCTGAAAAGAGAGCAAAGAAGCTACTATTCTAAATAAATCTACTTTCAGAAAGATTTAACTCCCAGGATGAGGGAATTTGGAACTAAAATTGGAAGCCAGAAACAGAGTGAACTGGAGTCCTTGGCTTCCTCTAATGGTCTGAATGTATTTATTGTATTGAAACAACAGCTATTTAACTATTATATTTTCATTATATGAAAGTTCCTGGATATAATATTATGAATTCATATATTTATATATTAAATGGACTAGGGTGCCTAGATATGAATATAATAAACAATCAAACTTAAACATTTACTGTAGACTTTTTAATTGCTTGTCAAATGTGAAATAACATTCACTATAAAAGAATCCAGAATGACCATGCTTTTAGATCTATTCCTAAGTCATAAAATTATACAAATTCATAGTTTGATCTATTAAATAATTCACATACAGTTATTATATTAATTTGCTGCTATAATACCATTTCACCTCTAATAGCTGATAATATACATATATTTTTAGAGATTGCAGTTAGTGATATGTTCATAGTGGAAACACATACTTTTCAGCTCCCCACAGCTATCCACTTTATCATATACAACCAAATCACATGATCACATAATGTGAAAAAGATAAATGATCTCCAATATTCATATTTCATAATGATCCAGAACTCATCAGTTCATCATCTCCCCCCCACACACACACACACATATATATATATATATATATATATATATATATATATATATATTAGAGGTAATACATATATATATATATATATATATATATATATATATATATATATATAATTAGTGCTTAAATTATATTAAAAAGGCAAATCTTCATACTTTAATGGACAGGCTTCTACCTCCTCCACCCTCTAACCCTTCATCCTTATTTTCATGCAAAACCAGCATTCATTAGTTGTTTGAGATTATTCTCTCCCACACACATATATATAATCAGTGCTCAGTTTATGTTAAAATAGAAGATCTTCATATTTTAATGGACAGGCGATAGTTGAAGAGTTGGAGGGTGAGTTGGATGGTGAAGAAGATTGAAGCCTGTCCATTTAAGTTTAAAGATTTTCCAGCTTAGTATAAACTGGTCATTGCTTATAAATGTGTGTGGGAGATGATGATCTGAATCAACTAATGTATATACTTGAGATCATTTATCTTTTTCACATGTATTTGGTCATGTATAGATGGAGTGGATAGCTACAGGGAACTTGAAAGTCTCAGTTCAAATCCCTTCTAAATGTATATATATATGATTTTTGTACCATTGATATACAACACATCAAAATGAAAGTTTGTGACGTCTATTTATGAGCACTTATAGCGTATATGTATAGAGATGATAATCTGGACCAATTGATGATTGCTGGTTTACCATGAAATACGTACATTGGTGATTATTTATCTTTTCAACATATATCTGTTCAAGTGTATCGTGTTAAGAAATAGTGTGAAGAGTGGTGGGTCGTCTAAAAATCTGTGCTCATATACCCTATATAAACACAGGTATATAATAAGCCTGTGTATTTCAGTGATTAAAATATTCTATATATTATGGAATAAATGTAATAAAAGATAATGATGAATGCAATGGTGATAGTATATTTATAAAAAAAAAAGTATAATAATCTCCAGAAATACTGTCAGTTAATCATTTAACCTTATTCAACTGTCATTTGAATTCAAATATAGGGAAAGTATATTTTTTCATCAAACCATATTTCAAGATTCTGATTTGTAAAGTTAGCAGATTCTCAATTAATTATTTTCATTCTATTTTTATTTATGAGAATTATAATACTTTTTTTTATAAATATATATGTTTGTGCGTAGAACATTTTTTTCCCTGCAAGTGTCTATTCCTCGGCAATAATATTTCAGTAAATACTTAAAAGATTATTTATCATTTTTTATTACTTTGAAATCACTAGGTGGGATATTTAGAAAAACTATATATAACTTGCTCTAAAAATAAAAAAGTTGATTGGTCAAAATGTATCTAAAATGCCACCGGCATTTTTTTTTATTTCAATGTAAGTTTTACAACATATTTTGTCGGTAAAATATATATCATTGTAAACAGTTCACTAAAAATAAAGATTTTCTCAACAGCAGATTTCCAAAGAAGTTTGAGAGAAAAGTCGATACTTTCTGAGTGTTGATGAGTTAAATGATTTTTTTTTTCCTTTTTTACTTTGCAATGTTGTATTCTTCATGTAAGTTATTTAAAATATCCTAAATCTGATTCCAATTTAAATAATTTTTAAATTTGCCAATCTTGTTTTATTTTACGAATTGTGGTATTAAAAACGTAATAATAATTTTTCTATACCCCCTCCCCCTTTCCTTATTATATAAAACTAACTACCAGAAAAAAAAAAAAGTTTGCAGAATTAAAAATAATATTAGAAATATAAAACAATTACACAAATTACATATTAATGATAGAAAATAAGAATCAACATAATTATTACGTCGTCCCAATTATTTTTTATCACATTTCAATAGTGTTTTATCATTTAGTTATTTTTAATAAGTAAAGGAAACGAAATGTAGTTTATCAAACTTTACAAATTGTTTAATTAAAAGGGTCATTGGTAAAATGAAATATGCTCTAATATTATAAAAGCAATAGTTATTAAAAATACTATTTTAATAAATCCAACCAAGAAGAATTAATTCAATGTTAATTATATAAGATTTTAATAGGTATAAAAGAAAAATTAATTAAATAACTTACATAACTTGTTAAATATATATATAATTATTTTTTCTATTTAATATATATATATATAATTATTTATTTAGTGAGTCATAGAGTAATATAATTTAAGGAGATTACAAGATCAATGTTATGTCCGCGCATTAGTGCCATAATTATGCTAAGCATAAACAGTAATGTTGTAATTTAACCCCATTATCTATTTACTAAATTGTATACTATTAGTCCTTTAAGTAACTTTAGCCTTGTAGTCATCTTTGCTATAATCTACAATAATGGTAGTTTAATAGATAGATAATTAAACGCTCGCTATCAACGCTATAATTTCAAATTTATTTTTTGTTCTATTGTATTAATAAACATGTTCTTCAACTCTTGCACTCAAATTTTTCTCATCTTAAGAATATCTATGTAGTCAAAATTAATATATTTTACATTATATTTCATTATTCTCAAATTATTTTTACAATTAATAATTACTGTATTAAAATTGACGTAAGTAACATTTTATGTTTCCATATATCAGACCACATGAATTGGTATTGATATACAAAATAGTATACTTGCAAATTTATTTTAAAATATATATGTTTTTTTAATCTGCTTGCAATTTTTGCTAATAATATATTGACGAAAGGATGACAGAGCAAGATTGTTCCTTAAAATAATTATATTCCTGAACATTATACATTTCTTCAGCAGTAAAAAAAAAAGCATTTACTCTGTGCTTAAAATGATTAATGTTTACGTTTTTTGTAATCACATAGAATTAAAGTTATTGAACTCATTTCATCTTTTATTCCTTTGTTTAAATTTATATTAGCAATGTATATTTTTATAACCAAATTTTTTTAAAGTGCTATAAAGTATTCCACTGTCTTTTTGTTTGATTTATAGTTATATAGACCTAAATTTCTTAACATTGTATCTTTATCTTGCAATATTATAAGCCAATGAAATGTTTAATATTGATAAATGTACCCCCCCCCCCACATGTTTGTTTTATTAGTATTTTTTAATCCGATATACACCTGGGTCTCATTTTATGCGGACTATGTTAATGCGATTTTGAAGTTATGGGATTCATATTTCTTCTTAATATATTTCATATTTCACTATATTTATTAGATATCAAGAAATTAAAATTATTAATAATTTATTTTGACTTGAAATACTTTTTTTTTCAAAAATATAACATTAATTTGCAGCTAATGTGAATATGGCCTGAAGCTGTATTTAGAACTTAGCTTCTATGTAAGTAACTTATTTATACTAATGAATAAATAATAATAATAGATTTATACTTACATATAAAATTATTGCAATAAATATTCAAAAATTTTAAACTTTTAAAACATATTTTGTTATATATAACAGAAATAAATAATCGTTTAGATTTTTAAAATAAAAAACGAAGATTTTATAAACTGAAAATAATCTTTCTAATGATAATGTATAATCTTTTTGTTTTGATTGCAATCTCATTTTTTAAATATAGAAACAGAAAACCATTAAGACAGCACAAGACTGAAAATGGCACTAGTTGCACATCATGAATAAAAATAAAGTGGTTAACATATTTCTCTGGGCATAATTGCTGAAACATTTTTGACTTTGTTTAAGGAGAAGCCACAATACATCTCATCACATCAAATCTGATTTCTTACCAGTTTACAAACAATGGTAGCGGTAATGATTAAAATATGTATGAAAAATGTAAAATTAAATACTGTAGTAATAAAAAAGTAAAAAAAAAAGTTTATCTTGTATTTTTTTTTTTCAAATATTTGAATTTTTTTATTAGTCATACTTTATTTGCTTCTTTTTTAATGCAAATTTTTAAATAATTTTTTCTTGTTGCTTTGCTTTTATGTGAATTCTGAAAATTACAGCACCTATCCGCCATTTTTCAAGGTAAATTAAGCCTATTTTTGTGCGATTTTTTTTTAATGTGGATTTTCTGTGGAACCTATCTACCGCATAAAACGAGACCCAGGTGTATTATGCATTTTGGCCATTTATAAATTCAAATATTTTAATTATGTAAATGTTTATGTTGTACATTCTATTTTAATTTAGATTTTCAATTTAATGAACCACATATATCTGAAATCAGTTCACTTGAGTTAGATATAAAATATCAAATATGTATCTTCATATACAAAATCAAGAGATTAGTGTAGATTATATTATTTTATCTTCAGTATTTGCTAATGTAATTCTGCTTATAATTTTGTCTATAGATAGGTCTATAGGTCATGCAATTCTAATAATATATGGTCACCTTTCAGATATAGACAATAAGTTACTATCAGTTCAATTAAATCGTTCATAATCCTTTTTTTTAATTTATGTTTTTTTTTTTTATTTCTATAGAATGCTTCTCATTAATTTACAAAATCTATTTAATGATTTTACTAATTCCAGGATAGTGACATCAGCAAACCATATTGTAATTATCTCAAATTTGATAAATGTTTATTGCATAAATCAAATTAAATGAAATTATAGCAATTTATTCACATTCATATCATTCTTTTATCTTGCAGTAAAATGTCCTTACCTGTTTAATAATGAGTTTCTTCTAAAATCTATCTTAATCTTAATATATATATATATATATATCCATTATTATGCAAATTAATATTAATAAAATTTGACCCACATATAAAAACGATATTTTTAAAAAAACAATTTGTACTTATATAAACTATTTTGGTATTTTAAAATAAAATTAACATTCACATTTTTCACATTCTAATTTTTTTTCTTTAGAATGTTAATGTCTTAATTTGATAGTTTGTCATTTCTTGCTACATTATAACTAATCTGTTCATGGTATCCTCATTTAAACTTTTTGTATTATCTTAGCATTATTTTGTTAAAGTTAATTGTTTTTTTTTTTTTGGTTTTTTTTTACATCACTGATGTAAAAAAAAAAAAAAAAAAACACTAAACAAATTCATGAAAACATGTTACAATTTTTTATTTATTAATAGATTTCTTATAAAATTCTATAAATCTAGATATTATTATTATTTATTTTTTTTTGTGGGTTTGACACTTCACATTTTGTTCTTGAATTTGATTAAAAATTATAAGTTCACAAATTAACTAAATGAATAATATTGAAATCAGAACAACTTTTTGCTTTTTTAAGCTAAACATTAATTTCTCTAATTTTATTCTTAAATACTGCCCTAATTTTAATCTGACTAGTCAAAAATTAAATGGCACTGATTCTAGATTTGAATCTCAAATCATAATGGTGTATTAACCAGTACTTTCTGTATATTTAAAAATTAACAAAAACGTATAATTCCTTGGATTATTTTTTTTTATTCTACTTAGCTTAACTGCTATTGTAAGATTGAATAATCAATAGATTCTACAATTTTAAAATCATATTCCCAATGTAGTCTTTTGCTTATTACCTTGTTCAGTGATGGAGTTTAAATTGACTCTATTAGTGGGTCTGACCTTACTAAGTAGATATTTTATAAATACTACTATCTTGCTTCTATTGACCATTCAAGCTTATAATATGTATCAATATTTAAAAAAAAAGATGATTTTCTACTAATGTCGGAAAAGTTAGGGAACAGCTAATACATATATAATTTAATAGTACTATCAATTCAAAAGATTTTTTAAAGTATTATTTTTATTTGCTTTAGAATTGGCTATCCTTTTGCATTTCTTATTTTACAGACCATTCTTTTTTACTTCTTAATAATATTATATAATTATTTTAATATTTGTAAGTAAAATTAAAAGTATTTGAAACCTGTGGAAAATATATAAATATGGATGAGTGGGTATTTCTTTATATAATTCACACTATTTCCACTACTTGCAATATATATATAAGATATGTATATCTGCAGTATCTCATTATTTTTCACAGTTGACTTTTTATCCTAATGCATAATTTTTCAACCATGTTAGAAATTTTGACAGCGAATAGTTTACGCTTCATTTAATTTAACAAGTCAGATTGTAATTTATTATTTGTCAATAGTTATCTATTTAGGAGATTTATGTTAAATGCTTTACTATGTTACTTAATCACTATTATCTATATATTTCTGAAATTTTTTGTTGGATTACTAAAAAAATGTAATAGCAATTTTTAACTATGATTATATATATATGTGTGTGTGTATAATTTAACTTGAATTGCATATATTCATTTTTTTTTTTTCATTTATATGTATATTCACAGATGTTTATACCCTTTCATGAATTTTATATCCATTCATTTGTTTATTAAGCTTAAAAAAAAAATCTTGCGATCATAAAAATGCTTGGGAAAAAAAAAAAAACTAATATGTGTACAGAGCTGCCCTCTACTGAGGACATTTTTAACCATGTGCTTAACATTTAGAAGTTAAAATTGTTTTATTTCTCCGTTAATGTCTTCCTGGGGGTCGAATCTTTTTGAAGGAAAGATGGTTTATTTATTTGAATAAAAATAAAACATCGTTATATATATATATATTAAATCTGAATAATTATATGTTTAATTTCTAAAAGTAGCGTTGTATTTTATGCAAATTTAGAATATCCAGTTTTAGTTCAGATATATTAAAAACTCTATTTTTATTTTTTTTAAAAAACAAAAAAAAAAACTAGTAATAAAATCAAGATTATTTGAGACTGAAGTTTAAAAAAAGTAAAGTGGAATCGATTATATGCTAAAAAATAGCAAAGATTACAATAAAGATTAAGACGTCCTATATAATATAAAGTGTGATCATGATTAGGATATAATTATATTAGGATTAGCTATTATATTTATCATTTCTATATCTAATATTTATATCTTTAATTATGTTCTGTAAGTATAAAATCAAGTAATATAAATTTAATTTGTAAGACTCATATATTAGTAAATCCACTTAACTGCTTTGTACGTGAATTGGAATTTGAATGCAGGTTGCATGAAATTGGAAAGTTTTTCCTGTCAAAAGCAATTTTAAGAATATTTTTTGTTTGAGGTAGTCAATATTATCATTTAAAAGTGTATAAAGCTATTATTAGATGAATGAGTAGAACCTTGACACATTCATTAGATATTTGGTAAAGTTAGCACAAGGTGCTGATTCATAACAATAATGAGGTCATCACATTGTTGCAATGGGCCGGGTGGATTCTATGGTATTATTTTTTTAGTTAACTTCTACACATTATAAGTACTGCTTTTTTTACCTGATTGATTACTTGGTGTTAATAATATTTTTATTTAAATAATTATTATGAGAATACTTTTTTTAAAAAAGTACTAAGAAATAATACACCTGAAATAATAAAAAAAGTGAATATATTGTAACAGTTAGAACGGGTATCTTGCTAACACACTGCAGAATTCAAACTCACATCCAAAATTCAACACTCTAAGAGGGTTGCCTTCTAGAAATCCTAAGTTTGAATGTAAAGTCTATGATCCACAGCGCCATCTACGTGATAACGAATCTGATGCTACTAATAGCATAGTATTTTGCCGGTGCCGGTGGTCAGGAAGAAGCAAGTGACTCTATATTAAAATATATAATTAGGTTAGCTAACTAAAGATTATGGATGATACAAAATATATATAAAATGAGAAATAGACTGGAGTTAATGGTGTGGATCATAGAAAATAAATAAATATATTTAAACTGATTATAATTTAAATATGATTTATTAATTAACACTATAAAATGGCATTATCTGAATTTGACAGACTGGGCCATCTACTCATTAAAAGACAAACATATTTTGAATAGATATAATAAAATGCAATTTACATTAATGGCTGGTTAATTTATACAATCTTTCTATACTTCAGATCAGCACATGATAAAATTATAATAATGTGCTTAAACAAATATACAATTATAAAAGAAAGGTTATTTCACAATATGCAAAGCCTATTGTGAATATGATGAGTGTTGCTTGAATCAATTTATCTCCTAAAATCTGAGAAAAGAACTTATATTGACTTCGAGAATAGTGCGGATGAAAGCTTGTTGAGCTAGAGGCATGGAAAGGGTTAAGATGCAGGTAATTGAATAAAGTATCATTTAAATATTACAAGAGAATGGTGGTACTAGTGGAGGATCAATTTATAGAATGGAGTGTGGTACGTTAAAACCGTGGCTGTGCGGAATAAAACAAATTAAGAAATACATAATTAAAATAGATGGGATGGCATCTCATCAGGGACCCTGTAGAAGTTTAATCACAAACAGCCCAACCATGCCCTATTACCATAAATTTCGTGTCTGGGTGATTGAAGCATCATATTCCATGTATCGTTTTCAGTTCATACAATATCTGGAAATTGTGAGAATAAAAGGGAAAGGTCTGAGCCATAAATCCCTGTATAAACAAAACAAGGTTTCAACATCCTATATGCCTACCCTAGTAACACACCATATAAATAGAACAAATATATGAAAGGGGTAACTAAAGAAGTAAAAGCGCTTAAGCAATTCCTATATATTTTTTAAAGATGGTTTGTACATTCTCAACCTCAGTTTTGCAGTTCATAAATGGCATTATAAATACAACATTATTTGAAAATAATAAAATGAAAGGGAATGCATGATTAAAAGGGGATTATTGAGGTGATATGCAATCATGCATTTCTATAATTATAAAGACTACTTATCAATTTTGCACTTATCCTCGCATTATATATTGTGCCGGTCAAAATCGTGTATTCATTCAACAAGACCAATAATCCAAGCAAAAGTACCTTGAATCCAACCATGCACAAGATACATATGTCAAGACAAGGATGAATCCTAACCTATTTGCCTAAACTATTGCCTCTCTGACTAATGGATAACGTTTGTGATGACACTAGCAGTGCTTGGTTTTATTCCGTCCCAGCTGGAGGTCATGGTTCACATAGAGACTCAAAATAATAAAGGGTTTATATGAAAATTTAATGATTTAATGGATTCTGATGATTGCAGAATGGTACAGATATGATTTGATTGATTATTAATGGTTTGAACCATAATAATGATAATTCTTTATGGCAACATTATAAAGAAGTGAATTTAAATCAAAGAAATATTTAAATAAATAGAGTAATTAACCTTAGAGATTGGGAGGGATGACAAACTAAGCTTATTTAAATGACAATATTATAGGAATTTATTAAAAAATTTAGTACAAAATAAGTTAAGTCTTTGTTTATATAACTTGGGTATTTTAGTTAATTCATTTTGATATGGCTTTGACAAACAATGTAAAAGTTTGTTAATTGGTCAGCCAAAAACCAATCAGCAATAAAATGTTATTAGCCCTCTTTGACCGATTACAAATCTATTTTATATATATTACAAAATATGAAAGATATGCCTTTAAAATACTATTACATTTAAAATCATTTGTATATAATGAGTGTGGGAAGAAAAATAGTTCTTAAATAAATAATTGACAATTATACAGTCAGATTTAATTAATTACGAAATTTGTTTGGGAAGGACATGCCATCATGTCAGAGAGCATTTCAGGTTTCCTAAATAAAAATATAAAATGGTGAAGAAGGCAATATGCTATTATAGATTACAACAAAATAAATGAGGTCTGTTATGAACCTCTGGGTGGCTTTACTAAAAGAAATTTCCTAGTAAATACAACTAGACAATGAGAAATGCTAGCCCTCCAGCCAAACATGTCTCTAAATAATCATAATAATATTTTGATGTGCATATACATCTTAATGGCAATGCTCAAAAAGATCCCTTGGTATGAACTACGTCTACTTTGAGGGAGTGTGAAAGATTGGACTGGTCAGTTAAATTTCCGAAGGTCCTAAGAGGTTTGTAGCAAAGCAAGAATAGCAATAAATGAATGGTTGTAGCTATAAATACATAATGCCTTAGACATATATATATAATGTATCACTAGCAAAATTAATAAATGAATTCCTGATTAAAATAATCAGTTCCCTGATGTCGATAGAAAGTTCCCACAAACCTTAGTCCACTAATGAATGAATCATAAATATAATAGCAAATAGCTTGAAATAATGATCTGAAAGTGGAATTAAAGTTAGATATAGTGAATGCATGCTCTGATGTTTATGTAAACAAATGCTTGGCGGTGTTTTTGGTAGAACGCCATCTGTTGACATATATATATATATATATATTTATATCTTTTTTTATTTCTTATATATATATATATATATATATATATATATAAAGAATTAACGAAAATATAAATTGTTTACCACACTTCACAAATATTTCATTTATTAATAAGTTCTTAAATAATTTCTCAAAGATTACAAAATAAGACTGTTTTTAATTAACATAGATGGGCATTAAATATCAAACTAATAAATTGTAAAGCATAATTTTAATATTTTCTGACAAGTAAAATATATGTATGAAATATATAGATTGATAAAATTCTATGATAAATTTTACTTAATTGATTCACTAAAATTATTTATTTTTTCAGAAAAAATTACAGGGCTATTTTAAATTGGAGGTAAGAGTAAGATACTTTTAAAATAATTTCAATCATTCAAATAAATTTATATATGAGGTACAAAACTAAATGAGCTTTCTATTAATTAATTTACGGAAGGAAGTCTTCTTGTAATGATTTTTAAATTAAAAAAAAATAACAGGGGGAGGATTTAAAGTTAATAGCTCATTGAATTTTGTAGTTGGCCATTTCAGTAAGTCAAATAATCTAAACAAACTGACAAAAATTAATTTAATTTGCTGCATCAAAATAATGTAAAATTTTATAAGAATTGATATTTTAAATTGAATAAATTTAAAAGATGCATTTTAAACCAAGCCGTATAAACATTACACAGATATAAAATATAAATTAATATAGATTTTGAAAACAAGTAAAATAAAATCAATGGCTTGCGGTGAATTGGACGTTACCTCAGAATCAATCAGGTAATACAGGCAGTTAATACAGTCAGATTATTTACAGGCTTCCTTGACAGAGTCAGTCTCCAGCTAGATGTTTAAGCACTGAAAAGCCATGGATGAGTTAATGGAACAGAATCTCCAGAAGCAAACGACCGATCTTTTCACCCCATCATTTCTTTAGGCACGATGTATATAGAGATTAATCACTTCTCTTCATTAAACTTAATAATAAAATCATCAAATTTCCCACTATTTATATGTTCTGGTCTTTATCTAAAGGATTAAATATACACTGCCAGTTGCCAATTGCAAGCGCTCTAAGTGTTTCTCTGAGGTTGGAGCATGCTTTGGAGGGAAAATATACAACTCTGCATGAACATGTCCCAAGGGTTGATTTGCTAATTAAAAAAAAAAAACAACAACAAGCATATTAAGTTTATCAGTCATTGTACTAACAAAATCTATTTAATTAAGGTTTAGATTAACAAAAATGTAGATTTTATTCAGAAAAATTTTAGGAATTTGGTACAATGACTTTCAGACATATTTGACATAAACTTAAGCAGAAATTTACAAAATATTTCTTAACAATATTACATTGTTTAAATAATTGATTCTCAAGTGTACATTGATTAAAAGATAAATATAAAATTTTACCCACTAATTAATTGAAGAAAATGAACTTTAATAAAGAATGTGAAATATTTGTAACATTTTATAGATATCTAGGATTCAATTACATATAAATGCCAATTTAATAAAATAAACATAGTATACATTTTTACAAATATAAAATAATAAACTAATATAAAAAAATAGTTTTAATTACAAAATAAGATTAATGAAATATAAAAGATTATAATATTAAAAATATAATTCCACCTATTATGAGATGGGTGTCAGTTAATATAAGATTGGGTTTAAGCCCATACTAGTGCTGATGACATTGGCACTAGGTAAAGCTGAAATATCTACTATATTTCCAGCTTCTATATATATATATATATATATATATATATATATATATATATATATATATATATATATATATATATATATATATATATATATATATATATATATATATAATGCAAAATATACCTTTCTTGAAATCAATCATTTAGAAAATTAATAAAATAGAGTAGCCCTCGAACAAGTGATTTTAGAAAACATTTATTTAAGAGTCAATTATAAAATTAATCTGCAATAATATGATGGCACACTGATAGAAGGGAAAAAATAATTTGCTTGTTTGATGGCTATTCAAGCACACTACTATAATAAAAGAAATAAATTGACAAATATAGAAAATAGAAAATGTCAATCCAAGGATAGAAAGAAAAGCATGTAAGTTAGGTTACAAATATATTTTACAGAAATACATTTTTATAACAAAAGAAATGCACTTAAATTTTAGCTAGCTTTTAGAAATAAAATAGACAACACAAGGACTCTTGGGTTAATGGGAGAACCTCATATTAACTTGGGTCAGTTCATGCACATTTTGATCTTCTCTGGTTTCTAACTCCAATGGAAGTTAGATAGCATGTTTTCATTATGGCAGATTCTTAATTCATGATTAAAGATGATACATGTTCAGCAGCGGTGGCACTTTACAACAAGACTGAAGCATCATGTGGTATATGCCACAGGTTGGCCATTTTTCCCAAGCAGGAAGAGAGCCTTCTCACTGGTCTTCTATTCAGGCATTCTCTGTTCAATCAGCAAGGGTTGGTATATCATGACATTATTAAAGGTCCGGCTTCACTAATTTCAGCTGTTTTATGTTCAGTATTTTAAATATCTTTACTGGCAGGTTGAAGGCAAAACATTAAATATGTCAAATATTTAATGCAAAGAGATTCACAATAATATTATAACATAGGTTAATAAAACAGCATAGACAAATAATATGTAGACTAATATTTCAGCAAAGACTAAAGATGGAGAATGAATAAAGAATCAATGCATGAATCAAGAATATATCCAGAATGAATCAAGAATAAATCAAGAATGACAATTCATAAAATCAAACCAGCATACAATGAAATTCCCCTGTGGTGGTCACTATAGAGCCAACTATAAGTACAAAATCACAGCTGCCAACTTATCTTATCCGAACATCTGGAAACAGGAATTTTAAAATAGTTTTTGCTTTTAAAATATTCCGATTAGAACTTTTAATTTTAACAATGTTTTAATAAAATACCTGAAGGAACATCTGTTGTTTATCTAATGGCAAAATATTTAAGCCACTAATTAATAAATGTTACCAAACTTTGACTAATTAATTCTATTGCTATCTTCCCAACCCTCATTTAAATTATATAAAATTTGCAGTGTGACTTTTATAAAACTAAAACATAAAACTATTTTACTTTTAAATTGTAAATGTTTAAATCTATTTACGGTGAAATATTACTTTACTAAATGAAAAAAAATATTACAAATGTAATATTTCTACAATAAACAGATTCAACAAACATAACTTAAAAAAAACAACTCTATTATTTTAATTAAGTTTGAAATGTATTATCACAATCTGTGTGTAAATTTACTTATATAGCCTACTCTTTTAAAATGAATATGTGTACATGCACATACTAGTAATTTATAAATTAATAATGTTAGTGTTTTAAAAGTATAAATACCACAAGCATTAATACATTTGTGATCTACTTTAGGTGGGATTTCAGCATATCAGCAGCAGTACAGACACACTACAATAAATTGGTGTTTCGACTGGGGTATGAAAGTAGGAAAGATAGGAGAGAAGGGGAAACTAAGATTTGTACAGCAAATCTTACTGTTTCAATATATATATATTATAACGATCCAAACGAAGTGGGAGATCGCATCGCACCGCACCGCACTACCAAAGGCGCCATCTAGGCATTTGAGCCTAGAAAAATTTATAAAGTAGGCAGATACGCGCTGTTAGGATTCCACTTTATTTACATATTTAGATCGTTAGCCCATTGTCACTAGCTCAGTGGAGACGCAGAGATAATAAAATATATAACCTTAGATATAAATATAAAAAAATAATAAAAGCCACTGCCAGAAATTAACACAGAAAAATATTTATTTACGCACATATAAAATCATTCTAAATTCGAGGAATAAGTTTAACATTTAGATTTTTATCTTAATTTTTAATTTTACATTTAAAATAGCTTGCTATAATGTTTAATATTTTATTTAGAGGGTCGGGTATGAATAGGCTACATAGATCTGCATTTGAAAAGACAATATTCTTCCCTTATTTAACCCTAGGCTAAAAGTTCAAAATCAAACTGACGCCAATCATCCGATACATTTATGTATTCAATGTAGCATGAAAATACAACGGCACTAAATAGACTATACTGTCAGGAATGCACATCTGAACAGTATAGTGAGAAGACATTGTTGCTCTCCACCACCAGGAATGCTACTTCTGATGGCGAGTAGAACAATAAACATAAAACTCCATAGGAATGGATTGCGTCTTGCGTCTTACTATCCAATTCCATAGGCAACAGAGGGTGTGCGGCGTATATATGTAATCCTGCACGTGGCGGATCTCCTGCTACATTTACTACCTACACAAATATATCGAAACCATTGAGCCAATTCAACCACGAAACAAATAACCTAAGATTACCCTCCCTTAATATAACCTTACAAAACTATATAGCCGTTCACGCCCGACTTAAATTTATCATTTAGATATGTTCGCACAGATAACTTTTATACAATTTGTTTTAAAATGTTAAGTATAGATCGGCTGCACAGATTCCACGGTCAAAAACATCCAAATTAAACACAATCGATCAAAATACAAAATCATCGACAATGTCAATTGCAAAAAGGGAATACACAAAACCCATGGCACTCACCATAAGGTGCCTGCATTAACATTGTTGACCCATATATTCCAATCGACTGTGAAAATCTCAACATCATTAACCGCTAACGAATCTAGGCAACGTCTATACCCAACTTTAAATTTTATGCATTTAAAATTTAAACAATAAATAATTTATACAATTAAAATGAATGGAAATGATTTTTTATCAATAACAAACATATAAAATTAAACATCAATTGATTTTAAACTTAACGATCAGATAGAAATTCCATTTTAACATTTAAATTGCTTGCACGAAAGTTCTTAATTATTTAAAATTTTTTAAGTTCATTGTTAACAGCTTACGGAAGAAGAGTCCAGGTTCTTGTTTTTCCACGGAGTCCTTGTTTGAAACCCGGTCAGATGTTCCGGAGGTAGCATTAGCTGGTTCCTTTCGGTATCACAATCAGTTCATTTTTTAAAATAGAGAGAGAGTGTGTGATATTGCGTCTCTATCACCACTCTCAAAACAAACAGCTGGAACTGCCCAATACTCAATATTTCTCCTTTTTATATTATCCACACGGATTCAAACAACAAAACGTCACCAATCCATCACTTTCGTTAGGGTCCGAGCCAAGGCTTGGTGCTTCCATTGGTCAAGCTAATTTCTCTTATCTAATTTCCATCTGACCCTTTAATTACATAAGAGCCTTGAGGGCTAGCTTGTTTTTCAAATAATAAACAATCATTTCCATTTATAGATTACAGGAATTAATTAATACCTGTTTTTATTTTAACTTATATTAAATATTTTAATATTTAACTCTTGTATTTTTTTATCAAAAAAAAAAATACGTTCAAATACTCTTTTTTTATTTATCTAAAAAAAAAATATTTTTAAAGTTTAGCATCTGTGCGAATATATATATTTAACAACATTTTAATTTTAGCGTTTAGTTTTTTTATAGATTTTTAATATATTTATTTTTATTTGCGAACTTTGTTTTTCTTTTAAATTAATGTAACGACATATTTATATATCGTTACAATATATATATATATATAAATCCTTTTTTTATTTGTGTGAGGGAAAAAATTTTAAATTATAATGCTATTGTTTTGAATGATAACTCAACTGATTTTCTATTCATAATGGATCGATTTAAAATATTAATAATATTTCATTGCTGTTGTCTGTCAGTCACACATTTTATTGGTAAATTACAAATGTTTAAGTCTTTATCAAGAACAACTGTATAGTCACAACTATAATATTAGAGATACTAATATTGAAAATATGAAAAAATAATTAAAGACTTATGCAAGATATTATATCGTGATCTATATTTGCTTATAATAGGATAGTTAGTTATAGGACCAACTTTGTTTTGTGCATTGTTAGTATTCATGGCATATTAAGAGTAAATTGAGTAAATAAACATTTTCTATATGAAAGTGTACTGAAAGTTAAAAATGAATGATTGATTTAAATAAAATAAAATCCTTATTATCTACTACCTAAACTAAGGTACGAATTAACGTTAAATAAATTTAGCATTATCTTTTTGGCATTTTACTATCATGTCATGTTAAAAGCAAGAAATTTTTTGTTTCACCATATTGGTAATAGCTTTATAATATCAACTGACAGAGTAAGATGATTTTAGCTTACATATTGGTGTTAAAACAACACAATTTTCAACCATCTCTACGTCACTTACTGTAAGTTTAAGTAAGTACTAATAGATGTCAAATTAGATGACAAATGATTCTAAGCATCTGACTGATGAAACCCATATGTCTAAATCTAGTTGGGGATGTTGGATTGGTAAGCACAGGAGAGGAATTTAGTAAATACTATTATCATCTGACTTCTAGATGGCAAAGAAATGGTGAAAAATTATGCTGCTTTTATAACTTTAAAACTAATAATTTTAAACTCAATCGTATATAATTAAACATTTTCATTTTTTTATATTTTGTAGAATACATATTCACATAAGGTGATGAATATATTAGTAATTTATTTTGACAAACAAAAAAAAATTATTTGTAAATAAAAGATAGTGCTTATAATTTGTCATTGTTATAAGCAAATATTAATTATTTTAATTTATTTTAATGTGTATAAAGTCTAATCTTTTAAGTATCTAGATATTTTTTTAAAAAATGTATAATTTGGAATCAATATACAGACAACGAATGAATAATTACAACAAATTATTTATGACATACTAATAAATTAGCAAAAGTAGTGGTAGGGAGGTGGCATCTGAACATCTTAACTTATAGCTTTTCAGATTGGTATTACCTTTTATCAAAAATAATGTTATAGCATGTTGTGTTCAAAACCCATTATAATTAATTAAAATTTTATAAAATGCACAGTTATATCCTTTCTTATAAAAATATTAATCATATCTTTATTTTTCAGTATATATTATAACTGGTAGTAATACTTTTTTTTTTCATTTATTTATAATATCGTGAATAAAACATAGATCTTATCAAAAGTTTTACAACTGGAGCTTTATTATGTAATATTATATATGCCTAAAATCACCTGAGATAACAAGTCATTTATATAATCAAATTACCTATTGTTTATATTTTTATAAGGAAAAAAAAAAAACTTTTTGTTAACTTCAAGTTTTATATATATTATATATATAGAAAATAAAATGGCTGAAATACTGTATACAAAATTTATAGTTCACATAAATAACTTTTTATTATTGTTATTTTTAAATTTCTTTAATAGCACAAAAACAATTTTTTAAATAAAACTTCAATAATGTATGATATAACTTATATAATTAATATTAGAATGGTTTTTGCTCAGACACCATAAGACCTTCAAACACTTAAGTAACATATGGAATTTGTCTCCAGACAATTTTTAACTAATAAGATTTAAGATTTCTGGATGAAACTGTTTAGATGGAGACATCATATCACTACTTTTTATAATCTATTCATATATATATATATATATATATATATATATATATATATATATATATATATATATATATATTGAAGCGGTAAATCTGTAATTCAGATTTGCACTTCATGGGCCATCAACATATTTAATCACCAAGTGGGGTTCAAGCCCACTTCTCCATGCACCTAGATTATATAATGAGTCAACCCACACATTAGTGTAACTCTTCCTGACCCACTTAACTATTTACATAAGTATTATTAACGATTTAGTACTTTAATTTTAATTATAATTAATATCCCCTAAATCATATGTAGAGTCATGTATGTGCCTTCACATATATGCAGCATATACATATATGTGGTGTAAATATTCTTACTTAGTTAATATTTTTATTATATGTTTGTTATTTAATATAACATCACATGATCACCATCTCATACTAGCACAATAATTGTTATTAAACAATTCAAAACAAAACAACACTCTCCATATAGTAGTGCCATCTTGTGCTAACAAGAGCAATCAATGGATGCCAGAAGGCTTGTGCATAAAATCCCTATCTAGTGCCTACTCATCCAATATCCCCAGACTAGTTTCTGGCTTGTGGCCTTCATCAGTGAGGAGCCTTGGATCTGAGAGCACTGCACCTAGATCTTAGGATCTAATGCAACCCTCCAGCACCCACCTTTTAACTCTATTTAACTACAAAACTATGAGAATGAAATTGAAAACACTATTAATATTTTCAATCCAAGCTCAATAGCTTATATAGTCATATGGGTCTGAACTCAATTCAGTACCCATACATTTTGGTGTCTTTGGCTCTTTAACAACCATAGCCACCACTATCCTATTAGGCAGGATTGGTGTTAAACCACTAAACATCACATGATCACCATCTCATACTAGCACAATAATTGTTATTAAACAATTCAAAACAAAACAACACTCTCCATATAGTAGTGCCATCTTGTGCTAACATGAGCTTGGATTGAAAATATTAATAGTGTTTTCAATTTCATTCTCATAGTTTTGTAGTTAAATAGAGTTAAAAGGTGGGTGCTGGAGGGTTGCATTAGATCCTAAGATCTAGGTGCAGTGCTCTCAGATCCAAGGCTCCTCACTGATGAAGGCCACAAGCCAGAAACTAGTCTGGGGATATTGGATGAGTAGGCACTAGATAGGGATTTTATGCACAAGCCTTCTGGCATCCATTGATTGCTCTTGTTAGCACAAGATGGCACTACTATATGGAGAGTGTTGTTTTGTTTTGAATTATTTAATATAACTTGGCTGCAAATAATGATGCAATACTTGAGAAGGTTCTTGAGGCCACTTTAAATAAATGTAAAATTTTATCAAACAATAGAGAAATCCATTAGCGAAAACTAGAAATTCTCTCTATTGAATTAAGTTTAGTTTTAAAATATTTTAATTGAAATTATAGCTATACGACTCTGTTTCTAAACTCGAAATAGAGTAAAAACAATAACTTTGAGGATTTTATCAAGATTTTGCATCTTCAATTGCACAGAAGACAAAGGTACATTTCCTGCTGATGGATATTACACAAGGTAAGCTTTTATCCACATTGCCTTGGGTGATTCTCTAAAAGCATTCCTGTAGAAAATTTAAATGAGTATAAATAGGGCTTATTTTTCAACTAAAAAAATAACAGTTGATTTTAAATTTGGTTGCTAATCTGAATCCACACTCATCAATTTTACAATATTATGACCATTGAGTAGTAGGGGCAGAATCCACCATTCCCAATCTTTTCTAAAATCGCTTCTGTGTCAGAATGGCATGCTCCAATCTAAAAAAAAAAAATGGACTGCTTATAATGGTATAGTGAAATGATTTAGAAACCATGCTCTGTTGTGCTCCAACATGAAATGCCTCCCAAGGAACATGAATCTTTCAAGCTGTCATGCCAATGTGTCAAAAGGTAATCTACACAACCACCTTATAGATTCATTTTCACTCACTCTATTCCCTTATTAAACTCTATTTGACTCTTGTATTTTGTCTATCTTTTTACTCTGGTAAATAAATGCCAGTTAGATTCTTGTAACTAACCTATTATATCTATATATAATATCACTAATGATTTTGATTGTCAAAGGAAAATAAAATGAAAACAATTTCTGGACAGAATTTGGAAAAGAAAGAACATTATAATATAAAGTAAATTTGTAAATGGGGAGGATGTATATTTATCTTTTATTAGTTGTGATTATATCACATATTCAGTGACAATAACATTGCCACCTGAAAAATACATTTCAAAAATTATTGAGATTGGATAAATAACAAAAATTTTCATTAAATAATTTTGTAAAAACTAAAAAAAAAAGTGAAAATAGTTATAGGAAAGCTAATATAATTGCTCATATTTTTTAGAGTAAAGGCAGAGTGAAAATTAAAATCTCAATAAAATTTGGGCAGATAATATTAACAAAAATATGAAAGAGCTGTTCAACTTGCCTACATTAGAATGATATAAAAGTATTCTGAGTTAATTAATATTTTTAAAAGCAAAAAGAAAATCATCATCTATATGCAATAATTCTTTGATTTCTGAATATTACAAAATGGTCAAGGACTTGCAGATGTAAATAGTGAAACATTTTATTTGAATAGTCAGTATATGTCTAAACAAACAGACACCACCACAATAGCTGCAAATATCATAGCTAATTCAAAATAAAGAATACATAGGAAAAATCTTATTTACAGGTTCTAAATATGATGATATTATGACATCTCTGGAAAATTATAAGGAATAAGATTAAAATAATCATCAATGTATATTTATACTTAGAGTCACAATGTAGTTGTGTGTTTTTTAAAAGAAATAAATACATAGCAAACTAAATTCTTCAGCATTTTTACTGTGGTTCATAGCTAGAAAAGTGTTATGCAATAATTATTGCACCACAAGGTCCTTAATCCTTTATACTTTCATATATATATATATATATATATATATATATATATATATATATATATATATATATATATATATATATTGTTAACAAAGACATGAAATAAAATTATATATATATATTTGTACCGACTGAAATTGTATGTTCATTTAACGAAACCTAGAATGTGAATAAAAGTATCTCAAATTCACTCATGCCCAAGATACACAGGTTAGGAGCAATCATGAATTCTAACCTGATTGTCCATTCTCCAGATCTATAATACTATGAACAACATTCTCAATTATACAGCAGCATTAATTCAATTCCAGTCTGGTAGACACAGTGAAGAAGCATGATATCTTATGGTTATTGATGTTAGGATTAACATATATAAATGATATGTGTGTGACCTCAAGTAACCCAGGATAATAAAATATCAAATATGAAATATTATACTTCTAAATGTACGGTAAAAGATACTTAATGATGGTTCAAATAACTGGATTATATATATATAAAGAAGGTTTAATTATTATAAAAGATAATTATAAAGGAAATATGCATGTGTGTGCACACAAATAATTTCTAAGTTCAGTTTAGTTATATGTCAATGATCAATTAAATAAGGTTTTACAAAATAGATTTAAGAATAAAAACCGCTATTTAGAATCAAAATGCAATTAATCGAATACTAAATAAATATACATTTAAAGAATTCAAATATATTGCTGCCTGAGATGTAACTCAATTAATAATAATCCAACTCAAGATATGACTGAACTGATTCTGATTATATATGGACTATACAGATATAGATATAATAGTAACACCAGGAAACATGGTTTCTGGCATTTAAATTTATTAGGAAAAGATAGCTTACTGTTTGCATTAAATGTTTTGAACATGTAAATGTGTGCCTATTTAAATTGAAAAATTCTATAATAATAATACATGTACGTTATAATCTTAAATAAAGATTGGAATTTATATATGCATTTGGGAATCACTTGTCCCAGGAAATGAGCTTAATGCAATCTTAATTTGTGATATTCCCAAGTATGCTTGCTCTTCTGGTGATGATATACTTGGAGCAAAAGAAGGTAGAAAGATGCAATGGGTTGGCTGCTTTAAAGTCATCCCACAGAGAACATTCTCTACTCTTTCCAAACATATTCTAGGGCATGACAAAGGCCATAGTAAAACATTTATAAATGAGGAAGGGATTCAGAGTTTCTGGTAATCCCAGATCTTGACAAAGCAAATATAAAAATAAGAAATCTGGCCTATGGTGGCAACACTAAAATTAAAATATGCCACTAATAACATGCAATAATTACAGCCTAAATATTAAATAAAGATTAGGCATAATGATATGAATTTAACATTAAACCAACTTAACTATTTATTTCTTAAACTAAGTGAATGTCATATATGTGATTAGGTTTTCCTCTATTAAATGGATCCCATATGCATTTAAATCAAAATATCAATATTAATACCTATCATGCTCCAGATGACACACAACTATATTTATTGCATTGATAAAATGGAGTGGCGATCATTACTAATATTGAAAACATTATAAATAAATCTTAAGTTGATAGTGTTCTATAATAATAATAGATTAACTTTTGATAAATATAAAAATGGGACAGCCTTATGAGGATCTGCCTTTAAACACATCTAGCAATATTTAATCATTCTCCCAACCCAGGGAGCAGAGGTGTTATAATAAATGAATTTAAATTAATGGAAAATATCCTTTGAATGTCTGGGATTAGAATACTAAGAATAATGGCATTCATGAGGCTGAATAAGATTGGAATATAATTACATATTAAAATATCAATAAAATTTTACCCCACTAAATTAGAGATAGAAATAAGAACATGAAATGGATTAAGATAAATAAAGAGAAGAAAATAATTAACATGTGAGATGATTGGATGAGATAAGATAGTTTCCTCAAGTGATGACATGGAGGACCTTAATCTTGTACTAAATTCATAATGATAGAAATGAAGTCAGAAATATAGATTATGATGTAAAATATAATTTACATAAGAAGCACGTGACGAATTTCTAAATTTATTAGTCAACATTAATTATATATAAATATTAACCTATAGTCAGGCATATCTGATATCCAACACTAACTTTTATATCATTATATATTTAACAAGCTCGGTGTAAATTGTTTTATCTTTATAAAAAAAAATGAAATTTTCAACAGTTTATTTTTTTTATTATTTTTATGAAATTTACATAGTCATAAAGTAATGTGATGGAAAAAGCAAGTATGTTGAGTGCTTCTGTAAAAAAAAAAAAACATCTGACATCTATTGAGTAAAATTAAAACTAAACGATTGAAAAAATATTAGTGGTTAAAAAAATTAGAATTCTTAATAAAAAATAAGTAAAGATTTATCTTTTTTATTACAGGGATATAAAGAATATTGAGCTGAAAGATTACAATTTATTTATATTTCATTGTTGAGATATTACATTTTTTAAGATTTATCAAGTTTTATTTCATATATTTTCCTCAGACTTATATAAGAAAATATTTTAAATCATATATCCGGCTAATACTTCGTGCATCAAACATTAATGGTTGAAAAGAAGATTCAGTGCTGCAAAATTAATCTTACAATTATTTAATTTGATTACATAAACATATAGTTGTTAGCCGAGAGGTCATCGCAGCTGCCTTGAAAGCAAGTAGTTGCTTGCAGACGGTTGTGGGTTCGCGTCCCGGCAGATGCTATGACATATGAAAAAAAAAAAAAAAAACATATACAAATAAATGAATGTTTTTAGTCATTCAATAGATGATAAGGTATCCACGTATCAGCATTTAAATCTCAAATTCACTTCATCACCACTAAACTAAATTGCAGTGCAATTACAATATTCATTTACTATATTTCTGATGTATAAATGTTATTAGGAAGGTACATTTTATATTTTAAATAATTTTTAATAATATGATATTTAATAATAAATTGTTATCAATCAAGATTCATGGTTACTCAATCAGTCTGTTTGCAAAGATTTTAACATACAATATGTACATATATGTACACCTGTTTACTTAAATAATAATAAAAAAAATCATTTCTATAATTGAGACTATTTTTAATCATGCGATGGTTAAAATAAAGTTTGAATATATATGTATGATTTTTTTTAATTATTTTTCAGTTGAAAAGATATTGGCATTGAAGTTATAATCTAAGAAAACTAAAAGAAAATAACCATACTTACTTCTGAAATGTTATTTCAACTATATTATTAACAAAATCAGCTTGCAGATAACACCTTCGTTTTTCCCATTAAAGTTTATATAGATTTTGTTTGATCAGATATTTTTATATATATAAAAAAAAGAATGATAAAAATAACTTATAAAAAAAATATAGTAAAATATTCCCTATTAAAAAAATTTAAATAAGCACTGATATATTTAGTCACACATTAAAAACACCACCCACAGAGATAGTGCTTGTTAATATGTATTTTTTTTTAGCATTTGTTAATATGTATCTGATGGAATTTATTTGTTTCTTTGAATTGCTGTTGATTAATAATAATAATAATAATAATAATAATAATAATAATAATAATAATAATAATAATAATAATAATTATTATTATTATTATTATTATTATTATTATTATTATTGGAAATATTATATACGCACACATATAGAGTAAAAAGACAAATGGATTCGAATCGGTTTTAGTAAACATGGCCTTGTTTTTTTTTTTTTTCACCTATGCAGCCCTTAGTTAACACAGATAAGAATTCAATACCACGTAGAAAAATTGAATATAATTATTCTTATCAGGGGAATAAAACAAGACGGAAAAAATCAAACACACATTATTATCAATTGATAAATATAATTGTTATTGTTCTCTTTTTCTCTGTTTCTTTGTCAGAGTCTGTTTAAAAGGCTTTCGAACTAAAATATATAAATACTGTTTTACTATCTGTATGAAATATCTTTCAAATGCTTTTGCTATATTTTAAACAAAATAAATATTAAAAATAGTCGTTATAAATTAGATAATATATTTATTGTATTAACCGTTATTTTATTTTTATATTTATTTATTTACTTGTTAACAATTTTGTTATTTGTAAGGCCACATTGAGCAAAAAAAAAAAAAAAAATTATTTTTTTGTCTATATCTATCAGTTCCGAAATAATCTTTGCCAAGTATGACATTTTTATGCAGTGGGAAAATATTAATTTCATTTACTAAATATAAGCTAAATATTTGCTTCAAAAATGAACTTATTTACGTTTAATAAAGAAAAACCTACGATTAAATTAGTGTATATAAAAAAATAAACAAATTTATATCTACATTTAGAAAAATTAATGAAATATTTTCATGCCATAAAGATAAAATTTTAATAAACACAAATTCTGGCAAAAAATGAAAAGTGTGAATTAAAAACAACAACAACAACATATTTGGGTGATAAAATATTTTTTTAAAACTTCTCAACCAATAAAATTCGAGAATCAGGATATAATAACAAAGGAAAACAAAAGATTTTAAATTTCACCCCACATATTCTTATGAATCAAGAAAGAAGCTCTGTGGAAAGTACTTGTTATAATACTGAAACATCAGCAATGTAGCTGTTATATTTTTATTAAATGGAAGTTCCCAGAAATAATACTATGAATTCATCTTTTATCCATGAGAATATATATAATAAGTGAAATAATGCTTCCAGCTAATTGAGATAATTAGTAGACCTGAGTTTTTTCTAATTGGGATAATTAGTATCCATTAGACACCACCAGTAACCACGTAAACATTCACAATAAGGATAGTAATCAATATTTCTCACTGCTGTCAAGGTAACCTTCTTATACTATTAAAAGGTGAGAAGGTTGCCTTGAAAGCAATGAGAAATATATATATTTCTCATTGCTTTCAAGGCAACCTTCTCACCTTTTAATAGTATAAGAAGGTTTATTTCTCATTGCTTTCAAGGCAACCTTCTCACCTTTTAATAGTATAAGAAGGTTGCCTTGAGAGCAGTGAGAAATATTGATTACTATCCTTATTGTGAATGTTTATGTGGTTACAATTATGACAGACAAAAATAAAGTATGGCCTTTATTCCCAGGAGGCTGTAAAGTCACCAACCAAGGCAGTGGTTGGTGGCCGAAGGCGGAGGGTGCTAACAATCCCCTGATTGTGAACCCAGGCTGCCGTTTGATGACAACTTTTTATTTAGGTACTTACAACTGCAGATCACTTTCAAGTGAAGGAAGATTGCAAGAATTAGAAGAAGAACTGTTTTATATTAAATGGGACATTATTGGACTTTGTAAATTTAAAAGAAAAGGTGAAGAAACAATTGATTTAAAAAGTGGACATATACTCTATTATAAAGGCACACATATTGGAAATACAAGTGGAGTAGGATTCATTATAAATAAAAAGTGGAAGAACAATATTGTGGAGATTGATGGTGTATCGGACAGAGTGGCAAGATTAATTATACAACTTAATAGCAGATAGGAAATGCAGATAATTCAGGTTTATGCCCCAACAAGTTCTCATAGTGATGAAGTAGTAGAAGACTTTTATATTGATGTACAAAAGGCTTTTGATCAGAGTAAACAACATTTTAAAATTGTTATGGGAGACTTTAATACTAGAATTGGTAGACAAATGAAAGATGAAATTGCTGTAGAGAGGACATAGACTTGTGGAGTTTGCAGAAAAAGAAAAACTTTATATTATGAATTCATTTTTTGAGAAAAATGGTAAAAGGAAATGGACATGGAAGCATCCAAATGAAGGTACAGCACAATTGGATTATATTTTGACTAACAGGAAATACATATTTCAAGATTGTAATGTTCTTAATAAATTTAACACAGGAAGTGATCATCGATTAGTAAGGTGTAAGTTACGTGTTAATGTAAAACTAGAGAGACAAAAATTATTAAGAAAAACAATATTTACAGTTGATATTCTTAATCTTCAGAAACATTCTAATGAATTTAAATTAGAACTTACAAATAGGTTTCAAGTGTTAGGAGATTTTGAACATGATTCAGATTTGAATGAAATTAATATGAAAATAACTGATACACTTTTAAAAACTGCAACAAACATAGCTGGTAGAAAAAAGCAGCAATTGACTAATAAAATTTCTACTGAGACTAGAGAATTTATGAAGAAAAGAAGGAATATGAAGATATGCAAAAATTATGTATTAAAAAGAATTGAATATCTCAAATTTTGTAAAATGGTACGGAAAAGAGTTGAAAATGATATAAGAAAGTATAACTGTGAAATAGCAAGGAAAGCTGTAGAAGAAAATAAAAGTCTCAAAAATGTTAAACAACATTTTGGTATTGGTAGGAAATTTATATCTGCAATAAGAAAAAAAGATGGAATTATTACTAAAAAGAGAGATGACATCATGAAATTGGTAGAAGCTTTTTATCAAGAATTATATAGTAATAAAGAACAAGTACCTCCTATATCTATTACATCTTCTGAATTGCCTAAAATTTTAAATGAAGAAGTGAGACATGCAATTAAGTGTATGAAGAAAGGAAAGGCTCCAGGAAATGATGGAATTATAATTGATATATTAAAAGAAGCAGGTGAAGAAATAGAAACAATTTTAGCAAAGTTATATACCAAATGTCTAAATGATAAAGATGTACCAGAAGATTGGAAGAATACAGTAATAATATTTAAAAAAGGTGATAAAGAAGATATTAGAAATTACAGACCTATCAGCCTTTTATCAGTTTTATATAAAAATTTTACCAAGATAATTACAACTTGTCTACAGAGAACTTTGGATTTCCACCAACCAAGAGAACAAGCTGGATTTAAAAGTGGTTTTAGTACAATAGATCATATCCAGGTATTGAGGGAAATCATAGAAAGGACAAATGAATATGAGTTGTCATTATGTTTTGGATTTGTAAATTATGAAAAAGCATTCGATTCTATACACATTTCTTCAGTGATTAAAGCATTGTATCATCAAGGTATAGATCCAGGATATTGTCATATTTTAAAGAATATTTATAAAAATGCAACAGCAACAATTAGATTACATAATGATACTGGAAAAATCAACATTGAGAAAGGTGTAAGACAAGGTGACTCAATATCTCCAAAACTTTTTACAGCAGTGCTGCACAAGTATTTTGTGGATTAAAATGGGAAACCAAAGGAGTGAAAGTAATTGGATAGTATTTAAGTCATTTAGATTTCGCAGATGATGTAGTTGTTTTTGAAAATAATGCTTCAGAGATGCAGGGAATGTTGCAGGAGTTAGCAGATGAAAGTAGAAAAGTAGGACTAAAGATAAATGTTAAAAAGACTAAAGTAATGTTTAATCGATTTGCTCAAAATATGAAAATAAAGATTGATTATGATGAAATAGAAGAAGTTAACAGTTACAAATACCTTGGTCAGATTATTAATACAGATGGAAACATAATGGAGGAAATTAATCTTAGAATTAAACTTGTTTGGAGTGCTTTTGGTAGAAATAACTTGATACTAAAAGGAAATATGCCTATGTGTTTGAAAAGGATGGTTTTTAACAAATGTATTTTACCAGTTCTTACTTATGGATCTGAGACTTGGACACTTAATAGAAGAGCAATACAGAGACTTCAGACCACTCATAGGAGTATGGAGAGATGTATGTTGGGAGCAACAAGAAGAGATCGAAAACGCAATGTATGGGTAAGACAACAAACATGTTTTAGTGACCTTATTGAAAAAATTAAAAGATTGAAATGGAGTTGGGCTGGACATATTTGTAGAAGAGATGATAATAGATGGACAATTGATATTTTAAACTGGATTCCAAGAGATTGTAAAAGACCCAGAAAGAGACCACATGTGAGATGGATGGATGAAATAAGGAAATGTGCAGGGGTGTTGTGGAGAAGAGAAGCTAAAGATCAGAGAAGATGGACTAAACTTGGAGAGACCTTCATCCTGCAGTGGATTGATAATGTTTCAGCAGATACTTTTTTTTCTGAAGGACCTTAAAACCATGTGCAATTAAAGCTCTCCAACATATTGTGTTCACTGTCATATTTTATTAATCTTGCCCTTTAGAATGTTATTGTGATATTCTTCATAATGTAAACGTTCTACCTCTCTCATGAAAATTATGCTGAATTCATCATAAATTATCCCTTTAGAAAACTTGAATCTGATTATTTGTTTTACATATCCTATTCAACTAAAATGTGATTTTGCAACTGTAGACTCAGTATCCATCAAATTGAAAAATGTACTGATTTGCTTCATGAACTCCCATTGCATTTTTAAAAGTTTAAACAGCAACCTTAAACAAAAATTTTCTAATGTTTTTATATTAGACAAAATATTAGGGGTATATTACGATGGTTATTTGGTACATCTGAATAACAATGGTAATAAAGATAACTTCAATAAATATTATTAATTTATTATTATTATTATTATTATTATTATTATTATTATTATTATTATTATTATTATTATTATTATTATTATTATTATTATTATTATTATTATTATTATTATTATTATTATTATTATTATTATTATTATTATTATTATTATTATTATTATTATTATTATTAATTTCTATAGTATTTTCACTGCTAATTGAGAAATCTTAGCATATATGTTTATTGAGCTCTATTTTTAAATGCTGAAATATAAACTTGACGATCTTCTTATTATATTTGATCACACTTTTAAATGTAATATACTTAAGTAATTCTTTCAAAATTATCTGTTTAATATCAACTTCTAAAGGAATAAAATTTCAAGTTTAATTAGATGATATTGTTTTATATTGACTAGTTGTCCATAACATATACTCAAAATATATTTATTTATAAAATACTAGAATTAGTATTTACACCAGAGTATACATCCATTATCCATGAATATTTATGGTTAAAAAAAAAGAAATAAGTAGAAAAAAAACATCAGATAGTAATTTTTTTTAATTATATATTTTTTTTTTGCATAAAAATCAGTATATACTAAAATCAAACTTGAATATTTATAATCTGATATAATTGCACACCCTCACCTGCTGCTATTTTGATTTTTAAAATATTTTAGGAAACATCATTAAATATACTATTTTAAATTCAAGCAAGTAATCATAATGTTTAAAATGAATTTTTATGCAACTTAAATAAATCCTAAAATATTTTCTTTGCAGAATAATTTTAGTTAGCTTTTGTCTTTATAGTTTAAAAAGTTATGTTTTTTTTTTTCAAAGTATTTTTTACAATATACATTGATTATTTTATATAAAGTCTAGTACAGTTTACCCAATGTTTTCAGGCCTTATTCTAATTTTATATTGTATCAACTAAGTGAATATTTGTTTCATTATTCAGAATACCACAAATCTAATTTTTAATTTTTCTCAATAATTCCTAATCGTTTTGACAATTGGAATTCACATAAATTTATCTTCATAACATTTAATAAAATTTCTCAATAAGCAGAACAATTCAGCTTAGTAAAATAAAAAAACGAGAGACGAAATAAGATTTTTTTTTCTTGGAGTATCAAACTATTAGAGCTAGATTTTCAATAAATTCATACGACTGAAGTAAAATATTTTATTCTATAATTTAATGTTATGAATTGCATATCTATGTAGATTTTACGATGAGGAGGGTGTAAGGTGATTCTTGTTAAGAATTCTGATATATGTAAAATTTATGGCCAATGTTTTTTTGTTTTTTTTTCACATTTTTAACTTAACAATTTAAAATGATATCTAAATCGAATTTTGATTACAACTACTTACGCTTTAAGATAAATTATTAGTAAACATTCTGTTTTCTAAAACATTAATTGATTGGAACCGATTATACAATAAATTTATTTCTACGTTCCATTAACAGAATTTATTGAATTACTGATTATGAAACTAATGTTAATTGATTATTTTTAGTAGTGAATCATTTTAAGAAAAAAAAAATCAAAAATAAATTTCCCCCAATAAATAAAACAATTTGACGAAATATTAAATGCATATATATATTTTGTTCTGCTTATTTTTTTTAAATAAATAAAATCTATACACAGGTAAATTAAACAAGAGAATAATATTTATTTTCATTGATCGTGTGTGGGAAGATTTTTTTTAATGCAATGTAGTATTTTTATTGATTTTGCAAAGTTCAGTCTGACAATGAATCTTTGAGTAATCAAATCGTCTCAACATCTTTTTTTTAAGATAGTTGTCATAGTTATTGAACTTAGAATAAAGCTAAACATATAGTGGTAAAAGTAGCAAATAAGATTATAGATTATAGCATCTTTAACACAAAATATGGATATCTTATATATATATATATATATATATATATATATATATATATATATATATAAAAGCACCATCCTTTATATTTATATATACAGTATATGTTACAGTTGAAGTGATTAATCGGTTTGTATTAATAATTACCGTTTATTAATAATAATAACCAAATATAACAGTCAAGGTGATTAATTTTTAATAATATCACATGCACCAGTAGTTGTTCCTAATTCTCATCTGTCAACGGTACATTTAATATTTATACCGTTAGGTTCGCCACTATCAAAGGTAAAATTAATACAAATCAAAACCGTTAGTTTCGAAATCAACATTAAATTTAATAAATTTCAATAAGTTAAGTTGGCAGCTTCTACACATTCCTGACAAAAGGAGTCATATCATTGTTGTGTTTACCATAGCTTAGTGCTGACTACTACATTATTCCAAGAGTTTTTTTATTTTTATTTATGATTATCATAGTGTGACTTGCACATTGTTTTTACGTTTTCATTATTTTTACAATAAGAAACGATTTAATGACCAAATGAATAATTTTAAATTGAAAAAAAAAACCATCAGTTATTTATAAAAGAAGAGTATTATTTATTTTTGCTTAATATTAAAAGAAAACAAAGAAAAGTTATCCAGCAAATCTCCTGCAGAATACCAACATTAATACGATATTGTAAAAATTGAACGTGTTGAAAAACTCGTCATACCAGTTAAAAATGAAAATGAAACATTATATGTACCAAACGATGAGGATTTCCAATTCCTCAACAAGCTTTGTGATAAATGTTTAGCTAGAGAAAGCATTTAAAATATCTCTGTCAGCCCCCCCCCCCAAACCTCTGACCATGATTTCATGCTCTGGCACTCTTTAGAGAGGTACTATGATAGATTCAGACACTAGATCTAAAAATACCAACCCAAAGCCAGCATTTAATTAAAAGTTATCTATTGAGTGGAAAATCTGAAATTTTCAGACATCTACATGTCTTCAAACCCAGCTATCCAACTTAAGTAGCTATATGGGGCTGAGAGATCTTCAGTCATACCATATTTTAGTAGTCTTAGCAATATAACATCACATAAGACATAAGGCAGAGACTATAAATTGTCAAAATAATAGTCATAGATCACATGACCTTATTCTCTTAAGCTTGTAAGTTATAAACAATGAGGATTGTCAATTCCTCAACAAGCTAAAGCAGAGACTATAAATAGTCAAAATAAGAGTCATAGATCACATGACCCTATTATATATTACACTATTTGGAAGAGAATTTTGAATTAATTCATGACATTCATGTTGCAGTTGATCATGCTGGATGAAACAGAATGATTAAATAGTTTAAGGCAGTGGCTCTCAACCTTCCTAATGTTATGACCCTTTAGCAAAGTTCCTTATGTTGTGGTGATCATCAACCTGTGATTTTGTTACTGTTATTCATTGAATATATGTGTTTTTCAATGGTTAGGCAACCCCTGTAAATGGTTTGTGTGACCCTCAAATGAATCACAACACATAGGTTGATACCACTGGCTTAATGCAAAATATAAAAAAATCAGTGTAGAAATTTTTATACTGTATTTAAACTGCTGTGATCCCTGCCAAAAGAAGGTAAGAATTCCAAAAACAGGGATCATTGTGAAACCAATTACAGTCAATTTAATTTAAGATGTTAAGATGATCTGATAGATATGCAATTGTAAGAAGATGAGGATTCTAAATTTATAATGGTTTATCAAAACTATCTTACAAAATTTGTCAACTGAAAGCTTTAAAAATAAAATGTGCCAAAGAAGTTGTTTGGATATATTTACAATATTTATAGCACCATGAATCTTGCAAATGTACTATGGCAGAGAATTTGTGAACAGAATTATTGAAAAACTTTGTGGAATGTGAGATGGACTTAAAATCATTCATGGAAAACTGGACATAAGCAGTTGCAAAGCTCAGTTGAAAGGGCAAATCAAAACATTGGAAATATGTTCTCTACCTGTCTTGAAACAAAAAATACAACCAAATGATTGAAAGGATTCAAATTTATTCAATTTATAAAAAAATAGAGCCTATTATTCTGGAATAGATGGTAGTTCCCTATGAGGTTATGTTTGGTTACTAGAATATATTAGTTATTGTAAGTGAATAAAATTGCAGTGAAATCCGTGGAGTGCATTATGATTCTCTCCAATTATAGATTCTTTCAACAAAAAATCCTTCCATTTCCTCTTTTCACATATATAAAATCATTCATGGCCATGCACACTGGCATTATTTGTAACTACACCTGGGTCTCATTTTATGCAGTAGATAGGTTTCATAGAAAACCCACATTAAAAAAAATTGCACAAAAATAGACTTAACTTACCTTGAAAAATGGGGGATTGGTTGCAAAATTTTCAAAAATTGTATAAAAGCAAAACAACAACATAAACTTACTTTAAAATTTACATTTAAAAAAGAAAATAAAGTATGTCTAATAAAAAATTTCAAATATTTGAAAAAAAAATGATACAAGACAAATATTTTATTAACTATTTAATTTTATTCAAAACAATATGTTTTTATGTGTAATTTATTTTATATTTTTTCATACATACTTTAATCATTACTGCTATTTGACAATATGTGTTTCATTTGTGAACTGATAAGAAATCAGATTTGTCAATGTGATGTGATGTAGCTTCTCCTTAAACGAAGTCAAGAATATCTCAGAAATTATGCCCAGAGAAACCTGTTAGCTACTTTATTTTACATTCCCCAGTCTAACTTTTCCCATATTTTGCTCCATTTCATTTCCACAACATAATCTTTGTCAACTCTATAGCCTTTATATCTAAATCCCCCTTATCTTTTTCCAACCCCAGCATAAAAACCAATAATCTACTTTCTGTATAATCATTTTTTTTCATATTTATTTTTCCATAACTTCATTATATGTGCCTTTTCTGTTTTTAAGTATTTACATTCAATTAACAAATGTCTAATATTTTCTATTCCTTCCTTACATAATTTACAAAATCAATCACCCATATTTTTCCATTTACATGTACATTCTCTTGTTGCTAAAAATCCTGTTCAAGCCTTAAACAATAAACTACTTTCCTTACTATTAAAGGTTTTCTATCAATAATGTAATCAATGATTAAACTTTGAGACAATGATTTTACTAATTGTTTAGGAAGCTTACAATGTCTAGCTATTAGAGAATGCATTTACACTAGTGCAACTATATATATATATATATATATATATATATATATATATATATATATATATATATATATATATATATATATATATATATATATATATATACATGCTTCTATAAGTGTGTTAATAATGACTAACAGTTAAATTTTATTTTATACATGTATATACACATAGAAAAACTTTTGGACAGAAAAAGTTACAAGTAAAAATTTTTAAAAACTTTTAATAATAAGTTCTTTTTAAGTAGAAATTAAAAATTATAACTTTTTTCTGTCTAAAACTTTTTTCATGTACATATGTGTATAAAAAAAAATATAAATATACTTTAAAGAGACATTTTTTTAAGTAGAAAATAAAAGTTATAACTTTTTTCTATCTAAACGTTTTTCCATATATATATATTGTACCGGTATAAATCCACCACGCTTACTCATACACAGTACCCGAGTTCAAACCCAGTCCACGTTTAAGAATAAATTCCAAAACGCCAACTAAATTCAAACCCAAACCCCGGTATGACCAACCGATGATGACTTTATAACAGCACGGGGTTATCCCTTTACTAGCTCAACTCAGAACACAGACTAAATTACTTACAGTTAATTATATATAGATCTATTATACTCTGGATATTGGTACGGTCATTAATGTAATGTATATATTTAAGTTGCCAATACAGACAGTAGGTGACTAAATAGACTTCGAGAGTAATGAGGTGGGAGACACAAAATTAGATTAAATAAATTGTTTAATAATAAATAGAAAGCATTAACAAATATTATTCAAAAGTACGGTAAGACTTCCATAAATATTCTATTATAATTGGCTACTAGTCTTTAGTAATCATTTTACCTGGTAAACAAACTCATGCCAATATCGGTGTAGTTAAATGATTGACGGGTGGCTAAGGGAATCAGAGTATTTGGGGCATTGAAAATATTTATCTACTATTTTTATTAAGTTATTTTATTCGAATAGATTCGAGCCGTTGCGTATACGAATAGTTGGAGGGTGGTTTCGTATAAATATGATATCTAAGATTGATGTACTAGTGGTTGCCTAGATTAAAGAGCCCTACAGTAATCACTTGCGGTGCATCAACGGAATACCGGGCGGCTTGTACTTTGACAAGGCTTAATGCCCCCAAGTAGATCCGGGACACTACAACCAGCCGGGATCATTTCGAAACCCGGTGATCCAAGAGATTACCTGGAAAAGAATTGCTTTCTTTCCCATATGGTAGTACGGCGAGACGCCAACTTCGGCGAAGGAAAGGCATTGCCACAGTCATCGAGGACGAGTGCTTGAAGTGGATTTGAAACGGAATTACACAAAACCTAGATAATCTATTCGTCTATTTCTACGCAACAGGCTGATATAACTATTCCAATAAAACATGGCGGAATCAAACTGACCGCGAAAGCAACGATTAATTAAGTTTACTCTGAAACCCCTAACCCCTCAGGTTGTTCAGGCGGTAGCGATAGTAACAAATTATACACTGAGAATTATTTCTCATTTCATGTAGGCAACAAGATGATAAAACTTTAAAACCATTTTACATATTTAAGATTGAAAGATAGGTTACAATAGTATGACAAAAATAAAGGAGAATAATAAAGTGATTTAATATCTGCCAACTCAATATATGAAATAATCTTTAATTCAAAAAAAACGAACTTACTTTTAAAATAACTATAATCAATATTATAAACTAGCTTTAAACAGAGTTGGGAAATATTTCTATTGGCATCGTTTGTTTATAGAATAAGTTACAAAAAACATATAAATGTATTCATTTGAATTATTATTATTAGGTACAATATTTATAAATTATCTTCTAAAGACTAGAGCGGAGGAAAAAGAGAAAAGAAAATTTACTGACAGGTTTTAAAAAGTAGCATTATAAAAGAAACAAAACTTACATGTGATTAATTTGATTGACAGATTAACTATAAAATTAAGCTCGGGAGAAAGTTAAAAGTTCATGTAACACAGTTACCCTTCTTTCTTCATCCGGCTTGGCTTCTCACGGTGGTATTTCTGACGAACGTAGGCGCGCATTTGAAATTTACTTGAAAGGCATAGTCAATTTGGAGATTGGAAGCTGGAAATTTTGAAGCACGTAAAGCATGATCAGACAGCGGCACGAAGATTCAAATTGGCAGGACAGAGATCAGCTCCTGGCACTTAGCCCATCGACATTACGGTTTACTGGTGGACTTCTTAACAAGAGTTGTAGCGATTTCTCTAGCAACTGCTGTGCTGTCTTGAGACTATCTACTCTCAACCACGTCAAAAGTTAGAATGTTAGTTTTTTCTAAGATGGCCACGGTTGACCTTTCTGCCTGGTTTTTGTTTGAGACTCCGCCTACTTTTCTCTAGCCTCCAGCAATCCAACTTGACCATACAATATCAATTATCCATTTCCATTGTTCCATTTTCAGCTATCTTTAACTTTAATACACAATTTTAAATTGACCAAGTAATTACAAAATATAAATTCCTTATCTAATTTTCAAATACAAATTAATTACTCTATACATTTGTACAAGACAGATTTTAATTAAAAACACTGATCAAAGGAATGTGACTTTTGATCAGTATTTTTAAACGACTTTGTATAATTCTAAAAAGTTAAAATTTAAACAAATACACCCGCAATGAAACTTTTAAATTAAGCTGCTATAAATTCACAAACCACGCACACACGAATATTATTTCATGATTTGTGATATTTATACACGGAATCTTTACATATCTTTTTACAAAACATAAAATATATCCCAATTTTTATGTGACTTGAAATAGAAAAAATCTCATTGCGGGCAAATAGTAGTTCGAATTACCGTACTTCAAAAAACACATGAAACTAAGATCGGTTCTTCGATCTGTCTGTTTCATTTCTTCTCACTTTAAAAAAAAATAACAAAAAAAAATGTTTATACATAATTCTCTGGTTAACATTTTCTTACAAAATTGATCGACTTTGGAGAACAGCCTGGGTGAGGGTTCGAACTTAACATGGGTGGATCGGAAGATACGTTTTCTCAATTTTTGCATATTAATCCGTTGTTCTTTTGCTCATCATCAGAGACATTTCACAGTGGTCGTTTACCGGGTTATCACTTATTGTTGTTTCTATTTTCTCCCTGGGTCGGGAGGTATATAAGGTTTTAACGGCCTGGTATTGTAACTACACTGCTCCCATTCCCTTTTTGTTGGATACAAGTCCCCGTAGTCGATCTGGTTTAGCAGTTCCACAGTTTTTTCGAACGACATAGGGCAGATCCCCAGCATTATCCTTTGCACCCACGGTGGTAGGTTATGCACGACGATACGGGTAATGTGCTGCTCCGTGTAGCTAAAAGCGGTGAGAGATTTAAGTATCATCGCTTGGTGCGTGAAGAAGGCTGCAAAACTCTGTCTGCTACTCTCATCGTATTTCAAATTTGAGAACTTGTGTAAAAGTCCCTCCTGCTTCTCCACACTCCAATACCTTTTCAAAATAGCTTCTTCATAGCCTCGCATAGTACTCGGTGGTTGTTTTAATAATTTCCACCACGCCTTCGCAGATTCCCTCAGATAATGGCTGGCTACCGTTATTCTCTCCCTTTCGGTCATCGGGTGGAAGCACAGAAATTCTTTGATGCTGTCCAGATGCACGGCTGGATTTTCCCCGGGGTCGCCTCTGAATGTCTGAATCTGGATAGATGATCCGAAGTGAGGGATGTTAATCATCCTTATTGGTGGGTGCACTGCCTGCTCTCTTTTTATCCCTTTTCCTTTGTTACTAGTTCCCATTGCTGCTATTAGGTTTTCACTTTGGCCCTGCGCATCAGTTTGCCTTTCCAACTCAACATTTTCAACGTCTAGGTCCTGGCCTGTCTTCTCTTCAATGGCTACTTCGCTCTGAGTTTCTAATTCCATCGGGATGGTTTGGTCCTCTTCTCCCTTCCTTGCACTGGTATTAGCTTTATCTTCCCTACCTGTTTTACCGTCCGTCCCCATACGCCATTCTTCAATCCTTAATATACGCTCCATCATCGCCATCATAATCTTCCTGTCCTCTCTCATCTCCTCGAGGATAGCGTCAAACTTCGCATCACGATCGTGCTCCCTCTGTTTGGTGTTCCTATCTAATCGACCAAAACTTTTTTTTTTATCGGAAAATTTCTTGAACACAATTTCGTGATCACTGGATGTGTCAGATGTCTCTGCGCCAGTTGCGGATGAATTATTGTTTCCTTCTATTTCTGCCATTTTCTCTTTGTTTTCAATTATAAGTGTCCTCAGCATACGAATTAGTTTTGTAAAACAATTTTTATTTGTATATATAACATAAAGATACTGATCCCTGATCCTATTGCCAAATCCTCCCCCGCTGCTGATACTGTTTGTGTGACTTCCTTCCTTTCTCTTTTTTTTTCGCCTACGTTCCGACTGGTTTCTGTTATCTAAACTTTTCACTGTTAATATTTTTTTTTTATTTAGGTATATACAATATGACATGTTTAAATCATTACTAAAAGAATAAAGGGAAAAAAAAACTTTATTTCACCCAGTTCGCACTGTTCTCCTCAGTCCTATAATATAAACATATTAATAATTGGTATATAACACAATATTAATTTTTGTACTACTGTCAGTAATTCTCTCTCTATATATATGCCACCATTCTCTCTTTTGAACCCAACAAAACTCACCACTGCTGTATGGACAAACATATTTGCTGACAAATTTATTTGAAAGGCGCCAGCCAGCAACATGTGACCAATAGATAATTTAATCCATTGATCCCCGAATATATACTTTTTACATGACCTAGTAATCATTTGATTCAAGACTTAATGTTTTATATAGGGAACGATTAATATTAACTCTGACTCTGATAAGATTTTTATATTACAATATATATATATATATGCGCACACGTTTTTATTTTTAAAACATAAAAGTAATCCTACTTCTTTACTTTCTTTTTTCAAAAAAAAAAACATTTTTAAACAACAAAAAAATATATATATATATATGCGTACACAATATCTATATGCGTACACGTTTTTATTTTTAAGACCTGGAATTAATTCTACTTCTTTACTTTTTTTTTTTTCGAAAAATTTTAAACAACAAGAATGAACTCGCAAAAAAAAAATTATGGAATAACACTCGTTTATTTTAATTAAATAAACGCACAAAATCGCTTCCGCTCTCTTTTCAAAAAATCTCACTCTGTTTCTTAACGATATTTGGAAGTAGTCTATTCACTGAAACTTGGTGTAAGGGAAAAAAAAACTTTTATATACTTGCTTTACTCAACTATAGTTTTAACTTGCGCATTTTAATACGCCAAATACATATCAATATTATGACAAACAAAAAAAAAATCGAATATTTTTATAATTTAACTGTTTACTCTCGTTCACTCTGCAGGGTGTGGGAGATTTCTTCATCGGAGCACCACGGAGGGCGTCCAAAAATTTAATAACTGTACCGGTATAAATCCACCACGCTTACTCATACACAGTACCCGAGTTCAAACCCAGTCCACGTTTAAGAATAAATTCCAAAACGCCAACTAAATTCAAACCCAAACCCCGGTATGACCAACCGATGATGACTTTATAACAGCACGGGGTTATCCCTTTACTAGCTCAACTCAGAACACAGACTAAATTACTTACAGTTAATTATATATAGATCTATTATACTCTGGATATTGGTACGGTCATTAATGTAATGTATATATTTAAGTTGCCAATACAGACAGTAGGTGACTAAATAGACTTCGAGAGTAATGAGGTGGGAGACACAAAATTAGATTAAATAAATTGTTTAATAATAAATAGAAAGCATTAACAAATATTATTCAAAAGTACGGTAAGACTTCCATAAATATTCTATTATAATTGGCTACTAGTCTTTAGTAATCATTTTACCTGGTAAACAAACTCATGCCAATATCGGTGTAGTTAAATGATTGACGGGTGGCTAAGGGAATCAGAGTATTTGGGGCATTGAAAATATTTATCTACTATTTTTATTAAGTTATTTTATTCGAATAGATTCGAGCCGTTGCGTATACGAATAGTTGGAGGGTGGTTTCGTATAAATATGATATCTAAGATTGATGTACTAGTGGTTGCCTAGATTAAAGAGCCCTACAGTAATCACTTGCGGTGCATCAACGGAATACCGGGCGGCTTGTACTTTGACAAGGCTTAATGCCCCCAAGTAGATCCGGGACACTACAACCAGCCGGGATCATTTCGAAACCCGGTGATCCAAGAGATTACCTGGAAAAGAATTGCTTTCTTTCCCATATGGTAGTACGGCGAGACGCCAACTTCGGCGAAGGAAAGGCATTGCCACAGTCATCGAGGACGAGTGCTTGAAGTGGATTTGAAACGGAATTACACAAAACCTAGATAATCTATTCGTCTATTTCTACGCAACAGGCTGATATAACTATTCCAATAAAACATGGCGGAATCAAACTGACCGCGAAAGCAACGATTAATTAAGTTTACTCTGAAACCCCTAACCCCTCAGGTTGTTCAGGCGGTAGCGATAGTAACAAATTATACACTGAGAATTATTTCTCATTTCATGTAGGCAACAAGATGATAAAACTTTAAAACCATTTTACATATTTAAGATTGAAAGATAGGTTACAATAGTATGACAAAAATAAAGGAGAATAATAAAGTGATTTAATATCTGCCAACTCAATATATGAAATAATCTTTAATTCCAAAAAAACGAACTTACTTTTAAAATAACTATAATCAATATTATAAACTAGCTTTAAACAGAGTTGGGAAATATTTCTATTGGCATCGTTTGTTTATAGAATAAGTTACAAAAAACATATAAATGTATTCATTTGAATTATTATTATTAGGTACAATATTTATAAATTATCTTCTAAAGACTAGAGCGGAGGAAAAAGAGAAAAGAAAATTTACTGACAGGTTTTAAAAAGTAGCATTATAAAAGAAACAAAACTTACATGTGATTAATTTGATTGACAGATTAACTATAAAATTAAGCTCGGGAGAAAGTTAAAAGTTCATGTAACACAGTTACCCTTCTTTCTTCATCCGGCTTGGCTTCTCACGGTGGTATTTCTGACGAACGTAGGCGCGCATTTGAAATTTACTTGAAAGGCATAGTCAATTTGGAGATTGGAAGCTGGAAATTTTGAAGCACGTAAAGCATGATCAGACAGCGGCACGAAGATTCAAATTGGCAGGACAGAGATCAGCTCCTGGCACTTAGCCCATCGACATTACGGTTTACTGGTGGACTTCTTAACAAGAGTTGTAGCGATTTCTCTAGCAACTGCTGTGCTGTCTTGAGACTATCTACTCTCAACCACGTCAAAAGTTAGAATCCTAGTTTTTTCTAAGATGGCCACGGTTGACCTTTCTGCCTGGTTTTTGTTTGAGACTCCGCCTACTTTTCTCTAGCCTCCAGCAATCCAACTTGACCATACAATATCAATTATCCATTTCCATTGTTCCATTTTCAGCTATCTTTAACTTTAATACACAATTTTAAATTGACCAAGTAATTACAAAATATAAATTCCTTATCTAATTTTCAAATACAAATTAATTACTCTATACATTTGTACAAGACAGATTTTAATTAAAAACACTGATCAAAGGAATGTGACTTTTGATCAGTATTTTTAAACGACTTTGTATAATTCTAAAAAGTTAAAATTTAAACAAATACACCCGCAATGAAACTTTTAAATTAAGCTGCTATAAATTCACAAACCACGCACACACGAATATTATTTCATGATTTGTGATATTTATACACGGAATCTTTACATATCTTTTTACAAAACATAAAATATATCCCAATTTTTATGTGACTTGAAATAGAAAAAATCTCATTGCGGGCAAATAGTAGTTCGAATTACCGTACTTCAAAAAACACATGAAACTAAGATCGGTTCTTCGATCTGTCTGTTTCAATATAATATAATATAAACATACACATACATAACACAGACATACAATTACTATTTAGCTCTCATTGGAATTTAAGAGCTTGTTCTTTGCAACAAACTCAGATTTGTGAAATATATGATTAAATGATTATTACTGACCAAAAAATAATAAATTTGACAGATATTTTTGTTTACTACTGAAATAAATTTTAAATGTTAGGATTTTGTTTCAATAAGTATAAAAAAAATGAAATTGCAATCCAAACAAAAAGATTAAGTTATCATTTCTAGAAAGATTATTTTCAGTTTACAAAATCTTTGTTATTACTGATTAGTATTTTTTTAAAAATCTAAAAGAATAATTATTTATTTCTGTTATATCTAATGAAATATGTTTAAAAGTTTAAAATTTTTGAATATGTATTTCAATATTTTTATATTGTAAGTGTAAGTAGATTGTTTATCTAGAAGGTTAGTTTCTAAATAGCTTCAGTCCACATTCACATTAGCTGCTAATATAACATTATATTTTTGAAATAAAAAAGTATTTCAAGTCAAAATAAGTTACTAATAATTTATATTTCTTGATATCTTATAAATATAGTGAAATATTAACTTCTTTATTGCATAAAAAAAACCGCATAAAAAAGATGTTAATACGAAACATGAATTGCATAACTTCAAAATTGCATTAAAAAATCCACATAAAACAAGACCCAGATGTACTTAAAAATATCAGAAAATTTAATATCAAACTTCATCAAGTTGGAAGAGGGAAATCGAACACTTTTACTCATTTTAGCTAAGTACATGTGTTTTGCCTGGACACCACTAGGTTGTTTAAAACCTAGATAAATATCATCTGTCCATAGTGTACCAGGTCTAAACCCATTCAGTACATTTTATACAACCCATGAACTTGGATGAGTGAAAAATTACATTGTTATATTTTAGCTGTATCAATAAAAAAATATAAGATCCCAATACCATAAATTATCTTCTCTACTTTTACAGGTGTTTAACACTATTATAGGTGTCACAAGCTAAGTTTAATTATATGATTTACAGATGCACAGGTGCTCTTACTAATGGCTCACAAACAAACATAGGAAGGACCATTATTTATAGATGGCCATTAAACATATTTATTTAATTTATTTATACATCATAATATAATGGTGATGATGATGATTCCAGCCATAGCTTTTGAAATTAACTCACAACAACAAATTTAGCTTTTATGAACTTATAATCACTTACTTAAATCCATATTATATTTAAACTGGAATTTAATTATTAATATTCACTAGTGATGATAATTGATCATAATAAATCTCACAACCTAAAGTCTAGCCTTTTATAAGTTTATAGTTATTTAATTAAAATACTACTATATTTAAAATGCTAGCTTAATCATCCATATTTACCAGCACTGATGAATGTCTGTAATGAATCTCACCACATGATACCTAGCTTTTTATAAACCTCTATTTAATTAAAACATTATTATACTTAAAATGGGATTTAATTACCAATATTTATTAGCGATGATGCATGATCATAACGAATCTCCAAGCATACAATTTAGAATCTTATAAATTTATAATTATTTACCTGGAACATTATTTGCTCAAATGGTGATTTAACCAGTAATATCCATCGTTGTTGACGATGGACAAAACCTATTGGAACAATATAAAATTTAGCTTTTTGATATCACCTATAATTACTTACCCAAAACATCATTATATATAAATTACCATCCAACGTTTAACATTTGTGAGTGATGATGATAAAATCAAGAGAAAAAAAATAACAATATTACTAATAATAAAAACTCGTAAACGAAATATAGTATAATTATATTTATTAATATTCTTCCCTTTTAATAAATCAAATTGCTAATTATATAATTGACTGCAATTGTTATATCAATTAAATACATTATTAAAACAAAATATTTAACACTATATGCATATCCAAATAAACTTAAATATATCTTCATGTTCCTACCTATTTTAAAATAAGCTGACTTGAAATGACATAAAAAAAAATTCTATTGAATATTTATTCAATATTTTCCCTACTTATTATATACGTCATAAAAGTAAAATTGATTCGTGCGCAATAGGTGTGTATTTACTTTCTTACATTTGTTAAACCCTGCTCTTTAAGTTGTTAGACTTTAGTCTAAGTTATTTGACCTGTTTGTATAAAGAGTCACACACGCACACAAACTGTGATATGTTATCATTTATATTGCATTAAAGTGTTTCCCCTGATTAATAACAATTTATGTCAAATTTAAATATGCAAATAATTAATACAAAAATAAAACATTATAAAGCATATATTAATAGATTGCTCAATTATTGCATTGAATAAATAACGATAATAAAAGACATTTTATTATTACAATATATACAAAAATACTAAAAGATAATGAAAAATTAAGTTTAATAATTTCAAACTGTATGTGTTGTTATGCAGTAATGACAATTAATGATACAATCAATAAACAAACGTTTAATGTTTATGTATTAAAAGAATAAATGTTTGATCATAGAAAAACCTCAAAGATTACTTTTTAATAAGTAAAAAAAATTGTTAATAAAATTTTAAAATTACAGATTCGTTTTTAGTTCTTGCTAATGTCCTAGGTTCAAACAACAGACTTATTTGTATATAACTTTGGACAGTATTGATTTAGCTGTTTTTTACCATTTTAAAAGTTATTGCAGACACTTTTGATGAATATAAAGAAACTTAAAAAACTGATTTGTAGACTAGTTGAGGTCGATTGTGTGATTTTTCTATATCTTTTTTTCTCTTCTTTCTTCTTCTCCCTTCCTTCAAAGATTATGATCCTTTAATAAGCCAGGAGACAAAAAATTAAGTATCTCAGACAGCATATGTAGTTGACTTTAAACATGACCATTCTTTGGGTATTAATGAATTATATATGAATCAACAGACAGATTAGTGAATCAATCCATGATGGCAGAGACCTCATGAACAAAATAGTGATTAGCAATGCATCATCCTCATCTTTTTATAGCTAGCAAAGTATACAAACACCATTTTTAAAGTAGCAATTTATGCATTTTCTTTACAACACCATTTTATTTTTTATTGTTCTAGCTTCTTTTTGGGGATTTAATCTTGATCAATCCCTCCAGACTAACTTATCTGCTATAGTGTCTATACATCAGCATATCTTCTTCTATTCTGTTCAAAACAAATGTTTGACATTTTGCTTTAACTTTTTCTAAGAGAAAAAGTTGGAGAGAAAAAAAATCAGCTGTCTCTCAGAGCTTGAAATATACTCCCATGAATAACACAATATTGACTATCTCAATCCCCCTGAATAACATACCACTAACCATCTCTCTGTTTTAACTGCTCTCTTATATTCCCCTCTCTTCTACCACCCCCTCAACTTTGTCCAGATTAAAAGTTTCTTCCCACAAGACAACTGTCATCTGAGATATAAAGCAGAATCCAGTTTGGTCAAAAGCAATTAAAAGAAATTAATAACTTTTTCCATTGTTTCAAAAGCATCTCCATCCTTTTTTGACAATTAAAAACTCAGAAAATTTACAAATATGAAATTTATATGCAATTAAAATTTCTCTATTTCTCTAGTTACACATTCCCTCAGGCACACATGTTTTTAGGCCATTAATTTATTGATCTTTTAAAACCCTTTTGTCTAAGCTATATAACTAATGTCTTTATTTAATATAAGTCTATTGCAAATAATAACATTTATTGTAATATTCACTTTCTCATTATTTCTTTATTAATAAATATGGCTTATTAATAAGTACAACACTCACACACACAAAGATACATTTATATATAAAAAAAAAATTAAGAATATATATATGGGGGGTGAAATCTTATATGTACAGTATCTTATAGGTGCATATAATATTTTAAAAATATATAGTATAATTCATATTTCCCAATATTTTGTATCTCTATAAATCACTCCCTAACATCATCTATGTTCAACATCTATAATCTAAACATGATATTAAGATTAAATGATGGCACAATTTATACAGATTTACTGCAACTAAAAAACAATGAAGACATTATATTACATTCGAATATCGGCCTTTCAAGCCAATTGTGCAAATGCTTTGCGAGTGTTAAATAATAAATGAATACCCTCTGACCAATACAAGACATAGAATTTATGCAGGAATAAAAATAATTCCTCTTATTCCTATGACTCAAATATTTATATATTGTCACACCTTCTGTGCCAGTACTTCAGATTTGCTCATATATAAATATTTGAGTCGTAGGAATAAGAGGGATTCTTTTTATTCCTGCATAAATTCTATATCTTGTATTGGTCAGAGGGTATTCATTTATCATTTAACACTCACAAAGCATTTGCACAATTGGCTTGAAAGGCCGATATTCAAATGTAATTACAATTGTATACAGATGCTATAAAAATAAATGCTTATTTATATAGAAGACATTATATGTGATTTTGAAAAATATAAAATAACCAATATATTTGAACTGAGTATAATACTTGTCAATGAGTTTATATAACATCTCAACATCATAATTTTCCCAATAAAAATATTATTATAATGTCTGATCTAAATTCATATAGAAAAATTTCTCAACTAATGCAATATTTACATAATCATTCAGTAACAATGATCTCAATAATACTAACAACTATAAATTAACACTTATTATCCATATATGCACATACCTATTAATATCATTGTAATCTCCTTTATTCATTAGTTTCAATAATTTTGTTTTATGGCAATTTATTCACCAAATATAAAAAGAAAAATTGAATGAAAACTCTATTGATCGCAGCAAATAAATTTTAAAGGCACACATTAAGTAATTACCCTATATGGAAATTTCAGTTGTTTTTATAATGAAGTGCCATTCATTTCCACATGTTAAATTTAATTAACTTGTCTTGTTGCCATTTTCATTATTTACACACAATACTTGTCCAATGCTGAAAAAAAACTGCAGTCAAAAAAAAAAAGCTCTCACTATATTGTTAGGAGTTTGTAAATTTCATCAATATGTATATAAACACAGATTTACAATTGCCACTGATCATTAATCTCTACTGGGGATTTTTTGGAAGCAAAGAAGTTCCTGAATATGTATTCATCACTTGTTGAGATGGTTAAACATACTTTCTGGTTCTGACTATACATTAGGATATAAAAAGTGAATGTGAATAGGACATTCCAATGCACTATAACATTTTCCACACATGATAGAGAGCAATGAAATAAAATTGAAATCAATTACATTGATTTGCTTTAGTCAGATTCTCTTAACAAGAAAAGAGAATCTGGCTGAATAGAGAATGATGATGGTTACCATTGGATTATAAGACGTATCAGAGCAGGTTGGCTAATAAGTATTTACAAATTCCCCATAAAGAATTAAGAAATGCCACAATGGGTATCTTCTGATGAGTGATCACATACTAATTATGAGCTGAAGAAGAAATTTAATTTTTGCAATTATTGCATGAAGGTTAACCAGGTGAAGTTAGAGCAGAAACTATAGCTCATAGTTATGGATGGCAGCTAAACATTAATTTTGTTATCTGAAAGTTCATTAAAAATTGTGGTAATTGTCAATCATGTGGTAGATTGCCACCTAAAAATTTGAGGCATGGCCAACCATGCTAAGAATATGATATGTTTATATTGATCACAGAGCCCTTTAATTGACATTTATTTTTTGTGATTGTTGATTTATATAGATGTTGGACTAATTACAGATTAATTAAGAAACTCTAGTGTTTAATGAGACAATTGAAAAATTATGTAATTTTTTTTCCATCATGGACTTCATAAAGCCTTTGTTTCTTACCAGGGAACTGGTTTCACATCGGCCAGTTTGATAAATGTATAAAAGAATGGAGGATGAAACAAACATATATACTTCCTCCCTCAATTAAATGCATTGGCAGAAAAAGTTCTCCAGAATTTAAAATTATCAATAAAAATATTGGGGGAAATAAAAATCCAAGAAGCAGTTTATAGTGCATTTTTTTTATTAACATTTGATTCCAACTACTAAACCAAGTAAAGCACTCACAGACTTATATTTATGTCACAAACTGTGAACCAGGTTATTAAATGTAATAACTACTGAAGATTACAGTAAGCAAAAACCTACTATGGATAAGTTCAAGCCATGAGAATGAGTGTGGAACAAAAATAACCTAAATAAATTTTTGATGAAATGAATAGTAAAATGACATCTGTTGAAACAAGTGATGCTTGTTCAAATGGATGCAAACTATTATGTAAATACATAAATCAATTGTGATGAGATGAGAGTAGATATTTAATCCCAGTAATACTTAAAGAAAATGACTATGATATAAAAAACTTAAACAAGAACTTGATCTGACCCAGCCTAATGATAAAAAACATAAATGTGTGACAGAAGATATTATCAAAAAAAGCTGATGAAGTCATTAATCCACTTCCTGATCAGGTAAAAAAAAGTTTTCTTCCTGATTTTCATTCTGATTTCAAAGAAAATCTAAATCTCTGAAGTTAGGGGAAGTGTGGTATGTTTGCATGGGTATGATAAAATACATACACACATAAAGCTAGAAAAATAAGTATAAACATGTGTTATATATATATATATATATATATTGTAAGCAAATTAAAGATCGATCAAATAACTATTACCATATCTGAGTTGTCTACAATATATAAGATCACAATATTTAAAATAACGTTGGATTTCTCAAGATATCCCACTATCAATAATTATAAGCAAATTATTAATAACAAGTATTATAACTTAGGTATACGAAATCACATGAGATGAGTACACTAGTAATTCAATAAAATATAACTCAGGTATACAGACAGTAGATCTTATCCACTTTCATTTCTTGGTTTGATGTTAAGTGCATGTTTAAACAAATACTAAGTGAATATGGTCTAGCAGGGTGCCACTAGATTATCTGAATCTAGACACAGTTATATCTAATAACCTTTCACATGTACCGGGTTTGAATCCCCTTTTGGTACTTTATTTCTAATAAAAATGGGAGATTTTGCTTTTTGAGCCATATCACTATACGCACTAATATTTAGGTAAAAGTAAAACATCTTTAAACCAAAGTGGAGTATATTAGACATAAATCATTTCTTAGATCTTAGCATAACAAATGTGTTTCAATATTTTTATAAGTTTACTAGCTCAGATTATATATAACTAATTTAGGATGGCAATTCACTCATCCTTGCATGAAATAGATGACGGGATGTGGTTATAATAATACTAAGAAATCACTAAATATTATAAAATCAATATTTATTTATGGCCTTTAAACATTTAAACAGCTCATTAATTAAAACGTTGATGACGATGATGATGATGATGATAATAATAACGATAATGACAAGGGTTTCAACTACAGCTCTAGGACTAAGCCTAAACATAAAACTAATTTTTATAAAGAAATTCATAATTATTGCTTAATTTTAGCATATTTACTTATATCTTAAATAACTGATATTCAACCACTGATGATGATGAATGATCACACTTAACAAAGACTACACTTAATGAAATATATATGCCTCGTTTAATAAAACAAACTAATATTTATTACTGCATTTCTAACATATACATAAAAATTTCTAGAGAAACATGAAAATTGACATGAATAATAATAATGATAATAATTGATTATATAACAATCCTCAGATTAATTTCAAGTTCTTCCCCCTTTCCCTTCAAATGTATATTGTATTAAGTTGGATGTCACATTGACCATGATTTTCACTCCATGAGAAAAGTATTTCAAGAAAAAAAAATATTCCGCTCATTAGCACACATACTTTATAAATCTAACATGTAAGTAGAATGTTAAAAAAAAAATGTTAATAGAAATTAGAAAAATCAAGTTCTTAGAAAAGAGTTTTAAATCATTATCTCCCCCTCCCTTCCAAGCGCTGAAATCTATACTTTCTCAAGACAAAATAATTTAATATTTTAACACCACCTATTATTTCACATTCACTCGCAATTATACACATATAAAATATTACTATGTATGTGCGTGTTTTATCCCAAAATAATAATAATATATTAGTTAAAACTAAAATCATAATACCATAAAAAAAATTATTTTACACATTAATATTTCATAACTGTAAAATTAATAAACAAATAAATTTTGATACATTCAAAATCATTTATGTAGTTCAAAGCTATTATTATTAAGACATTCTTGGTTTCCATCGATCTGAATTGTCTTTAAAAGTTCTTTAAATAAAATATGTCACTTTATTACTAAATTTTTATTAATACTCTGATTTCATAAAGAAAATAGATATAAAAGTCATATTACCGATCCAAGGGTTCACTTGTCTTGTATACTGTCTATACTTGGCAGCAACAATTTCCGTGTTCTTTGGAACAATCACTTTCTTGAAGTATATAATTATTTGATGATGAGGATCCTATTGAGGTTATTTGCTTTAGTGGATAATTTGGAAATCATTATATCAATTTTTCTTCTCTTCCTGTCAAGCATTATTCTTTTAGTGAATGAAATACAGCAGTTGTTTTCACGTTATAAATTTCCTGGATTTAAACTCAGTTGTTGGAACAATTAATTGGACTTGATGATTAATATTTATCGGTAGATTAATTCATCTTTCATCGAATGCAGGTGAATGCTTTCTTCCTTCTATTAAAAACATCTTATTTCTCTGGTCAGTTGAAAGGTGTAGAATATTATTTTAGACAAAACATCTTTTCTTTCCTATATGATGTGCAGCTTCCCAGATGGTCAGGCAAAGATGGGACATACATATAATTTTTCTAGCCAGTCATTTCTTATATTTTCAACATTCAATTTAATAGTCTAATAATCTGAATCATAATCACAATAATAATTCAACTGATTTTTCCAGACAGCTTTTTATATCCAATTTTTTAGCTAACTTAACCAATCAGAGATAGCGTCACTTGCTATTTTTGGACAAATTCGTTTTAATTAGATCTCTAATTTATTTTCAACTAAATTATTTTTCAACTGAAAAGTTTAATCCTTTTTCCAGACACTTTTGTTTTAAAAAAAAAAATAGACTTAATCCTTTTTTTTTCTTACACCTAGGTAACATTTCAAATTTTTGAGCTTCCTTCTTTAGATCTTAAGATAAGACAATTTCAAAATTAGAGTTCCCACCCAGCTTAAGCTCCCAAAGTGACAAACAATCATTTACAAAAACAAAATTGCTACAAAAATAGATATCTGATTCAACAGATTTCCTCTTTTAACATAAAATTGTACAAAAAAAATAATTTGACAGATTTAACCCTTCCTTTTCTTTCAATATTTAATAAATGTAAATTTCTGTATGTAATGTACACACATACTTCATTATTTCAAATCATTCATAAACTAACATTAAATAATATAATTGCTAGCTTAGTAATTATAACCCTATTATTTAATTAAATCTGTAACTTTTAAATCCCAATTACAATTATAGAAAAGCAAAATAGAAGTATAGAATAAGATATTAGAATTGATCAAGCATAGGTTAGTTTTAAAGAAAGTTAAAATGTTGAATATTTGAAATATAAAACAATTAAATAGCTTACACATACACTGCCTATACGTATGCATTATAACTTTGCTTTTTAACAGAAAATTTAAATATTAAATGTGTGTACTGCTCTTTTTGAGATTTATTAACACACAAACAAGTAAAGCATATAATTGCTGTCCCACTCTCTTTCTGTCTAAAGCGTTTAAAATTTTGATCTGGTAGGGTTTGAACTTGGATGCCCTACAGCTTCTTTTATGGTTATATAAAATGTGATGATGATTTTGTTTTACATTTTCCTACATGCACATTATTATAAATTTGTCTAGTGACCAAATTGTAATGGCACAATATATATATATATATATGTGTGTGTGTGCGCGCAAGTGCGTGTGAATATTGAAATGCATACACGTATAATGTTAAAAAAATAAGTATATAAAATTTAGTGGAAAATAAGTAAAATTAAAACTTATCAAATGAGTATATAAAAAAAATTCAGTTTTACAAAAAATTTAAAGAAATGTATGGAGAAAAGCCTTTCCTCTATGACTTGTAAGAGTTGAAAGTCGGCTAAGCCCATACTGTTTAAAAACGTATTTCATGAAAGCTTTTTCTATGCATTTGTATTTTATTATAGCATTTTAGTCTGAGTTAAAGCTTATAATTATACAGTTATAAAGATTAATTATAGCTTGGGAAAACGTTTTCAATTAAATTATTTAACAACTCAAAACAGATAATTTACATCATGTAACATTAAGTGTTAAATGACTTTAGAAAAAAATAACTTTATTTTAATTTTTCTTATAAAGACATTCAGTACTTAATAGTATATGATGGAAATAGTCCAATAAATAAACACAGTTAAAATATCCCCATGCAAACCTTTAGTAAAATATTCGACACCTAACTAAAACTAATTAATTACTAACAATTATAAAAGTTGAAGATTTATGGTGAGCATGAAATGAATGATAAATTAATTAAAAAGGAGTTCTAATATTTAATTAAAAGTGAGTATATGGTTTAGAGAGGCAACTAAAAAAGACCTGTTCATGGATGCTACATGTGTGCGTATTGACTTGCAATACCATGGAGTTAGCATCAAAGTATGTTGCCCTAAATGGTTTACTGTGGAGAGACATGACAAAGCAAGTCTACAGACTGGAAAAGGTCATTCCAACCTTCTTTATGATTTTTCTATGCCATTGGATTATTATGTAATTAAGTTGTATATAATTTGATAATATATACTTGTAATATTAATATTATTGCCGAAATAGCTGTTGGGAGAGCACTAGACTTAATGATAAATTTGAAGTAATATTATTATTATTATAAATATTTGTATTAATTACATATTAAATCATAATTCCAAGTTGCCATAGCTGTTATTACTTTTTATGAAGTCAAATTTATATAAGCATATGTCTGATAAGAAGTGTGAGAATTGTTCTTAATCATAACATATTGTTATTAATTTTTAAAAAAATATATATTTTTTTAACATTATTGCAAAGATAATTTTGGTTTATCCATTAAATACTGTCTTCACTGAGCTGTAACAAACTTTATAAGAGATGTATTTTTAAAGATAAATTGTTTTTTTTTTAAAAAAAAAAAATCTCCTGATAGTGATGAAATATTTGAAATTGTTATCCTTTTCCTTATCTTGCTTGTAATTAGTAGCCAAAATCATTTCCAATGTTAACTAAGGAAATTGTATCTTCATTTATTAACAATAGCTGAGCAAGCTTTCAGATAGAGAAGTTAGGTTCATAGAATTCATAAGGTAGCTGGGATACTACAATATTCTTAGAAAAAATACTATTATTTAAATGAGTTATTTATATATTCCGCTTGTTAGAAAGTTGAATACAATTCTTTTTAATATTAACCCTTTTCCCGCCTCTTACGAGGCACCTCGTAGACATCTGACATCACTCTAACTCTGCAAGTTTTTATACGAAAATATTCGTTCAATATGTTTTTAAATAGGTTTTTAAAAGCTCTATAAGATGGTGCCCTCTTCCGAATTCTTTTGTGAGTAAAAAATAAAAAAAACTGCATTTAAAGCTAAACAAAGAAAGAAGCTTATTGGTGATTGGCTCTCAGCCAGTTCTCAGCCGACAAAGACATTCTGATTGGCTGGAAAAAACAAAGAAACCGCCTGATCAAAGAAAATAAAGATAAACACTGAGATTTTCATTTCGAATGTGATTTAAGTATTAAAAAAAGGATAATTTGACAAATTAAAAATAATTTTTAAAAAATAACTAAAAAAACAAAATTATTTTCGAAAAATATCGAAGATTTTTGTAAAAATGTTGAAGCTGTAGTAAAAAGAAATATTTACTTTTCTATAATGTAAAAGTTGATCTTTTTGTTTATATTATAGCTTTTATGTTGCCGCAATTGAATATTTTAGAATAAATAAATAGCAATTTATTTTTGAAAGAACTTTCATTCTCTTCATAACCTGAAAAATTAATAATATACTTTTTATAAACGTATCTGAGTTGAATTTAACATTATAGGCGAATATGTTTTAACAATAGGCTTTGTCTTCAGTTTGTGAGTTGGCCAATTAAAAGATTTGATTTTTACCTCATACAACCAATAATATAATTAGCGGTTAAAAGGTTAAAAGCATTGTTGCTGATTGCAATAAACCTTACTTCCTCCAAATTTCATTTTCTGTCATATCACTCCATGCAAACAATTTCAACATTTGTTGAAGTGAAGATGTGTCTAGATTTCTGTGCATGTTTCCATAAAAATAGATTTATATTTTGGGTTGTTTTTGGCTCCCTTATTTAAGTATTTATGTTGGAAGACTTTAATGACTATATATTTCCCTAGATTTACTGTAATATACAGGTTTGCAAACATCATTATTTTATACAATTTTATATATAACCTAAAGTGTTTATTAGGGATATTTTATCTTTGGTACGGTTTAGTAATTGATTCATGTTAGTGGTGATGATGATGGAGTTTGAAACTATATTATGTGTGGTAACTTGTGTGAGAGTATGGGAATATATAATTTGTTTATCCATTGAGTTTGGTTTAAAAATAAGTCTTACAAAAATATTGCATGATAACATTTGGTTTGTAAATAAATTATTGAAATTATAATCTTTCTTTAAAAATATAAGTTACTTGGTTGTTTCACCTTAGATAAAAACACTTTATTTTCAGAAATTGGGTTTGCATTGACATCTAGGGCCACATTTATCATAGCTTTGTAATGCAAATTAGTGTATTATCATTGCATAAAAAGTTCCATATAATGTTGACATCTTTAATATTTTTTCAACTAATAATTTTAAAATCATAAATGTATGAAATAAAACAGATGCTGTTAATGTAAGATTATATAATAGCTTAAAATATTGTAAAGAACTAATAATTGCACCACTATCCTAATAACTAAAACTGCACAATATGTGTATGTTATCTATCTATCTATCTATCTATCTATCTATCTATCTATCTATCTATCTATCTATCTATCTATCTATCTATCTATCTATCTATCTATCTATCTATCTATCTATCTATCTATCTATCTATCTATCTATCTATCTATCTATCTATCTATCTATCTATCTATCTATTTATCTATCTATCTATCAATCTATCTATCTATCTATCTATCTATCTATCTATCTATCTATCTATCTATCTATCTATCTATCTATCTATCTATCTATCTATCTATCTATCTATCTATCTATCTATCTATCTATCTATCTATCTATCTATCTATCTATCTATCTATCTATCTATCTATCTATCTATCTATCTATCTATCTATCTATCATTACATTATCTAGGTTGATATTTAAACTAAAATAAGAAATAAAATACTAAACAGAGATTGTAACTCCAATAATGACACCTTGACATTACTAAATGTATTTTATCTATTATAAATATTTAGTAGAAAATATTAATAGATATTTAAATTTCATTTTTTAAATTTAAAATAAATTTAGCCTTTGTTTTTATTAAAGAAAAAAATGTATTATTAATATTTGTTTTAAAAAATAAAGTCTTTACTAGTGTTGACAATAACTTATTCTTATTAATCAGAAAAAAAAAAAAAAACTGTTTCAACTTGGTCATAATAAAGTTTTTATCACTTGTTATTTTTAAAATTAATTAAACGTTTTCAAATAAAAGCCTAATTATAGTCACATAGGTTTTTAGTTCACATGGGTTTTGGGTTTTAAAAAAGTATTTTACAAAAAATATTTGCTCAAATAATTTTTAATATGTAAACAAATTTTTCAAAGACACAAAAAAATGAACATTTTGTCTTAGGTGAAACACTTCAATCAGAAATTGTACTTTCATAGAGAACAAAAGGGGTCATATGTAACTTCTTTGATGTGCAAATTAGATATTGTGATTCCCTAAATATATATCTGGTGCTGTCATCTTCACAATTTTTATTTCAACAAATAACTTTAAAATCATTTTTGTGGTGAGATAAAAGTGTACAAATTAATCGAAGATTTTAGATAGACTCAAAATAATAATAAATATAATGATCATAGTATTCTCCTAATGCTCAAATCAGCAAACATGCATGATGTTGTCATGATTATAATGGAACATGTTATTGTTAACATCTTTATTTTTAAATTTTTCGTTAGTTATAAAATGTAAAATTTAGTTAAAATATGCAATAAAATCAAAACATCATTTTGTTAAGAATTTACAAGTTTTATTTGATATAAATTGATTAGTTAACAAGTAAAATCAATATAGACATCTTTTGTTATTATGTTATCTGAAATTTACATTAATTTTATAATTTTGGCAATTTTTAAGTTTATTTAATGCATATATTTTTATCTTATTTTAATAAACATGTTAACACATAAATAAACTAATTTGTTGAAAAAATATTTTTATGTAATGTATATTTTAACATAGAAAATTATATATTTTGGTATATTTAGTACCTCACTGGCTTCTTTGATCTTACATTGGTAGAAAATGTTACATCTGTGTAGGATCATGATATTATTAAAATCAATATAGTGATATAGATCCATAGCAAGGGGTGAGAGAATGTTGTTAACTGCATCCATACTAGAAGAGATGAACTATTTAAAAAAGAAATAAAAAAACATAGTGGAATCGCAATTACACAATAGTTCATAAAATGTTAGTTTACCAGAAATAAGACTTTTATCCTGTGCTTACTATTAACAAATATAATTAAATTCATAAATTTTCTTTATTAAAGATATAACTTTTTTAGAAAAACATTTTAAACGCATTTGTTTTGTTATAGTTTCATAACAAAATATCATGTAATTAATACTTTTTAAAAATCCGTATTTAACAATGATGATTATGATCAATGTTAGTCATCGTCTTCTATACATTATTATATTATGTTGAAAAGTTTATTTTGATTATTGTTTTGATTAGTTACTTAAATTTAAATAGATGATTTTCTAACTAATTAAAAGTAAAAAAAAAGGGAAATGAAATCATTGAAGTTAGTTTGGTTTGTGTTACTGAAACAACAAAACTCTCTAAAAATTTATAAATTTTTAATTATCTCTAAAATTCTTTATTTATTTTTTTTAAAAAAAACTCGTTTTACAGTTGTGGTATATAATATATAATGAATGACTCCATATTCCAATTATATCATTTATCAATAATTGTTACCTTTCTTCTTTAGTAAAAATAGTTAAAACAGTAATACAGGCTTTACTAAAAAAGGAATATGCTATATATTTTTCTTATTATCTGTAAATCTGTATTTTTCTATATTTGATTTTCCAATCATAAATGATTAAGTAATCATTGTGTACTATTTGCTTATCTTTAAATATAACTTAATAGAGGTTCAATACATTTCAATATCAAAATTTATTAGAAGTAACTTCTCTACATCATTTTTTTTTCAAATAAATGTATCAAATAGTAGCACATATTAAATGTGATTGATCATTGGAATATAAAATTTAAAACTAATAAATTTTGGGAAATATATCATGTAAAACGTTGCATTTATGAGTAAGAAATATGAGAATTATAAACAAAAATAACTTTTACATATAATACCATTTACAACTTTCGTAAACAGTTTATCAATACTTTTTATTTATATCAAAACTAACAGTTTCAACTTTCCTGTTGCAGTCATTATCAGAGTGTTCTTAAGCTTTTTTTTCTTTTGAAAAAAAAAGAGTAAAAAACTAAAAAAAGGTAAAAATAAAAAGTAAAAGTAAAGAAGCTTAACACTCTGATGATGACCACAGGACAGTTGAAATTGGTAGTTTTGATATAAGTAAAGATTATTGATAAAGTATTTAAAAAAGTTGTAAATAGTATATGTTAATGTAGAAATCAATACATAGGAAAAGAAGAAGATGGAGAAAATTATATTATTTCCAAAAAGAATTTTTACAATACATGTGAGAATATTGGAAATAAGATTCTTTAATTCTCTTACAATAATATTAAAAGTTATCTAACACATATTTTATTTTTAATTTAATTTTTCTAAATCATTTTAATTTTTTGATTATTAGGTTAAAGTTATCTAATCAGTCAGTTTTTTTTTTTTTTTAGTTTTATGTTTGTTAAAATAGTTAAACAAATGATTTAGTAAAAAATATATTTATTTTATTTACTTAGTTTTATTAACCTTATCTATGTTCTGTTATGTTATGTTTCAGGTTTTGTAAATAAATAAACATGACATTTATAAAATTAAATTAAACAAATATATAATAATTTGCTTTTCAAATACTAAAAAAAAAACACTTTTTTTTTTTCTACAATTCACTTCAACATATAATAATTGATATGCCAAACATGGATGTGTGATTTTTTACCTTCATTTTATTAGATTATATCGCTTGTTAGGTAATATATAATTTTTTTTTTTTACATTGAATTCCATACTTATATAATATACATTTATTTTTTATGAAAACTTGATAATATAGAATAATTGTTTAAATAACATTATTTTCAGCAGGCACATTGGAACCATCCAAATCAAAAAATAAGGGGAAAAAATGATATAAAAAGTAAATTTTAAGATAAATATGCCAACCAATGTAAATAATAAAATCTACATATAACCACATGTTTGTCTTATTGACATTTTTTTTGGTTTCTTTGAGGATGATAAATCTTTTCATTAGAAAATCCTTATTTTAAAAGAATTTATTTTTTTTAAAAAAAAGCTTTAAATCATGTTCTGGTGGCATCAAACATTGGTGGCTGAATGGTCAGCACGGATACTTTACAAGCAATTGTCCCGAGTTCATGGGTTCACTCCTGGCCAATGCTTTGACAAAAAAATTGTGTTCTGGTATCAGCAATGTATTCATAGTAAAAGTAATTTTTAGTCCATGTCATTAAACTATCATGGAAATAATATATATATAGAGCACACGTATATATATATATATATATATAGTATATCCATATATATCCCATGCATATATATATATATATATATATATGCATGGGACTATTATCGCTAGAATATCTATAGGAGTCAAATTATTAATATACTTCATAAAAAGGTTTTCCAGTAATCTTTAAACATGATGACTTGATAACTATTAATTAAATATAGATTTATTTATTTTTTACTCAAGACAGTAAAAGGATTTTCTAATTGTTTTAGAAATATATCTGTTCAGAGCTTTTTTTAAAAAACTTGATTAATGATGTAATTTTATCATCATCATTATTATTATCAATCTCAATCATTATTAATACTAGCGATGAAGTTTTTACCAACTTTAGTTTTTTTTTCTGATTTCGGTACATCACACAGGCAGACTTCTTTATATCATTTATTCATGTACATGTGGTCTCATTTGAGATATTTAACAATATTTTGGAATGAAATTTAAGACCTCAACTGTTCATCTATTTTTATTTTCTTAATCAGTATGATTAAATATGTTCAATTTCAAATCTATTTTTTCAATTAATCAATAAAACTTCTCATTTTTCTTAATTATGTATTTTCTTTCAATATTAATGTATATGTTGCTCCAACATATATTTTCCCATACTTTAGGTAATGAGATGAAGTTTGACCAGCTGCAAAAATAGATCAAATCCATTTCATTAAAAATATTTCCTTCAAATAATCATCCATATTTTCTTTTAAAATTAAGTTTTACAAAACACATTATCCAAGTTTAATTCTATGATTAATTTTGCAATAGTTATCTTTTTATAATTTATAATTATTATATTTATATTGCCTGAAGTAGAAAAACAACCTTTCTAACCTCAAATCTTTCTGATTTAAATCATTTCCATGTCATTTTATTCCTTACCCTTCCCGATTTAATTAACAAATTACTTGCTGAAATTCTGTCCTAAAATGATTTCAGTGACATAAAAACGCTATGCCATATTTTCTTATCATTATTAATTTCAATCATATTGTCACTTAATTTAATCGTTGCTTTTGACTTTTGAAGAATATTTTTCCAAATTTTATAATTTCCTATCTATATCTTGATGGCCCACAGTTTTAATTAAAATGGAAATTCTTATATAAATAAATGGTTTATCTTCTACAAATTCAAGAATTCATGAAATACATATTTAATGGTCCTATCTATAATGTCTCTTAATACTTGATTTGCTTTTTTGTGCCATAACTACTTACTAAATCAATCTTGTTTTTTTGTTGTTGTTGTTGTTGTTGTTGGTTTAAATCCTGATGCATGTGAATTATAGTTAAATCCTGATGCATGTGAATTATAGTTATCTTGGTAAAAACCCAGAGTAAAACGGAAAGAAGTCTATTAAAATTGTAATTGTTAATATGTTTGTTTTTTTTTTACTTTTTTAAAAATATAATAATAATTACTATTTTTGAATATCACAAACACCTAATATCTTTTTTACTAAGGTGATAATTTTATCAATACATTTTCTATTTCTTCATTTGCTTTTCTTTAAGATCACTATAATAACTTAATAATTTTCTAAACTTTTATTTTATTTTATAGATTTAATTTCACATCTTTTCATTTAAAATGCTTAACAATTTAAATGTTATAATGGCATGGATTTCTTTGTTCGTTATTGCTAAATAACTTTTTGTAAAATTCTGTTACACATTTTATGATGACATCTCTTGTTATAAAAATAATTCCACCCTATTTATAAAACAATTTTTTTCCAATAAAAATTGCAGACTTAAACTTTTGACATACCTTTCTTGGCAATTTAAAGTTTCATTTTCTTATAACATTGTTAATGTTTTTATAAAGTGTTACAAAATTCTGGAGATGCTCTTGTTTTTAATAGGTGATTAATAAATATGTTCATGTTTTTTTTTTCATTCTTTGTAAGCTATATTATTTCATTGTGCAATTTACTAATAAATATTGTTTTTCTGTACCTGCTTCTTATTTTAATGCATTGTTTAGTGGAGTATAAATTATCTTTTTATTAGTATCTGTCAAGTCTAAATCATATTTAAAGTATTAATATTTAAAAATAATTAGCACATTATAATTTAAATTTATTGGAAATTTTATAATGACTCAGAATATCAACAGATTGTATACAAGTTACTATTATATGTAATAATAGTCTATAATATACATCATAAATATTTCTGAGATATTTTGACACATGATGTTATATTAACTTTTAAATGCATATATATTTTATGGATAAGTAGTATATGCCACATAGCATCAAGGATTTGTCAGCAATGTCTACAAATTACCCCCATGCTTGTGTGGTTAGTTCAGTGTTTCACAGTAGTAAAGTATTCAGAATACTTTAATAAATAAAAATATTTTACATTGCATAGTCTTATATGATCTCATAAACATTGTATTCTAATACAAATTAAAAATGCCTTTAAATATATTTAGTATTTTTTGTAGATTTATATTAAAAGTTTCCACATTGTAATAACCATGAAAGTTAATCACTAACTTCTATAACATGCCTTCTTTTAATTAATATATATATATATATATATATATATATATATATATATTAATTAGGCAGAAGCACTCTATTTACTTTTTGTATTAATATATATATATATTAATATATATATAAACAGTAAAAGCCTAAAGGTAAATTAGTTAACAAAATAGTCAAAATTGCCCCACATTCACACCTCAATCAGAATAGCCAAAAATTAAACTCTAAAACACCAATGGTTTCGCTGCTACAAGTAGGCTTTAACTGAGTTATGAATTTGGGATAATTTTGATTATATATATATATATATATATATATATCAAACCTATATATAATATATATATATATATATATATATATATTGTACCAGGTTTGAACCATAGATGATCCCACTTACTCTACTCACTAGGTTTAAACCTTATTTCTAAAAAAATTACAATCTTATATTATAAATATTATGTGAACGAACTGGTGCATCCAAACAGAGTGGAGAATATTATTGATAGCAGAGCTGTCAACAATACCCACAATCAGACTAAGCTAAGCAATGCATAACATGATCACATTTCCAGATCATGATCCACTTTGACTGCTAGATTCAAACCCCTACTATTCAAAGACTTTATTTGTTTTGGAGTAAACCTCAGGTGCCATCTTGTTTCAGAACTAACATGTTTGAACAATAGGCCCATAATCCAGCACTTGAAAAATCCCTTAACTAGCTCAGCTACTTGTAATCAATAACAAATTATTGTCTCAATTAGTGGTAAAAATTGACTGACAGATTAAGCTTTGAGTTTAAAGTCAATTTGTTTTAATTAACATTTATATACCAATTTTAAATACTTTTATAAATCATGTTTAACTAATATAACACTGGTATAATGATCACGCACATTCTTAATTCACACATTATAATATCATATAACAAAGCATTAAATAATATTTGAAATTTAAAAACCCTCACATCAATAGTTCATCTACTTATGCTATAGAGTTCATTATTACTTGACTCAGGGAGGTTTCAAACTAATGTGATGGCTACTTTAGAAATGAGAATAAAAAAATGTTATTACCTAGGATTTTTGAACATGGACTTAGAACTTTGTTTTCTTCCTGGTGGCTGTTTCAATTAAAAATATTTCCACCTGGCTGGGACATTTTCTTGAGCAGTTTTATTATTATTTATGGGCACTATTCTTGGAGACAGCTAAATATTTCTGGTGATTCATCAAGTTGTTATGCAAGCATTTTTTTTATTCTGGCCATGTTGCTGTTCCACTGGACTCAGGCTGGAGAAAGTTGTATGTTTCTGAGGGTTTTAACACTGCATTATCAGCTGATTCATTGATTGATTTAATCTCAACTGCTCAATCTCAACTCCACAATCTAAACTGTTTTGTAAACTGAACTGTCTGATAAAAAAACTGGACTATTTATGTGTAAGGCCTGTTGTCATTTTGATATCCTTCAGCTATGTCTGTTGTCAAAATTCTTTCCTTGCCTTTAATCACATTCCTGTGATAAGCTTTTAATTGTGTGTTTTCATTTAGTAGCCACCACAAACTTATTGTTGTTGTTTTTTGTTTAACTTAATAGCCATCACAAAATTTGTTGTTTTATAGATTTTAAACTTAGTAGCCATCACTGAGTGTTTTTAATTTTTTATTTTTCATTTATTTCATTTTAAAACACACATATTTATGCTATATTTACAATCGCACACATATATTTTATTAACAAGCTCACATTAATTCGTCATTTACACGCATGTATATTTTATTCTAATAAACTCAATATTAGTATTACTTTTTTTTTCTTTAACTTAAAAAAGATTTATATTTTTAATTATTTGAAAATGAACTACATTTTTTCTTTAATGTTTTAAACAAAGAGAGAGATATATTTTTATTTTATGTAAAAGATTCATTTAAACCGCTATAGTTTTAAACCTTTTTAAACTAAATTGTCTCCCCTGAATTACTTTTAAATTAATTTGTAAAAAATTTATGAATGATGCAGGGTTTAATTTCCCTCTGGGCTAACAGTATTTTCTTCTTGCTTTATTTTGAAAAACTCTAAACTTTTATATTAAACTTCCCTTTATTAAACTTTAATTATTTATTATCACATTGAAATATTATGTTGTTTTTATGGGAAATCTCTACTTTTAATAATTTTTAGACAAAATTATTATAGGTACCAATACGATGTTGGTACAATATATATAAACAAAACAAGTTATAAATTTTGTAACTTGTTCTTAGCTTGCATTTTATGATCACTAGATGGAGCTTTACCAATAGCTCCTAACAAGCTTTTGTTTACATAAATGCTGAGAGAGATAGAATTCAATATTTTTTTCATTGTCTCCAATCTTTAGACTAGCTCGAAACCATGGTCTAAAGATTGGAGACAATGAAAGAGATATTGAATTCTATCTCTCTCAGCGTTTATGTAAACAAAAGCTTGTTAGGAGCTATTGGTAAAGCTCCATCTAGTGATCATATATATATATATATATATGACTCAATTTATGAATCTACATATTTCTCTAACTTTTTAATATTTTTGTTTATATGTATTATTTGAATGATATCACAGCAAATCCGTGTCTCTGAATATATACACATATAGCTATTTTTTTTTAAAAACTTCCTACAAACATTTGCACAGACTAAGAAAAAATATTGCAATCTAGACTTATCTTGTTGTGTTCTCACAGATTGTTTCAATATGTCCATACACATGCACATATATATATATATATATGTCTGCCATTAAAACATTTTTAAAAAAATATTTTTAATCCCACAAAAATAATATCTAATATTGATTAAAGATAGATAGATAGATAGATAGATAGATAGATAGATAGATAGATAGATAGATAGATAGATAGATAGATAGATAGATAGATAGATAGATAGATAGATAGATAGATAGATAGATAGATAGATAGATAGATAGATAGATAGATAGATAGATAGATAGATAGTTAGATAGATAGATAGATAGATAGATAGATAGATAGATAGATAGATAGATAGATAGATAGATAGATAGATAGATAGATAGATAGATAGATAGATAGATAGATAGAAGTAGGTAAGTCAGTAGATAGATAACCATATGAGTAATATATAGATTTTATTCATTTACAAATTTAAATATATATGTATGTGTGTATTTTTGTATTTTAGACAATCGCTACAACAATTTGGCATCGCAGATAAATAGTAATACAAAAATGATTGCTTACCGTAAGGATTATTCATCAAAACTTCTTCTCGAAGTAGAGTTAAGGTAATTATTTATTCTCATTTTTCAACATTTGCATATAAACAAATGCTCATTTATAAACTGAATACAAATGAAATGATTAACATTTAAATATTGCTGTTTGTCATTATATATATTTATTCTCATATAAAAAACAATTCTAGTAAAAAGAAAAAAAATAATAATCAGTATATTTTATGGAAAACGATTGTTAAGTATCTATAATTAATAAGGTTTTAGGAATATTAAATAAATATCATGATTATTTAGCAATATTGCAGGGCAATAAATATTTCTTTTATTATGTATAATACTTTATTAAACAAAAAATAATTGTTATTTAGGTAAATAAACATTCCACGTAATTAAGAATAACGTCATAATTTTACTGCTTAATTGATATAATGCTAAATTTATAATAAAAATGTCAGTTAGTTAAATTATAAATTTCTATTTATATTATATGTAAAATAAGTTTATTTTCATAAAACAATAATTCGCATCAACATATGCAATGAAAATGCTTAATTTTATTCTATATATTATCTCAATATTATTCTTAGGTAATCATTCAATTTATAATTTCTTATTAAAATTGATACATAAACAACAAATATGACAACATATAAAGTTTAATATTGACAGATTATTTGCATTGATAAAAATAATCAACAAATTTCAATGTTCTAGAACTTATCTTAATTTGTTTAGTATATGTAAAAAGTTATATATAAAGCTTTTGCAAACTTATATTATGATTTGAATACTATATTGCAAACACACTAATTTTATTAAAAGTTTAATATGATACAATTTGAATTTACTTTAGTAAGTATAGATTGCATACGTATGTGTATATTAGTCAAATATTGTTTTTATATAATCTCACTTTAATTTTTATATAATCTTACTTTAATTTTTATCGTAGAAAAATAAAGTATATAATCTTATTATTCTTATATTACATAAGTAATTATTTTCAGGTAGTCTCAATTTTACACAATTATCAAGAAATTAAAAGAATTTATTTCAAGTTAATTGTATAGTTTATGTTTCATGTCTAAAATAAATTTTAAACAGAGAAATCTTCTCTATAGTATAAGTATTACAATTTTTTCACTTCTCATGTCAGAGTAATATCTAATGCCAAATTTGCAATTATGATTGTTGAGATCTGTAAAGATAACGATCACCCACACATGCACACACACACTCACACACACACACACATATATATATATATATATGATAAATATACGCCATCTGTGGACATATATATATATATATATATATATGACAATATTAACAGTAACTAATATTATGTAGTATAGCGAGATTAATACTTTTAACTACTGTTTTATTAAGTAAATGAAATACTCTTAATTTAATGCACAAGGCAAAACGTTTTTAGAGAAAAAACCCGTTAATAAGCCAGTTGTTTGAGTATTCATTTTCGATATACTGTATATATAATCAATTTTATAACACTCACAATGAAATGAAATATGCTTGAACATGCTACTGCAAAAGGAAATTTTATTTTTAAAACTATAAAATTAGTTACCATTGGTCAGTAGTAAATATGTTATAGAATAGTGAAAATATAAGTTATTCGCATGCATTATTTAATAAAAATTAACTTCATCATGGAAAACTAATTTGAACTAGTCATGCAAAGTTTCACCAAAGTTAAGTACACAAAATATTTGTATGGTATATGTGACTAGCAAATGTTCTTAAGAATTGGTAATTTGCATTGTTATTTAATTAATATTGTAAGTTGTAAGTTATTATGCAGTGTATAAACATAAGTAGTGAAGAATAAATTTTAGCCACAACTGAAGTTAAACATATATATATATATATATATATATATATATATATATATATATATATATATATATATATATATATATATATATATATATATATATATATATATATATATATATATATATAATTTAAAGTAGAGTTTGAAATATAACAAGTTTTTTTTAAAAAAAAAAAATTATAATGGTTTCTAATATGTTATAGTAATTTTATAAGTAGCAGAGAAACTCATTAAATAGGAAGTTTGTAAAGAGATTTTAAATATTTTGAAATTATTTTAGTGTAGTTTAAATAATAAAAGCAACATAATATATTTTTTTCCAAAATAAAATTAATTTTTGTTTGTTATATTTAACTAATATAATAGTAAAACAATAGCTAAATGCCAGTAATAAATGTTGTATAATGTATTTAATGTGGTTTAAATAATTATTTGTTTTAGTTATTTAAGTAATAAATAATTAAAAATTATTCTAGAATCTTCTGAAAGTGCTATGTTCTAACAGTGTTTGTGTTGTATGTGAGCTTGCATGTTTCTAGACAGAAATATTGATTTCTTAATAAAATTAAAAATATTAAAATGTTGCAAAAAACTAAGTCTAGAAATAATATTTTTTTTAAAATAATAATTAAAATTATTATGTTGTTTAAATATATATTTTGCTTAAAAATTAATATTTCAAATTATTTGAAAATGCTTTAAATTGTTTTAATAAGGGTATTTAATATTTGGAAGTATTAAATAATACTGGTATAATATTTAATAAATAATGAGTCATAGTTTAAAAAATATTTTTTAAAGATAACATTTAATATTTATGTAAATTAGAATGTGTTATAAAGCAGGGTTAACCAATGAGATTACTAGATCAAATAAATATAAAAAAAACTATTCAATCAGTCTAGACAGTGGATGTGACATTTTGTTTAAAATTGTAATTTTTTATAAAAAAATATTATTTTCTATACAAAGTTTTAAAACTATAAATTAAATAACTGTGTTAAAGTAATTCCTGAATAGAAAAAAGTTATTTCCTATCAGCAAAATTTTACTTCAAAATTAATTGTGAACTATGATAATTTATGGGAACCAAGAGCATCAGTAAAATGTATATCAAATCTCATGAGAAGTTTAACCATAGAACCTGAGAAGATTTAGAGATACATAGAGAATATAAATTTGATATGTTTAATACATTTAGAATAAATGAATATTTATCTCTAATTCCTTTATTCAACTCTAATAAATATAATTCTTCAAGAAAGTTTAAGCTAATAAGTATGCAAAGGATATTTCTTAGAAGTTATTCAAATACTTTTTAAATTGCAAAAGAAGGAAAAGAAAAGGTAAATTAATATTTGGCACCTGAATTAAAATCTCGATGAAATAATATTTTTTGAAGTGTGAGTATAACTTATTATTATATAATTGTAAATGTAATGTCTTATTTTTAGTTTATCTTAAAAGATTAATTTAAATGAATTTATAACTGCAAGTGATACATTGCAAAAATTAAAAAGAAATGACTTTTGAATTTATATGTTAAAAAAGATTTATTTATTATAAAAACTGATGAATAAACTTTTTGTTTTAAAATGACTTTTTTATTTAAAATAAAATGGACTCTAATGTGATTTCTTTTTGAAGATTGACATTATATTATATTATTAGTGACTGAATGGATAGCTGTAATTTTTACGTAAAAATGACTGATTGAAATGTGTGTATTTAGAAGAAAGAAAGAAAATCTTGAAATCTTAAATATGCTTATTTTAATAAATGCAAGTGTATATTTTTGCTTTTGAAGAAAATAAAGATGAAAGTCGCAGACATAAGAAGTTTAACAAATGAATAAATTTTGTGTTATAAATATTTTATAAATGCTTACTGATGGAGATATTAATATCACAATATATTTTGCTATAAAAAATGGAATTAATATGAGAAATATGCATCCATAAAGAATATAGTATTTAATATAAAAAATGGATGTATAAATGTTTTTCCCATTAAAATATTGGTTATCTGAATAAATATCCAGAAAATGGAAAGAATAAAACATTTATCTTCTAAGGATGAACAATGTTTTTTCCCAGATTTTTCAGGATTTTAACTTTGTAATTTGTGTGTTTGTTGAACATCAATGAGAGGAGAGAGCAGTTCTTCATTCACAATTTTTTATTGTATCTTAGCAATGAGGAAAAATTGAAAATGCTGAAAGTATTAGAGAATAAAAGATTTAGTAACTTGGAATTTTTCTTATTTTAGTTTATTGTTAACATTTTATATAGTGTTTAATTAATGTGTCCATTATAAATATATTCTTAGTTTAATATTAAGCGAGTTTAATTTTTCTTAATAAATAAAAAAAGTAGGTTTCAGAAATTAATTTTCTGACAAGTAATAAATGCTTATAGCTTATTTGATTTATGGTGGAGAAAAATGGATCACCATTTATAATTCTAATAATTGTTAGAATTGTAAGTAACATCTTATTTATTTATATTGCATTTTTGATAATATTTTTATAATGACATTTTTTAATTAATACTTTATTGTTATACATTGTATTGCTTGAATATTTAAAAGTTAAATTAATCATTTATATGATTATTAGATTATTATTTATTCTATAAAGGAAAAACAAATGTAAAGAAAATATCTTACAAAATATCTAAAGGAATTTTAAGTATTTTTCTCATAAATGTTTAAATTTGCATATATTTTCAACATGATTGAGTTGTTAATATATTATTGTTATTGATGGTATCTGTTAAGATATAGTAATATAAAATTATTGATCTTTAAATGACATAATGCCATAATAAATGAATAAATGTATGATACTAATGAATATTTTATCAAAACCATTTTTGCCTTATGCTTTGAGCCTTCTTGAAGTGAATATTAGATTTTTTTTTTGTTTTTGAAAAAGTAGTTTGGAGATATTTTTGAGTTTGACTTATATTTCTTTATGTTGTTAGTCAAATTTGCTCAGCATGTGGAAGATATAGAATGGTGGGCAAGAAAGTAATTATTAAATCAAATCCTAGATATTAGGGATATGTTTAAAATGATATTATATGTAAGTTATATTGTCATGATTTCATAATTTTAACATACAGGTAAGAAAGGACTGTATAGAAGTTATTCTATGAACTGTTGCATTTTTTTTACAATCAGTAAGAACTAAGATAAAAGCCATGACTTGAATTTAAGGTGCCTGATAAAATTGGACGTTAAGCATTTTAACCATGATGATGATTTTTCTTACTCATTTGCATTATTATTATTATTATTATTATTATTATTATTATTATTATTATTATTATTATTATTATTATTATTATTATTATTATTATTATTATTATTATTATTATTATTATTATTATTATTATTATTATTATTATTATTATTATTATTATTATTATTATTATTATTATTATTATTCTATATCTCTCACTATAATCACTATTAATTGCCATTGGTACTACTTCGTGAATGATATTTTTAAAGATAGTTAAAATAATAGCTAAACTACTGGAAGTTAGAAATTTTGTAAAGGCAATGTGAGATAAAGAAATTCCATCACAAATGTTATTGAATTATTTAATGTTTGTTATAATAAAAATAGGAGATAAATGATTTGATATTCCTGTAAATGTGTTTCAAATTTTAGAGATCATTATATTCAAATATAAATGCATATTTTAGCTGAATTGTAAGAGAGAGTGATGAACACATGATATTTGAATATTATGATAGATGTAAAGTATGGAAAAGAATAAAGTATATTAAGCAATATAATTTATTAATATGACTTAGAAAAATAGAAAAAGTTATTCTATTTTAAATATTTTATAAGTAATTAATTATTTATTATTATAGTAATAACTATATTTTTCTTTATTTGATTTTTTTTTTTGCATTAAAATACTAGAGTATATAAAAAGATTAGGGTATAATTTTAAATATTACATTACATGCTAAGTTTAGATAAGTGTGTATTTCAATTTCAACCTATAATAATATGTATTGCATAATTATAAATATTTTTTTAAAAAAAAAATACTATGAAACATAATATTGATTTAGTCAATCATATTATTTATCTTCATTGCCTTGTCATCATAGTGTCAATAGAATGCTGTTGTTCTGCTGATGAAAATAATATACTACTGTTATAATACTGTATAATGTTATTTTCCATATTAGTTAGTCAGAATGAAGGGTATCTTATGTTCATTTATTTATTATATTTTATTGCGTAAATATTTTATTTTTAAATAAATTTTATGTTATCAGAGTTTGTAAATATTTTTCAAGTTTTTTTATAAATTTATTGTGTTATAAGCATAATGTTTGGTAAATTATAATAAAATTGTTAATGTTTTTAACTTATATTGCTTTGAGAGATGGTCTTGTCTGAGTGTTTTTCTTTGATTCTTCATATCCACACCCTTGATTCTATAAGATTATAATGATTTGAAATATTACTTGTTTTGCACATCATTTTGCAAAGATTATTTGTAATATTATTATTCCACATGATTAATTAATAAAGTATATTATCATAATCATTCTTCTTATAGAAGACATAATTATTGGTGATCGTGAGAATTATCCAATACAAATTTTCGATATTACAAAATTGCACTTATATCAAAAATATAATATTTCTTATGAATGTCACATGAGATAAATAAAAGATTATATGATTTTTATAAGAATTTATGATTTCATTTATGTTTTATTGGAGTGAATTTAATAGTCAAATAGATGTGTGATTTTAAAAGTCGTTAAAGTATCCTAGTTGTTTGTTGTTTTGTAAGGGTAGTTAAATATATGTAAAATCCCTTATTATCTTTAATTATATGTTATTAATTTCTTTATAATTATTATTATTAGAAATGAACCTGAGATGTTAAATAAGTATAGGGTAGCATAAAATGAGGATGAAAAAGAATTATCAGTTAATATTACATTTTAATATTATTTTATAAAGAAATAGTAATAAATTTGTTGTTTCTCCATAGCAAATTTGATTAATTGTAAGTTATGATTATTACATGCCTGTTTAAAGACATGAGATCATTACAAGGTAGTTTTGCCATATCAGTTAAGCTGGAGTAATATTCTTATATCACTGGGAAAATAACTTTTGGGGGTATATTCTCAATGTTAAGCCATTGTACTTTGCTGAATTTTTTTAGTAAAGAATTTGATAAATTTACAAGCTAAATAGTTAATTTGAACCATAATTATTTTTTAGTTATAATTCTTATTATATTTAAACTTGGTTAGTTTTTTATATCTAATTTTGATGAAATATTGATTTTGGTAGATGTTATACAAGGGTATTTTGAGCTTCTCATAATAGTAGTTATCTTTAATATTCATAATAATGTCAGGGATAAATCAATCTTATTATTTTAAGTTATAAATCTAACTTCAAAATTACTATTAAAATATATATTAATTAGTCACAAAATTACTTGTTAAATATAATTTTGAAACAAAGGGAATATTTTATTGAATCTGGATTGTATTTTGAAATGTAAATAAATATAAATAATTTGTTTTAATATCTTAAACCTCTATCATTCAATAAGGTGGCTGTTAATTAAAGTTTAAACAAGCAATTAAAATAGCATTTGAATATTGTAAAGGTAAAATGAATAAATTAACAAAATCAACCATTATACTATGACTTACACATGTAGATAAGTGAAGTAGTCTTAAAAGAAAAATAAACTCAGGGGCTAAACTCTCCATACAGTAGCACCACTCAGTGCAAGCCCGGATAATCAATGTATGCAGGAAGGTTTGTGCATAAAATTTCCATCTAGTGTGTACTCATCTAATATCTCCAGATTAACTTCTAGCTTGCAGCTTTCATCAGTGAGGAGTCTTGGATCTGAGAGCACTGCACCTAGATCTTATGATCTAATGTATCCTTCCAGATGCCACCTTTTACCTTACTAGCTAACTATAAACCTTTGAGTCCAAAATGAAAACATAGAAATGGTTTCAATTCAAGCTCATTAGCACTGAGTGGTGCTATTATATGGGGAGTTTTGGCTCTATGTACACTAGTGTAAGCATAGAAAATGGTAATCATGTGATGTTTAGTGGTTTAATACCAATCATGCTCAATATAATTATAGTGATTCTGGTTATTAAAGAACCAACTACATCAAAAAGTAATGATACTGAACTGAGTTCAGATCTATACAATGATACAAGCTAATAAGTTTGAATCAAAAATGTTTCTGTGCTTTCATTTGAATTCAAAGATTTATAGTTCAATAATGAAGTAAAAGGTGGCTTCTGGAGGGGTTGATTAGATCCTAAAATCTAGGTAGAATGCTCTTAGATCCAAGGTTCCTCACTGAAGAAAGCCACAAACTAGAAAACAGTCTGGGAATATTGAATGAGTAGGCACTGGATGGGGATTTTATGCACAAATCTTGCATCCATTGATTACTCTGCCTTGCACTGATTGGTACTTCTGTATGTAGAGATTAGCCTCTGTGTAAACAGCTTGTATAAGCATAATTATTGGTGATCATATGATGTTTAGTGATATATATATATATATATATATATATATATATATATATATATATATATATATATATATATATATATATATATATATATATATATATATATATATATATATATATATATATATATATATATATTGTAACATAAATAAAGAGTTCAAAAGATATAACTAAGTAAATTCAAAAATTAAAAGATGATCAAAAGATATTATTATATCTGAGTAAAGGAGTTCAAATATCAACAATTATAAGCCATTGTAGGGAAATTGTTAATAACCAGTATTTATATGAAATCACGTGAAGTGAGTACACTAATAATTCAATAAAATATAACTCAGGTATACAGGCAGTAGATCTTATCCACTTTCATTTCTTGGTTTGATGTTAAGTGCATGTTTAAACAAATACTAAGTGAATATGGTCTAGCAGGGCGCCACTAGATTATCTGAATCTAGACACGGTTATATCTAATAACCTTTCACATGTACTGGGTTTGAATCCCTTTTGGTACTTTATTTCTAAGAAAAAAAATGAGAGATTTTGCTTTTTGAGCCATATCACTATAAGCACTAATAGTTAGGTAAAAGTAAAACATCTATAAACCAAAGTGGAGTTCATTGAACATAAATCATTTCTCAGATCTTAACATAACAAATGTGTTTCAATATTTTATAAGTTCACTAGCTCAGATTATATATAACTAATTTAGGATGGCAATTCACTCATCCTTGCATGAAATAGATGATGGGATGTGGTTATAATAATACTAAGAGATCACTAAATATTATAAAATCAATATTTATTTATGGCCTTTAAACAGTTAAACAGCTCATTAATTAAAATGTTGATGATGATGATGATGATGATGATAATAATAACGGTAATGACAAGGGTTTCAATTACAGCTCTAGGACTAAGCCTAAACATAAAACTAATTTTTATAAAGAGATTCCTAATTATTGCTTAATTTTAGCATATTTACTTATATCTTAAATAACTAATATTCAACCATTGATGATGATGAATAATCACACTTAACAAAGACTACACTTAATGAAATATATACACCTCGTTTAATAAAACAAACTAATATTTATTACTACATTTCTAACATATACATAAAAATTTCTAGATAATATGAAAATTGACATGAATAATAATAATAATAATTGATTATATAACAATCCTCAGATTAATTTTAAGTTCTTCCCCCTTTCCCTTCAAATGTATTTTGTATTAAGTTGGACGTCACATTGACCATGATTTTCACTCCATGAGAAAAGTATTTAAAAAAAAATATTATCTGCTCATTGGCATACATACTTTAAAATCCAACATGTAAATAGAATATAAATAGAAATGTTAGTAAAATTGAAAGAGCAAGTTTTAGAAACAAGTTTTAAATTATTTTCTCCCCCCTCTCTTCTACCTCTGAAATGCTATACTTAATGAAACAAACTAATCTAATATTCTAACACTACTTGTTATTCCACATTCAATCGCAATTATACACATATAAAATATCATTATGTATGTGCGTGTTTTATCCCATGATAACAAAATATTATTTAAAACCAAAATAATAATAATATTAGTTAAAACTAAAATCATAATACCATATAAAAAAAATTGTTTTACATATTCATATTTCATAACTGTAAAATTAATAAACATATAATTTTGATACATTCAAGATAATTTATGAAGCTCAAAGTTATTTTTAGTAAGACATTCTTGTTTTTAATTGATCTGAATAGTCTTTAAAAGTTCTTTAAATCAAATATACCACTTTATTGCTAAAATGTTTATTAAGACTGATATCATAAAGAAAATAGATATAAAAAGTCATATTACCGATCTTTTGTTTGTGGCGAATTTCCAAGGGTTCAAACTTGTCTTGTATAATGCTTATATTTCTCAGCTACCATTTCCGTTTTACTGGGAACAATCTCTTTCTTGAGGTTGATAACTATTTGATGATGGTGACTCTATTGAGGTTATTTGCTTTAGTGGATAATTTGAAAATCATTATATTAATTTTTCTTCTTTTCCTGTCAAGCATGTGGATGAAATACAGCAGTTGTTTTCCCATTTGTAAATTTTCTTGAGTTTAAAATCAGTTGTTGTAACAATTAATTGGACTTGATGATTAATATTTATCAGTAGATTAATTCATCTTCTTTGAATGCAGGTGAATGCTTTCTTCCTTCTATTAAAAACATCTTATTTATCTGGTCAGTTGAAAGGTGTAGAATATTATTTTAGACATCTTTTCTTTCCTATGTGATGTGCAGCTTCCCCAGATGGTCCGGCAAATGGAATATACATATAATTTTTCTAGCCCGCCATCTCTTATATTTTCAACGTTCAATATTATAGTTTAATATCTGAATCAATCACAATAATAAATAAATCAAGACAGCTTTTTATATCCAATTTTTAGCTACCTTAACCAATCAGAGATAGCATCACTTGCTATTTTTGGACAAATTTGTTTTAATTAGATCTCTAATTTATTTTCAACCAAAGTATTTTTTAACTGAAAAGTTTAATCCTTTTTTTCCAGACACTTTTGTTTTAAAAAAAAATAGACTCAATTCTTATTTCCTTTCTTTTGTTTTTTTTTTCTTTTTAACATCCAGGTAACACTTCAAATCTTTGAGCTTCCTTCTTTAGATCTTGATAAGACAAATTCAATTTTTAGAGTTCTGACTCATTATAAGATTCCAAAGTGAAACAATCATTTACAAAACAAAAATTGCTACAAAGATCGATATCTGATTAAACAGATTTCCTCTTTTAACAAAAAAAATTGTACAAAAAAAAATAATTTGACAGATTTAATACTTCCTTTTCTTTCAATATTTAGGAAATGTAAAATTTTGTATGTAATGTACACACATCCTTCATTCTTTCAAATCATTCATAAACTAACCTTAAATACTATAATTGCTAGCTGAGTAATTATAACCCAATTATTTAATTAAATCTGTAACTTTTAAATCCCAATTATAATTAAAGAAAAGCAAAATAAAAGCATAGAATAAAATATTAGAATTGATCAAGCATAGGTTAGTTTTAAAGAAAGTTAAAATGTTTAATATTTGAAATATAAAACAAATAAATAATTTACACATACATTGCCTATATGTATGCATTATAACTTTGCTTTTTAACAGAAAATTTAAATATTAAATAGTTTAAATGTGTGTATTACCTTTCTATCAACACACACACAAATAAAGCATATAATTGTTGACCCATTCTTTCTCTGTTTAAAGCTTTTAGAACTGGACCTTGTAGGGTTTGAACTTGGATGCCCTACAGCTTCATTTATGATTATATAAAAATGTGATGATGATTTTGTTTTACACTTTCTTACATGCACATTACTATAAATTTGACTAGTGACCAAATTGTAATGGCACAACTTTCTCCCCCTTCGGATAAAATCATCAGCACTTTTGTTTTAACTATATTTTTAAAAAAAAAAATCCTAACTAATAAATACACTAATAATAATAAACACTTATAATATATATAAAAAAAAATTAACTACTGGTAAATATATTTTTCATTAGAAAACCTAAAAATAATTTATTTGGAGATCTTTGCCAGGCTATTCTGCTGAAGTATAAGGGATCAAACTCCTAGCATTATAGGTCCCCTTATTCCCATCAAGAGCAGCAAGCATAAAGGCATTTTCTCCTATTTTCTTGGTAATTTGGAATGGCTTTTTCTTTTCAAATCATATTGTGGTCTGCATAAAAATGCACCTGTACATCCAGTCCCTTTTTAATATTTCCATTTTTCATCTTGACTGGATATTTATAAAACATATCTGGAGGATTTATTTTATATAACCTCCTATTACAAACTCCATTTAGAAATATGGACTCTTGGTACCCTATGTAATATGCCTTGAAGTTTTTCAGAGAGATTGACTCTCTATACCATACATACTTTATTTTTAAACTTTCTAGAAAGATTGACTCCCTGTACCATACATAAGGCACTTTGAAGTTTTCTAGAGAGGTTGGCTTTTTATACCAGATATCATTTATCCTTACATCTTCCAGAGAGATTGATTCTCTGGGCCACGTATAATTTATTTTTAAACTCTCTAAAAAGGTGGACTCTTTGTACCATATATAAGGCACATTTAAAATTTCCAGAGCATTTGAATTTTTTAGAGAGATTTGGTCATTTATATTTTTCAGAGAGATTGTCTCTCTATACCATATATAAGGTATCTCCAATCTATTTAAGAAGACAGATTTTTGAAACCACACATGCTGGTTTGTTACTAGATTGAGAACTACAGACTGTTGAAACTTTTGCTCTCTTTCTAAAATAACTGGTTTCATCTCCCTTATTGCTTCTCTTAAATCAATCATCTTATCGGATGCATGAAGTTTTTCCTCCAACTCTCTTTTCCTTCTTTTCACTTCATGATCTATCCCAATCTGCTCTCTGGTCATCATTTCATTTACTTTCTTTACTGGGAGATTTGGTACTATGGCTACTATTGGCCTTTCTACTTCTTGAAGCCTATTCTCTATCAGTGTATCTAACTTTACATTATTTTCTTTATTATCAGTGGTCGGACTATCCAGATTATCTTTTAACACTAGTGATCTTTGACTACCTTCTATTATGCTCTCTATGGATTGACATATCCTTTGTCCTAGACTTTCCATACTTTTCTTACTCTCCTCTCTCATACTTCTGAGCATCTGCATTATCATATCCATGTCTGATGGTGCTATCTTTGCTATCTGAGCCTCTTCCATATTATAATTTAGTTCACTCATGTTATAAAACTATATATATCCCATCTGTACTTCCCTGACCATCAAAAATCCACACATCTTCTCCCTGTCTGACACCTATATTTGACTAACTGACTGATTTGATTTTCACCTTATTATGCATTTACAAATACAACAAAAAAAAAAATTTTAATATCCTTATTTAATGAACTACACAACAATAATCTATATAGTGCATGTCTGTCTGTAATAGCCCAAATTATACATTCATCCATTCTCCCAGAAATCCGACAGATATTGACAGTCCACAGAATGACTAGCAGTTCACAATCTTGAGATAAATAAAAGAATTCAGTCACAACACTATAATCACACAATGCATCACGAGCACTCAGAAGATCATCCCAATTCGATCACTATTAACTACCACAACCCTTGATTGAATGAAGCAAACTCTGTTGCAATAAAAGATGTATTAAGTCTTAGGGGCTAAAATAGATAAACTATGCCTTGCTCTCTCTCTTGGAGTCTTATGTGGCAAGTATCAAGGAATGCCCTGCTTATTATAGACTACAAAAACGAAACCTTGCTCTCTCTCTCTTGGAGACTTATAGGCTGATATCATGGCAGGACTACTGTTAACTGCTTCATGAAAAAAAAATAAGACTAACATATAAACTTGATTGGAAAACTATGCCGTGCTCTCTCTCTTGGAGACTTATAGGCTGATATCATGGCAGGTCTGCTGTTAACTGCTTCATGATAAAATAAAGATAACATATAAATTGGGTTGGAGCAGTGAATGGGTTTGATCATTCATAAGTTACACGAAATACATAGCATTCTCAAGGCAATGACAAAACTCTCCACTCATCATCAAAACTGCAATCTAACCAACCAAACTCCAATGATCAACCATCCAATCAAACCTCTAAAATCATAGACTTTTTACAAAATGAACTCCCCAAACACACATGAGACTACTATTCCATAATTCATCACTATTACTATGCCTATCCTATCTGGCAATAAATCATTTTAATGTTCCACAAAAAAAAATCTATTATTTATTTCACCTTTGTCTTAAGTTGTGATATTCATCTCTATTTTCAAAATTGATAAAAAAAAAAAAACTAAGCTGTTTTATGGCTGTACCCATTTTATCATCATCAATGAAAAATTAGATCATATTAAACATCATCATCTAAAATAAGACTGTTTGGCCTAGAAAATTTTGTAAGACAAAAAAAAATTTTTACTGAGAGAAAAAAAAAATTTTACTAAAAAAAAATTTCCTTATTTTTAACCACACATCTCCCATCATTCTATATACTCTCTTTTTCAGGTATATGGCAAAATATCAGGCCCCAGTTGGGTGTCCATTGTAACCTAATAAATGAATCAAAAAAAAAAGATATTACCATACCTGAGTAGTCCATAGAATGATCATAAGTAAAGGTTCAAAATATCAAGATTAAGAGGTTGATCAAATTATTAATAACCAGTATTATATGAAATCACGTGAAGTGAGTACACTAATAATTCAATAAAATATAACTCAGGTATACAGGCAGTAGATCTTATCCACTTTCATTTCTTGGTTTGATGTTAAGTGCATGTTTAAACAAATACTAAGTGAATATGGTCTAGCAGGGCGCCACTAGATTATCTGAATCTAGACACGGTTATATCTAATAACCTTTCACATGTACTGGGTTTGAATCCCTTTTGGTACTTTATTTCTAATAAAAAAAATGAGAGATTTTGCTTTTTGAGCCATATCACTATAAGCACTAATAGTTAGGTAAAAGTAAAACATCTATAAACCAAAGTGGAGTTCATTGAACATAAATCATTTCTCAGATCTTAACATAACAAATGTGTTTCAATATTTTTATAAATTCACTAGCTCAGATTATATATAACTAATTGAGGATGGCAATTCACTCATCCTTGCATGAAATAGATGATGGGATGTGGTTATAATAATACTAAGAGATCACTAAATATTATAAAATCAATATTTATTTATGGCCTTTAAACCGTTAAACAGCTCATTAATTAAAATGTTGATGATGATGATGATGATGATGATAATAATAACGGTAATGACAAGGGTTTCAATTACAGCTCTAGGACTAAGCCTAAACATAAAACTAATTTTTATAAAGAGATTCCTAATTATTGCTTAATTTTAGCATATTTACTTATATCTTAAATAACTAATATTCAACCATTGATGATGATGAATAATCACACTTAACAAAGACTACACTTAATGAAATATATACGCCTCGTTTAATAAAACAAACTAATATTTATTACTACAGTTCTAACATATACATAAAAATTTCTAGATAATATGAAAATTGACATGAATAATAATAATAATAATTGGTTATATAACAATCCTCAGATTAATTTTAAGTTCTTCCCCTTTCCCTTCAAATGTATTTTGTATTAAGTTGGACGTCACATTGACCATGATTTTCACTCCATGAGAAAAGTATTTAAAAAAAATATTATCTGCTCATTGGCATACATACTTTAAAATCCAACATGTAAATAGAATATAAATAGAAATGTTAGTAAAATTGAAAGAGCAAGTTTTAGAAACAAGTTTTAAATTATTTTCTCCCCCCTCTCTTCTACCTCTGAAATGCTATACTTAATGAAACAAACTAATCTAATATTCTAACACTACTTGTTATTCCACATTCAATCGCAATTATACACATATAAAATATCATTATGTATGTGCGTGTTTTATCCCATGATAACAAAATATTATTTAAAACCAAAATAATAATATATTTAGTTAAAAATAAAATCATAATACCATATAAAAAAAAAAATTGTTTTACATATTCATATTTCATAACTGTAAAAATTAATAAACATATAATTTTGATACTGTAACCTTCCGATCTCCATAATAATAACAACATGCTAAGAATATACTAACTATTCCGGATTTTCTTTACTTATTTATTTCCGGTCAATAATAATTAACATTAATAATAATTCCGGGTTATCTAACTCAGTCTATCAAATATATTATTATAATTTAAATAAAATAATCACTAGCTCAGAACTTTATAAACACAGTTATGTCTGTGAAATGAATCCACATAAACATCTTTTATTATTCCCATGAGACCTGGAGCAATGACAAAGGAACAAGACGAGAGATCATTAAGATACTATCCCAATGGCATAAGAATACTATCCTAAATAATTGACTAATAGCATTCCTACGACTTTTAAAACTTTTATCATATCTTAGTATTTTTAAAACAAATTCTAGCTCACATAAATAAATTAATTAAATAAAATAGAGTTAAATTAATTAAATCATATCAAATCAAATAGATAAATCAATAAGTAAATAAATAATTAAATCTCAGGTTCATAAATTGTAATTAAAACTGATTTCATATTGCCATAGTAAACTATGATAAGGGAATTTTATGTCATAGTTCACTACGTAACGAATAACTAATTAATAAGAACAATGACAATAATAAAATAATATAATCTTCTTTTCTTTCTAGATGTATTAAATATTTTTGTGGTAACATTTATTAATCCGATAATCAAAAATTATGTGGTAACGTTCGCATATATTTTACTTAAATATTGTGGCAATTAACCCATGACCAATACCTGTTCTACTTATACTTCTTTCATTTTATTATGTAAATAAAACAAAATAAATTATTAAAATTTCTAATATTTATTATCCTGTGCAAAATCATAAACATGTTTAATTATAAACGTGCGTTGTAATTTCATGCATTTCATGTGTAGGAAAAACAACAACCAAGACACAAAGCTTACTAATAAAATTTTATAACATTTTATTAACATTATAACAAATAACACTTTGTACATTATTTACAGCGGATATCCCTATTTACTTATCACAAACTTTTATTTATACCCGTTGATGTCTTAACATTATTATTATCGAATTTTATTTTACCCTTTTACCATTAATAATTACAAAAGTATTTTACAATATTATTATTATTGGATATATGTTTTGAGCTTAGCTGAATACACAAAATTTCTATCCATTAAACTTTTCTATTGACATTATGTCCTTATAATTTCAAAATTATATTTCTATAAGATCTTTACTGTTATGTAAAATTATACAAAAATTACAAAATTATACTTATTCTTGTTAGTATGGAATCCTACAGAATTTAATCCTTATGATATTTTCATGTTCCTTTTATTATCAATCATAATATAATTACTGATAAAATTTTGATCCCATCCTTAACTTTATATAGCAATTAACATTATCCACACACTATGTACAAATACACATTTTTGTTATACATTTCTTTAACTCATTTTCCAAATAAACATGCAATCTCTTTTACTAAATCTCACGTTACAATATTTTAAAATCTTATTATTGTTTTAAAACTTAATTCTAAGGTTTTTTTTCTTTTTAAAATTATATCAGTTCAGCAATTGGTTTTAAAATTATATCATATGATTCTTCATCTTTTATAATACTTATACCTTCACTTTGGACTTATACAATTCTATTTTACTCTAGTAAATAACTATTCTTACATAACTACTATCTAACTTCCTTTCTATCTTATGTATCATTTCTATAAAATTATCTCCCTGACGATGTATTTTCATGAAATCAAGATAGCGAAGATATAGATGCGTTGGATCAAAATAAACAAGAGCGTCGTGTAGATAAAACTTTGACAATCATGGCACAGTGAATTTAAGGACGCCATAGAGGAGTGACTTTTATCTGTCTATCTGCCTCTAGTATTGGAAGGATGCTAAAGCTATTTCTTCAGCTTCATCACATCAGAAAGTTTCAAAGATATGTAAAAACACTGTCCAGAATATATGTGCTCAGTTATAGGGCGAAGTTATCTACACTGAAGTCACACAAATAATTATGATCCACATATTTCATTCCTTATAGTTTAATAAAACATCCTCTTGGTTTCCTTTGACATCAGTACTCCCAAGTCACTATCTGATTGATTTCTTCAGATTCATCTCTTCATTACATCGACAAATTCTCTGTCTACCTTGCTAATAATAATAAAATTCATTTTTATTTAACTATACAGCTATTCTTAAGAAAATTCTTTACTATACTTCTCGTATATTTCTATCTCTACTGTTCTAAACTATTTGAATATTTTCAATATAAAACTCAAAAGAATCACATAATTAATATGCTACTTATTATTAATCATTTTTAGATTATTTATTGCATGCACATTTTAAAATTTTACTACTCTCTTAAATATATGTTTGATGTTGGATAAATGTGTACTTATAACTTTTAACATCTTTCATACTTCATTCATTAATAGATGACCTATAAAAAAAATATATTACATATTACCAATAATATTAAAATTACCAACGATCTCTATCCTCTGGATCGTATTTGTAAACTTCTCCATTCCAGGACTTCTAGTAGGTATTTAAAATTTTCCATACACACATTTTTATTTATACTAATATTTCTCTCATTCCATTAGCTCGTATATTTAAATATAATTATTATAAAATTTATGTTTATATGTTTCCCTAAGCTAATTCAAATTTTATACTTTAAATACAATAAAAAAAAAATAATTAAAACTATATTTACGATACAGCTTTGTTGGACTCGCTTGGAAAATCGTTCATTGCACAGCTAAAAAAAAAATTATATTTTATTTTCTTCAGTCACTTAATGTTCTAATTTAAACTTTTAATTCTGTTTATTAATTCTTCTTGGACGATGATCCTTAATTTTCTTCATATTTTTCCACTTATTCTTGAGATCTCCTTTACATAGTCTGCTAGCTTTTTCCCCCGCGCGCTTGGTTTTCCCTCGATGCATCTTGTACTTTATTTTAAAAATTCAATAAATTTTTCTTTATTTCCATGGATCCATTTTCCTCATTTTAGTGATTAATTATATCTGTTTAAAATAATATTCTTTCCATTTAATATCTTTTCCTTTTTCTATGATGAGATAAAAATGTTAGGTTCCTCTTAGTAAGTTCATATAGCACTTTATACAGGACTATGGCTTTTCTTCTATTTTTAATTTAGAAACTATATTTTAAATAATGTTTTTCCTTTAATATAACATACTTTTCTTCCTCATTCTTTTTCTATATACTTGAACGCTTATTATGATTTTTCTCATAGAGAAATATGACTTCGTTTTAAATACTTATAAAACAAATGTTCGTCATAAGATTCTCTCGATAGCAAATAGTTGCTTTCTTATATTTTCACACAGCTTTTCCTTTGTATTTTTCCAAGTTATAGGATTTAATTTCTGGCTGAGCACAAATAATACAAAACTTATACAATTTTCACTCATTTTTCTTTCAATAATTATTTCAATTATTATTCTTGGTATTTCCATTTTATTGTAGGCTGAATGGTCAAATTTGATTAAATCCACTGGTAAGATCACGTAGAAATTAGCAAATCATCTTTCTGGATACAAAATTATATTATCTGTTCAAGACTAACTTTAGAATAATTATTAATTTATAAATTTATATTACTTTTTTTTTCAGCTTCGATGTTACAAGCAATTCAAAAAAGTTACCTTCCTCTTCAACTTTTACATTCCATCTCCCGCTTCTGTCTTTTTTAGATTTTTTTCTTGGCCAATTTAAATCCGTTGATTGGTCAATATTTGTTTTTAGCGCGAACAATATTAGTCATTCTATTTTGGATGATAAATTGTACTTTTTAAATAAATATTTATGACGTAATGTCTGGAATATTACTTTAACTTAATATTATTAAATTTAATCATAGTTTGATAAAATTATTATTTGATCTTTAAAATAATTATTAAGACAATCTATAATATTTTTAACTTTAATTTTTTTTTTTTTTTTTATGATAGATGACAATTATATCTAGTTTTAAATTCACAAACTTTATTATTATTTACCAAGTGTGTGTGTGCGTGAAAGCATGTAATATACGATCACGTGTCTATTCACTCTACAAAAATAATCTTTTATTTATGTCTCGGTTTAAATTACCAAAACTAATGTATTTTCTAATTTTTGAAAAATAAATTGAAACTTATAGGACCAAATATAATTCTCACCATCCCGAAGTTTATTAATAAAAATATACCCTATTAATTTTGACTAATTATAATATTATCTTTCATTTATTTAAACTATTAATTCTGAAAATATTATATTCTAATCATTACTATAATTTTAACTGTCTATAGCTGTGTTATTTTGTATGGCCAGCTTTCACAACCATAAGCAATGATATTAAAACTTTATTTAACTGTTTACTTTTTTAAAATACTTTATTATACTATGATATACTAGGTATTCTAGCTTAAAATTGTATTACAAATCTATTAGTACTTTTATATCACTTAAATATAACTTAAAATTTAAAATTTTTTTCATAATTGACCTTTCTACCCTACCTATGATCTACAGACAAGGGCACAGATACATTCAAGATAATTTATGAAGCTCAAAGTTATTTTTAGTAAGACATTCTTGTTTTTAATTGATCTGAATAGTCTTTAAAAGTTCTTTAAATCAAATATACCACTTTATTGCTAAAATGTTTATTAAGACTGATATCATAAAGAAAATAGATATAAAAAGTCATATTACCGATCTTTTGCTTGTGGCGAATTTCCAAGGGTTCAAACTTGTCTTGTATAATGCTTATATTTCTCAGCTACCATTTCCGTTTTACTGGGAACAATCTCTTTCTTGAGGTTGATAACTATTTGATGATGGTGACTCTATTGAGGTTATTTGCTTTAGTGGATAATTTGGAAATCATTATATTAATTTTTCTTCTTTTCCTGTCAAGCATGTGGATGAAATACAGCAGTTGTTTTCCCATTTGTAAATTTTCTTGAGTTTAAAATCAGTTGTTGTAACAATTAATTGGACTTGATGATTAATATTTATCAGTAGATTAATTCATCTTCTTTGAATGCAGGTGAATGCTTTCTTCCTTCTATTAAAAACATCTTATTTATCTGGTCAGTTGAAAGGTGTAGAATATTATTTTAGACATCTTTTCTTTCCTATGTGATGTGCAGCTTCCCCAGATGGTCCGGCAAATGGAATATACATATAATTTTTCTAGCCCGCCATCTCTTATATTTTCAACGTTCAATATTATAGTTTAATATCTGAATCAATCAATAATAATAAATCAAGACAGCTTTTTATATCCAATTTTTAGCTACCTTAACCAATCAGAGATAGCATCACTTGCTATTTTTGGACAAATTTGTTTTAATTAGATCTCTAATTTATTTTCAACCAAAGTATTTTTTAACTGAAAAGTTTAATCCTTTTTTTCCAGACACTTTTGTTTTAAAAAAAAATAGACTCAATTCTTATTTCCTTTCTTTTGTTTTTTTTTTCTTTTTAACATCCAGGTAACACTTCAAATCTTTGAGCTTCCTTCTTTAGATCTTGATAAGACAAATTCAATTTTTAGAGTTCTGACTCATTATAAGATTCCAAAGTGAAACAATCATTTACAAAACAAAAATTGCTACAAAGATCGATATCTGATTAAACAGATTTCCTCTTTTAACAAAAAAAATTGTACAAAAAAAATAATTTGACAGATTTAATACTTCCTTTTCTTTCAATATTTAGGAAATGTAAAATTTTGTATGTAATGTACACATCCTTCATTCTTTCAAATCATTCATAAACTAACCTTAAATACTATAATTGCTAGCTGAGTAATTATAACCCAATTATTTAATTAAATCTGTAACTTTTAAATCCCAATTATAATTAAAGAAAAGCAAAATAAAAGCATAGAATAAAATATTAGAATTGATCAAGCATAGGTTAGTTTTAAAGAAAGTTAAAATGTTTAATATTTGAAATATAAAACAAATAAATAATTTACACATACATTGCCTATATGTATGCATTATAACTTTGCTTTTTAACAGAAAATTTAAATATTAAATAGTTTAAATGTGTGTATTACCTTTCTATCAACACACACACAAATAAAGCATATAATTGTTGACCCATTCTTTTTCTGTTTAAAGCTTTTAGAACTGGACCTTGTAGGGTTTGAACTTGGATGCCCTACAGCTTCATTTATGATTATATAAAAATGTGATGATGATTTTGTTTTACACTTTCTTACATGCACATTACTATAAATTTGACTAGTGACCAAATTGTAATGGCACAATATATATATATTTATATAAAAGGTGTGAAGGTTGCCTTGACAGCAGTTAGAGATATTGGTTGCTATATTTACTGTGAATGTTTAGGTGGTTACTGGTTGGAAACTAATTATATATATATATATATATATATATATATATATATATATATATATATATATATATATATATATATATATATATATATATATATATATATATATATATATATATATATATATATATATTGAATAACATAAACTATTCTCATGTTTTGTGCAGATTCATCAATAAACAATAATACATGATAATAGTAAGTGACTTAATAATGATCAAATAATTCAAAAATTCACTCTTTGGTGTGAATAAATCTGTTTTTTTGGTTCAACAAAAATCCTTTTCAGATTAAGATGTATGTGTTCCTTTAAACTATATTATTTTAATAAAAATTAAGTACAAACTATGCCTGAAGGTTGTTCGCTTTTATTCAGTGACACGATATTATTTTATATATAACAATGGGATTATTATATTTATAAAATGCTTAACTATTAACCTTTTGAACGATGATTATATAATTGGCCGAATGAGTTAAAAATCAAAACTTGTAATTGGCCAACTCACAACTTTAACAAAATCTATTGTTAAAATAGATCACTTTTATTGTAAAAAGTATATTACTGAATTTTCAGATTACAAAAGCAAATGAAAATCTTTTCAAAAATAAAATTTGATTTATAATTTAAAAAATATTCAATTGTGGTGAAATAAAAGTGCTATTCAACCAACCAAAAAAGATTGCTGACGCAATCTTTTTTTTTTTTCACTTAACGTTACGATCAATATGTAGCAATAAATAAATAATTCTTGGTAATATCTTAACTATTTTTCTAAAATAATTTGATTTTTAGTATTATTTTATCAATAATAATTTGTAATTCAATTCAAATATTGTTTAAAATGTTGTAAACATTTGTTTATCATTTTCGTAATAAAAATCAAAATGAACATAACTTTTTACTTTTTGGCAGCCATTACTCTTTCTGACAGAAGTGGGACAGCCAATAAGATTCAAGAAAAGTTGGTGAGGAGGCGGTGCTTTGGTTTTGTTTGACATATATGGTCATTTTTATTGATTTTTTACTTGTAAAATAACTCTGAAGAGGGCACCATCTTACAGAACTTTTGATTTGCTTTCTAATGATGTATCATATGTATACATGGGATAAAAAGTAGCCGATTTAGAGAGATGTCAAATCTTCTCGTTTTTAGACGAGTCATGCATTATAAGAGTTAATAATTAATAATTATAATAACTTTTATCCAGATATTCTGTTATACATTTAATCCAATACATGTATGTTATATAATAAATACACATATCTGTGTGTTGAGAATCATATGATTTAATCATAAAAAATGATACCTGTTATTTCAACTTAGTCTTATCATCGATAAACGCTAAAGAAATATAAAAAAATGCATAACAAAAACTGTATATACATGTTAATTTAAATATCAATTATAACCATTTGACCCATCTTATATATATATATTACTGGTTGGAACTTAATTATATATATATATATATATATATATTAAGTTACAATATATATATATATATATATATATATATATTGTAACAAGCACATACGTTCGTTACATTGTTTTTTTTAATTTATTAAACATGAAAGTAAATTAAAAAGTTCGCATTTAAAAATTTTCTTTAAAAATTAAAAATTGAAATGAAATATCATCTTAAACTCGTATATATTAAATCGCACAGATAATGAAAAATTATTAAAATAAAACTTTATTAAAGAAAAAGTATTTTAAAACTAAATTTTAAAAAGATTTGGAGATAAAATTATATCTTTAAATTTATCTTTAAATATATCTTTGATTTGAAAAACAGGTTAATTAATCAGAAATGGAAATGATAAATTTAATTATCAAATGTAAACCAGCCTTGGGCATTTAAATGTAAAAACATCGGTCAGATAGGAAAACAATAGAAACTTTTAGCAAATGAAATAAATCCATTGGGAAATCGGACCTCAATGAAAAGGATCATCACATTGATGATGTAATGTTAAGTCAATCTTTCAAAATAATATAAAAGGACAAGTTTGGAAATTATTAGTTAGTGATTACGATTATTATGATGTGACAGATAGGTGTTAGTGCGGAGGTGCGGGAGAAGGGATTGAAGAGACGCACGATTCAATCCCTTCAGTTTTGCCAAAGAAAGAAAGAGAAATGAACTATCGTTTTCTACATTGAGGACCAACTAAACTAAAAAAACCCCAAATGAATAAATAAAACAACGGCTAAATGGCTACCAATCTTTTTAGGACGGCGTGGGAATTCACGTTCATGGTAAGCAACGGATAAAGATGAACTGTTTTAAACCGTAAGAACTTTATAAATAATGAACATTAAATTAAAATTTTCCATATTTAAGTGATTGCAATATTATTCTATCTGACCAACTTAATTTATTAATAATGTTATTTGATGTATTTTTATTTATTTATTTAAAATCATTTTCATTTATTTAATTTTGTTCTTTAAGTTTTATTATGATTGCTGTTTTTCGTTAAGTTAAATTATATAAATGTTAGACTTAAGTCGGGCATGAATGGCTGTATAGATTTGTAAAGTTATATTAGGGGAGGGTAATCTTAGGTTATTTGTTTCGTTGTTAAATTGGGTCAATGGATTGGTTATATTGATGTAGTTAGTAGATGTAGTCGGAGATTTACTACTGGCAGAATTATATATATTTACTCTGCACTCACCCATTTGCCTATGAAAGGAATTATAAGACGGAGAACACAGTTCCTTTCTATGGAGTTTTTTTTATTGTTCTTCTCGTTAGATAGATGTAATATTCCTATCTGATGAGAGTCAATGTCTTCTCTTAATCTTTTTGGTGCTGCCGTATTCCATATTACATTGAATACATCGATATATCAGATGAATTGATGCCAGTTTGACTGTGAATTTTAGCCTAAGGTTAAATAGGGATAGAATATTTTATTTTCAAATGCAAATCTATGTAGTCTATTCATACTTGACCCTAAATAAAAATGTATTAAATTTAAGTTGTTTATGGACGCTTGCATTGATTGGTTATCGGTTAAGTATGTTTTGGGTTTTCATATTTGATCAAAATATATAGACATTCGATAAATAATGATACCTTACAGTGAGTATCTAAAATGTATTTATTCGGATGTCTTTTAAGTCATTGGTGACAATGCAAGTATCTTATGGGGAATACTATTGGGTTACGTATAAATTTCCCTCTGCAATTGTCAGTATCAATGATTTTATATTTTGATCGTTTATGTTTACTTTGAAATGTTTTTAACCGTGTAATCTATGTAACCGATCCATATGCAACATCTTAAAACAAGCTTTTATAATCCCATCTGTGTGAACTTAATTAAAATGTAAACTTATAATATAATAGAAATTAAAATGTAAATTAAAAATCTAAAGTAAAGTTAAAAAAATAATGTTAAATGTTAAAAATGTAAACTGATACTAAAACAATTTTCAATCTTATATATATATATATAATTATTCAAAATAATATAAGATTGAAAATTGTATTTAGTATATATATATATATATATATATATGTGCAGAAATAAATGTTTGTATGTTAATTACTGGCAGTGGCTTATTTTATTCTTTTTTTATATATATACTCTTATATTATATTATTAAATCTCTGCTATTCCACTGGGCTAATGACCGGAAACAAAATATAAAAAAAAAAAAAAATTTTTTTGACTTACGTATCTGTCTACTTTATAAATTTTTCTAGGTTCAAATGCCGAGATGGCGCCCTGTAGTGTAGATTACGTTAAGTGACATTCTCCGGATCGTTACAATATATATATATAGTTAATTAAGAACAAAAATAATAATTTCAAGAGTCCCTGCTTCAGTCTTCAAGTTTAGATTTATGATAAAAACCAAAAATCTGGAACAAATCCATCTAATCATGAAATATTTAGTTTTGTAGAATAATAGTAAGAATTTAGAAGATTCCTTTTTTAAACCATGGTGTTGATTATTTTCTTCAGGGAAGTGGACAGATATTTGTTTACTGAAGTTCTTTTATATATGCAGTTTAGTGTTACTAATTTCGGATTGATATAATCAATTAGATAACAATAAGAGGTACAAAACCTCAGATATCTGGATTGTTTACTAATGCCTCATAGGAACTACTTACTGTAAACAAAGTTTCTTTCTTTTAAGTAAGCAAAATTAACAAAACACTTTTGTTAAACTAGCTAGGTAATAATAGTAGTAACAGTAGCAATGTTCACCATCCCTGTTCACATTTTTCCTATTATGTAAGAAATTGCCATAGTATTTTTAAAATGTCCAATGTCACTAATCATGTACTGTCAAACTTTAATTGTTAGCCATTAAATTCATGCACATATAGAATTGTAATCATTTTCATTTTCTTCTTCAAACATTTTAGCGTCCAATTAATGACATAAAATATTAAAAAAAAATAATACAGATAATTTTAAAATAAAAAAAAAGTATTTTAAAGCATATATATATAAATGTATATAAAAATATAAATTCCAAATTAATTTTCCATCTTTTTTACAAACACACTTTTATCTAATTTTGTTATTAATATTGTTTATAATATTGCATTCACAACAATTCTAAACAAAATATCAACTATAAATGTGTAGTCATCATCATCATCATCATCACCATAATAATAATAATAATAATAATAATAATAATAATAATAATAATAATGATGATGATGATGATGATGATGATGATGAAAATTTAAAACAAAAAAATGAATTGCAGCATGTATCAATTATTTACACATTTAAAAAGATGTATACATAAATGTTTATTATACATTTATTCTTTAAAAAATGAGATTCAAAATATTGAAATAATTACCTTTTTTTTTTTTTTCTCTCTTTCTTTTTACTATACTAGAAGTGGCAAGGTATTGAGCTGTTTAATCGTTACAAATTATATTTATGTGTGTGTGTGTTAATATAAACTGAGCACTGATTTTATACATGTGGAGCAGATGATTCTCTGGACCAACTAATGAATGTTCGTTCATTATGAAATACATATATTGGATATCATTTACCATATTCACATGTGTGTGGTAATGCGTATTAGTTGTATAAAATAGAATGGATAGCTGAAGGAATCTTGCAGGTCTGTGATAAAATCCCCTATATATATATATATGATATAAATAAAGTAAAATTTGTGTCTTTTCACGTAATAACTAGAAATGTGTTGTAAAGCGTTGGTGGCCTAGTCGTTAGCATAGCTGCCTTCCAAGCAGCTGGCCAGAGTTCGCTTCCCGGTCAACGCATTTGACATATGAAAGAAAAATGAAAAAAAAAAATAACTAGAAATGTGTTTAGCATTGAATTTTCTAGTAAAACATCAATTATTATTGTAATCTGAAGTTTAAACTATTCTGCTCTATCATACAATGATAGTTTTTTTTGTTTGTTTGTTTTGAGTTTACTAAAATAAAAATATATTATTGGGTATTACTATAAAGCATATTAGTTTTAGGATTGCTACTATTGATGATTCATTAGCATCTCTTCTACTAAACATATATCTAGTTAAATCCCTGAAAATATTTAATCTAATATATACATGTGTGCAAAATACAAACAATATAGCAATAATATGTCGACCACGAATGATATTAATAAAAAAACACGTTAACTTAAAATCTCAAGATTAAGAATATTAAAGGCTTCTTAGGATTCCATTGCTTGCATTAAGTATTTAATTATTTTGTCATTTTTCTTTTGTTATACATTAATTAATTTTGTTTCATATTTTATATATTAATTCTAATATTTTCACGGATAAATGATGAATCCATAGTATTGTGTCCGGGAGTTTCCTTGTAATATGTATGTTATACAACCGATGAAGTCTGATTTTAAATTCTTTCTAATTATACTGTTTGTATGTATATATATTAATTGCTCTTCATCTACTTTATTTTTGGTGTTATATATATATATATATGAAAAATAAAAACAAGTTAGTCACGTAACCTGCTATCACTTGTTATTTATGATCAATAGATGGCGTCTTTACCAAAACCGCCGAAACAAGTGTAAAATATTTTTACATAAACGCAAAAGGAGTCAGAATTAACTACCTCTTTCATTTTGCTCACCTCCAGATCAGCTGATTTCAAGCTGGTTTGCTTTCATCAGTGGAAGGATAGAGCTATAGAAACTAGGTCTAAAGACTGACTCTCAAGCGTTTATGCAAAACGTTTATATCAGTTTGCAAGCGTGAATTTTTCAGACCGGTAAAGTCTTCAAACTCAGCCTAGCAAGCTAGATATCTATATGGGTCTGATCTCAGTTCAGTTTCACCACATAGTCAAAGTCTCTGCAATATATATCATTGCAAGAAAACTTTAAAGGTGCATTTATGAAAAATAAAAACAAGTTAGTCACGTAACCTGCTATCACTTGTTATTTATGATCAATAGATGGCGTCTTTACCAAAACCGCCGAAACAAGTGTAAAATATTTTTACATAAACACAAAAGGAGTCAGAATTAACTACCTCTTTCATTTTGCTCACCTCCAGATCAGCTGATTTCAAGCTGGTTTGCTTTCGTCAGTGGAAGGATAGAGCTATAGAAACTAGGTCTAAAGAATGACTCTCAAGCGTTTATGCAAAACATTTATATCAGTTTGCAAGCGTGAATTTTTCAGACCGGTAAAGTCTTCAAACTCAGCCTAGCAAGCTAGATATCTATATGGGTCTGATCTCAGTTCAGTTTCACCACATAGTCAAAGTCTCTGCAATATATATCATTGCAAGAAAACTTTAAAGGTACATTTATGAAAAATAAAAACAAGTTAGTCACGTAACCTGCTATCACTTGTTATTTATGATCAATAGATGGCGTCTTTACCAAAACCGCCGAAACAAGTGTAAAATATTTTTACATAAACGCAAAAGGAGTCAGAATTAACTACCTCTTTCATTTTTCTCACCTCCAGATCAGCTGATTTCAAGCTGGTTTGCTTTCATCAGTGGAAGGATAGAGCTATAGAAACTAGGTCTAAAGACTGACTCTCAAGCGTTTATGCAAAACGTTTATATTAGTTTGCAAGCATGAATTTTTCAGACCGGTAAAGTCTTCAAACTCAGACCCATATAGATATCTAGCTTGCTAGGCTGAGTTTGAAGACTTTACCGGTCTGAAAAATTCACGCTTGCAAACTGATATAAACGTTTTGCATAAACGCTTGAGAGTCAGTCTTTAGACCTAGTTTCTATAGCTCTATCCTTCCACTGACGAAAGCAAACCAGCTTGAAATCAGCTGATCTGGAGGTGAGCAAAATGAAAGAGGTAGTTAATTCTGACTCCTTTTGCGTTTATGTAAAAATATTTTACACTTGTTTCGGCGGTTTTGGTAAAGACACCATCTATTGATCATAAATAACAAGTGATAGCAGGTTACGTGACTAACTTGTTTTTATTTTTCATAAATGTACCTTTAAAGTTTTCTTGCAATGATATATATTGCAGAGACTTTGACTATGTGGTGAAACTGAACTGAGATCAGACCCATATAGATATCTAGCTTGCTAGGCTGAGTTTGAAGACTAAACCGGTCTGAAAAATTCACGCTTGCAAACTGATATAAACGTTTTGCATAAACGCTTGAGAGTCAGTCTTTAGACCTAGTTTCAGCTGATCTGGAGGTGAGCAAAATGAAAGAGGTAGTTAATTCTGACTCCTTTTGTGTTTATGTAAAAATATTTTACACTTGTTTCGGCGGTTTTGGTAAAGACGCCATCTATTGATCATATATATATATATACAATTTACTCTATTGGCTTTATGCATTGATTTCTTGAACAGACAGACACTCTTGACGTTATTAAAAAGATAGAAATCAAAATTTATCTCATGATCTGCTTACCTGCTCTGTTTGTCATATGATCTAGTGTAATGAAGAAATTGGGTAAATATTAAAAACATGCCATTTAGGATTGTAACGGGAAAACATCCTAATCTAGACAGTGCTGTAAATTAAAAATAAGTTTCAGATTATGATAAATAAACATTGATTTCCAGATGATGTATTCTATAATTTCATATTCTCCAGTTACATAAAAATTACTAGCATCCCTATTATTTATGCTATAACTGTAGCTAGGAAGCATATAAAGTATCAATATTAACAATTATTTTTGAGACATAATATTAAAAGTTGCATATATTATTAGCGCTATAATATATTAGCTTTATACATATATCTATTGTTCTATCTATGTATGTCTTATGACAATGGTAACTAACCCCAAAAATTATAAATATGAAAAAATATAAATAATAAAAAATTATATAAAATATTCATTTTTAATATATATATATATATGAATTAAAATCATATATGCTTTCCTATGCATATATATAGAAGTGGGTTGAATTCAGACTTTCAAGCTTTTTACAACTATACATTCAATTTTATACAACTGATACACATACACATGAAAAAAACAAATGATATCCAAAATAGGTATTTTGTGCTGAACAAGCATTCGTCAGTTGGTCCAGATGTTTCACGTGTATATTTATCCTAAGAGCTGTTTACCCTCCCACCTTAAAAAAAATAGCAAATGTATAAAAAAGTCGATCTTATATTTTTTCTAAAAAAATACAGCAAAAAGTTTAGTTTATCACTTTACAAGAAAATCATTATTTTCTATAACTGAGAAAAAATAAAGTGAAACCTTCATTACTGATTTCATAATTTTAGATTATAAATTTAAATATATCACTCGTATTTATTTAAAGCTGGCATTTATTAAAAATATTACATTTTTAATTTTTGGAATGATATTGTTGTATAAAGTGTGATAATAGCTTGAGACAGTCTTAATGAATTGAAAAACATGAACTATACCTTATAATCTGTTATATATCCCACTAAAGTAGATTGTCCAATCCTTAAGAAAAGAGCACTCAGGCTTAAATGAGAGCTGTGGGACAAATAAAATACAGTGGATGAGCTTTTTAATCAACCCAGATGTCAGAATATATATAGTTAAGTTGGAAGTTCAGAAGGGGATTCAATAAAAAGATTTTTAAAGTGTATGTTTAAAGAAGATTTTTTTTTGAAAGATTTTTTGAAAAGGATATTAAAAAAGTGAAGAATTATAAAGTTAAATTTCTTATTTAAGTGTTACTTAACTCTGATTTTCGTCACCTTGAAATATAGCTTTTACAGCCACTGTTAATAATGGAAAAAAATAAAACATTATTAAGGAAAATATAATGATGGAAGGCTAAAATGACAACAGCTTCCTCTTTTCATTCCAAGCCATGTTTCTCCAAGATTTGCCTGGATAAACATCATACAAAGTAAATTATGCCATTCAGCTGAAATCAATGCTCTTTTTTAATGCAGTCACATCATGAATATGAAGGAAACAACTGGATAAAAACAAAGGTAATGATTTTACAAAATTTTCGATACTTTGTGTTTATAAAAGATAAAAACAAAATGACTTTCTTAAATAAAATTATGAACAAATGTAGCTATATGAAAAAACATTTATTATTGATAAATTATAAATGAAATTAAAATTATGAACAAATGTAGCTATATGAAAATATGTTTATTATTGATAAATTATCTATGAAAATGCTGATCCACTTATATCTGGAAACATACATCTGTGCCAGACCAAACAACAATATTTATACTAGATATTAGAGTAACCAAATAAAATTACAAATGCTCACCTGCCTATTGATTATATAAGAATATTAAGGATAACTATAATTAATTAAATTATAATAACATATTTATAATTTAGATAAAATTAGAAAATATCAAAATGAAAGTATACATACAAAATGAATGTATTTAGTAGATTTATATTATATTGTGAATAATATATATATATTATAAAGCGCAGTCGAACTGCGCTTTATAAAAAAAAAATATTATTTACATATATTGCTGCAAATTTATAACATCGAATCCTATGGTGTAGTAAATCTAAAGATTTCATGCTGTATGTTTATAATTTGATTTCAGATAATTAAGTGTGATTATATTTAAGGTTCACGCTTTCAAATATAAGTACTTTGGACTGGATTGGATATATATTAAGACAAGTAAAGAAGAGAGTGGAACCGCTCTTTTCTTATTAAAATTCTCTGTCCCAGTGCTTAAGATTTGATTGGCTAATTATATTGTGAACCAATTCAAACATTTAAATATGATCTAGTATGTCAATAAATGTTAATAGTTATATGCATATGATGAACCATGTCCTTAAATAAGTTGAAAGATTGAGAAAATCATTTTTTATTAAAGATTTTATTTATTATTTGAAAACTCTGAGAAAAATAATATACACACAGAAATAAAACATGTTATATATGCGAGTTGAGAAATAAGAATACCAAAACAATGTGTCATGGTTAAATGTATGATGATATACCTGGAGTTATTGACACATTAATGTTATATATATATATATATATATATATATATATATGTCTTATGAAATCGGAAATACCAAATAAATGCATTTGCAAGATGAATTGATATCTGGACAGATGGAAATACATAGACTTATAGGTTACCTGAATAATCAATGGATATAAATGTGAATTAATGACAAATCTGTACAAAAATATGTGAATACCAAATAAATGCAATTGCATGATGAATTGATATATGGACAGATGAAAATATATACACTTATATTTTACTTGAATAACCAATGAATATAAACATGCTTATATCGACCGATGCAAACCCTGAAATGGATAATAAATGAACCTAGGCTACATGTTCTTATATTATGGATTCAAACCTGAATTTGGATAACCATAAACAGAAATATATTTATTATGCTTTAGCTAACTTAAAATTAACTAGAATAATAGAAATGGTCTTGTCTCTAAAGAATATCTTCATACATGAGTAATTTAAGCCACATTATATTTGACAATTACCTAAAAGACTACAAATCAGAATTAAGTGGAACTCTGAATTAAATGCTATCAGTTGTCTTCATTATTATCTCTGTTGTCTTAATATATCACATTTCTCTCTGTGAATTAACTAAATGATTAAAGATGTAAACAGTTAAAGAATATTGAAAAAAGGACTTTATTATACAACAAATTACACTCTTTAAATCATATAAAAACATTATTGAAAGTAGGCTGAAAAGATACAAGAGACTGTTAATAAAATATTTTGTTTGATGGACATTTATTTAAACCTGTTATTAAATAAAATTATTGTTACTTAAAATTAACTTTAGTTATCCAGTTGTTCAATATTATCATTCAGTGCACTTGTTCGTGAGAATTTCATGCCTCCTGAGCTATGTCTGGCATAACTAGACCTAAGTAAGTCAAATTGTAGTGAGATGGAACTCTAGTGGCATTGTTTGGAAAACCAAACACAGAAATGTCTAGATGATTCCAGTCTCTATGGTGCTACATCCTCTGATGAGCAGGAAATATTGTTGTAGGGGGGGGTTAACATCTGCATTGGGGAATGCCAATCAATAGTTCCTTCCTGCAGCATGCTCATCAGGAAATTGTTACAACCGAGGTGATAAAGGAGTTGTATGGTGGTCCGGTTACAATATATATATATATATATATATATATATATATATATATATATATATATATATATATATATATAGTGCTTGGTTAAGATAGCAAATCTTCAAACTTTAATGAACAAGCTTCAATCTTCTTCACATTCCATATGATATGGATAGCTGAAAAGTTGGAATGTAAAGAAGATTGAAGCTCGTCTATTAAAGTTTGAAGATTTGCTATCTTAATATAAACTGAGCACTGATTGTATATATATATGGGAGCTGGTGATATGGATCATATATATATATAAACTGAGCACTGATTGTATATATATATGGGAGCTGGTGATATGGATCAACTGATAAGTACTGAAAATGCATGCATTGGAGATCATTTATTTTTATTGCTTTTATGTGGTTATGTGTATCAGTTGTACAAGATTGAATATATAGTTTAAGGAGCTTGAAAGATTGACTTGAAGTCCCTTCTAATTACATTAAAACTGCTTGGGTCTAGAATGCCATATTGAATTTTTTTAAAAACTAGCCTGAGACACAATTTTCACAATAACTTCAGTTTTAATTATGTTAGAGCAAAAAAAATTACATTAATAGAAACTCTAAAAATTAAGTAAAATGATAAGTCTAAGACAAATAGTGATAACCATTCAAAAAATAAGGGAAAAAAGAAATTTTAACAACTGAAATAATTATTACTTTATTGCTTGTTCATAATTTCTAATTCATCATGAACTAAGTTTAAATTACATCTTCAGTTATAATTTATTTGTATTCTTCACAAAATTATCCTTCAAATCATGTATAATATGTCTTACCTGAGATAATTCTGGGTTTCTGAATCTCCAAAATAAGTCGCATATAAATTCTTCATTGTTATCTTGTACCCCAAAAGTTCCAAATGTCAAAGGCATCTATAAGAAAAATATTCATCCTAATAAAAATACAAAACAAATCATTTTGAGTAGATATGCCTTTGTCATCATAGCAATTGGTTTCTTGATTATCTAAAATTAGAAATCATAGGCTACTGTCTGTATCACTGATAAAATGACTTTCATCTCTTCATTTTATCTTTTTTTTGTTTACATCAGTGATGTTTATATTTTTTATGTACACCAGTTTTGCTGTCTTGTTATATTTATTATATTACATAGATATAATTTAATTGCATATAGTTCATTTGTTAGCTATAGACTTGATAATAATATGATAAAACATATAACAAAACCAGAGTGACTCCAAAGAATGAGTATCAAGGTATAAAACAAGAATCATAATTTGATTATTTGCCTGCATATGTAATCTTTCTATGAATTTGATTATTAGTTTTGTAACTCATTAAATGTAAACACAAACACATCATATAAACATAACAATAAATAAATTATTAAATTTTTTAAGAATCATTATTTTTATAAAAGAAGTTTATTTTTATAAAAGAAGTGGATTAGAACTTTAGAAAATTATGGTAGATATGAATTCTATATGAGCATAAATAAATATATAAATACATAATTTATCAATACACACCAACTACAAACTAAATTTAATAAAAATTATCATTTTTTTCAAAAAATTAAAAAAAAAAAAATATTATTAAAAAAATTTAAAAAAATTATACTTATGAGTGCTTTACTTTTGGGCTTTATTATAGGCCTTGTTTATGAATAATATTCCATTTGAAAAATGGCTATGAATTTTCTGTTTTTATCGCTTTGTGAAAATTACAAAAATGATCAAAAAAAAAAAAAAAATTCTCTCCTTCATTAAAAATGCTGTAAAAACTCCAAATTTCGTCGGATTTTTTTATGGGAAACATTTTTGGAATCACACGTCACTGAACAATCAAATACCTGTATTTTGTTTGACTTTATGCTTATAGTTTTTATGTCAGCAAAAAAAGAAAACAACATGTCCACCGATCAAAAAAGACGCGTGGCTCATTTGCTTAAAAAGCCAAAGTGTAAACAATATACTTATATTTGAATATTATACATTTCGCGGTTGTCAACTAAAATAATACCAAGCAATTTGAAATATGCCTTTAATACAGTAATATGATTTTTGATTTAAAATCTTTATACTTTCTCTTTCCAAGTGCTTAAGGTTAACCTTTATATATATATAAATTGAGTTGAAGAAAAAGACGGAGTGATCTTTAAATAAAAAATGTTGTTGTTGTGCTTTATATTGGGAGTATTTCTTTTACATAATTGATCAGTGTTGAAATATTAATCTCGGTGTATTATATATAACCAGCAGTTATTTATACCTATTTCGTGCATCCTTAACCTTAGTTCAATTCTACCTATCTATTTGTCTAGATAGATAGATAGATAGATAGATAGATAGATAGATAGATAGATAGATAGATAGATAGATAGATAGATAGATAGATAGATAGATAGATAGATAGATAGATAGATAGATAGATAGATAGATAGATAGATAGATAGATAGATAGATAGATAGATAGATAGATAGATAGATAGATAGATAGATAGATAGATAGATAGATAGATAGATAGATAGATAGATAGATAGATAGATAGATAGATAGATAGATAGATAGATAGATAGATAGATAGATAGATGGATAGGTAGTTAAGTAGGTAGGTCGATAGATAGATAGATAGATAGATAGATAGATAGATAGATAGATAGATAGATAGATAGATGAATGGGTGGATGGATAGGTAGATAGATAGATAGATAGATAGATAGATAGATAGATAGATAGATATATAGATAGATAGATAGATAGATAGATAGATAGATAGATAGATAGATAGACAGACAGACAGACAGACAGACAGACAGACAGATAGACAGATAGATAGATAGATAGATAGATAGATAGATAGATAGATAGATAGATAGATAGATAGATAGATAGATAGATAGATAGATAGATAGATAGATAGATAGATAGATAGATAGATAGATAATTTTCACAGAACAGTGTATTTTTTCCTCAAAAATGCAATAGTATTATAATTATTAACATCTATATGAGATTTTATACGCCAAAAAAAAGAAAAAAAATTCGTACTAGTGTTTCGGTTAAAAAAAAAAAAACACTATTTAACAAAAATATGTCAATGTGGCAAAAATAAGGTATCTAAAAGTAAATATGTATGACAGAAAAATTACAATGCGCTAATTGCATTTTGTTTTATATAATGTGAATATTATATTTATGAAAAAAATACTGTTCCACATTAAAACACTACTTTATACAGCATTAATCTATCTGTGCATATAATTACAACTATATTTTTTATTCCATAAACCCTCTCTATCTATCGTGTTAAAAAAAATAAATAAACAGATGGATTAAGGTTTTTTTTAGAGTGGTAGATTATCATAGTAAATATTATGCTTGTATAAAAGGCAATGTAACGAACACAATAAATTAACTACGTTTTTTTTTTTTTTTTTCATATCCTTAAAAAAACTTATGGCGTGTCCATTTGTCATTACAATACATATGTAATATAGACGTAAGCATTAGCTAATATGTTTATTTTTAAATAGAAAACTATTTTTCCTTATAATTTCTTGCATTGTTAGATAATAGACAAATAAAAAAGAAATCTATTTATGTAATGACGTGATATTTGTAGTAAAATAATTATTATAATTTTAATTACCAAGCGTTTTGTCAATATATATAATTATTGTAAATTACACAAACCTTATTCGAAAAAAAAAAAAAAAAAAAACTTTTTAAAAATTATTTCAATGTGTTTATATATAAAGGCACACAGAAATGATTACAATAAGTTGTCATTTTAGATTATATAATCAGTTGCAAATTTGAAATAGTATTCGTCATTATATATAAATATATTGTAAACATTACGAATTACTCTATATATTTAGAGAGTGTGGAGGAAGATACTTTATAAAGTATCCATATTTTTATTTTTTATAAAATACTTTTTTTTAACCCACATTTACGTAATAAAAAAAATAGAAATAATAAAAAAAAAAGCATATATAAATTATGATATCCTAGCAATAATGCATTATTTGATTTTATAACACAAGTAGGTGACAAAATAACCACAAATAATCCATTACAGTGAAAATCATTTCTAACATATCTTCATAAAAAAATAATAAGAGACAAATTATTATTTGAAAGACTAATTAACTATAAGCTTGTGCTGATATCCTTTTTTATAATTTTATAATGTGTTTATCTTCTAGCTAAAAATAATTAGAAAACCCTCTCCAGACCAATAATTAGATGATTAGGCTAAGTTGGGTATAGGTAATTAACCGAAATAATAAAATCCCGAGTTTGCTTTAAATTGCCGCTATTTAAATTAATTTCAAAATTTTAATCGCCTTCAAATTTCATACTGAATAAATAGAAAGTGAATGTGCTAATCACTACATCGCAAGACGCTTGAATATATTAAAAGTACTTAATTTCAGAAAATTATAATATAAGCCTAAACTTTTGTTTTAGAATTTTTTTTTATTTCAAAGAAATCTATTTTCAACAAATTTTCGTTTTATATCTTTAGTTTTTAATGGTAATTTTACAAGAAAGTTCACTAATATTTTCCTACTTAATTACAGCTTGGTCTTTTTAATTATTTCCTTTTCTTTTTCGTATCCAAATCAAACATTTTGTTTGTAGCTCCTGCCATCTATCAGGAAAGTTTTGTATTATTGTAATGTAACTATTTTTTCTTCAAATTTGTAAATGGTAAAAGCAAGTATCATTAATCTATGTACATATAGTTATTTAATCATGATAATAACGGACGGAAAAATGCTAAATAATTCCAAATAGATGTAACAAATCTTTTTATCCTCGAATCTATATATATATATATACTTTACGCAATATTAATATATATATTAATAAATACATAAACTTTAATTTATTAAAAAAAGTAGCATATTTGTACTGCACTCCTTTAAGTTTTTTTTTGCCAGTTTAAGTTGACAGAATTAGTTTGTACATCCATATTCTGTATCTATTTTCACTACAATATATATATGTATATATTGATTAATTTTATCCTATTTATAAGATTATCATGTTAATAAATGCTTATTATGACATCGTAATGTAGCCTTTTATTTAGAACGAACTTTTTTTTTTTTTCAATGAAAAATTTCAAAAACTTTTAAGATGTAATTTAATACACTGTGCAGGCTTACACCCACCTGCGCACATAATGTAATATTTAAGAGATTCGAACTCAGACTTTCACACGACCCTTAACTCTTCAAGCGATCTCATATTGCTGACCCATCTGATCACGCACATCACCAATATACCTATTTCATGCTAAATCAGTAATCATCAGTTGGTACAGATTACTAGCTCCACATATATATACAATCAGTGTTCAGCTTTATATTAAGGTAGCCAATCTTCATACTTTAAGGACAGGCTTCAAACTACTCCAACCCACAACTCTTCAGCCATCCATTTGATTGAAAATCTGATGATGGAACGTTCAGATGGATCAGCAATATGAGATTGCTTGGAGAGTTGAGAACCGTGTGAAAGTCGGAGTTCGAATCCCTTAAAAACTTTAAGATAAAAAAAATAAAATAAAAACATTTCTTTCATATTTATTTAAAAAAAAAAATAATAACGACTTGGTTTTCCTTTACTTTATGAAAGATATGCAGATGAATTAAAATAACAGTTTATTAAAGAACAAAAACATGTAATAAATTATTATATACATTGGTGATTAACATTTCAATTGACAAATGTTCATCATCTACATCATCATCATCATCATCATCATCATCATCATCATCATCATCATCATCATCATCATAATAATAATAATAATAATAATAATAATAATAATAATAATAATAATAATAATAATAATAATAATAATAATAATAATAATAATAATAATAATAATAATAATAGTGTATTATAATATTATATATATACTGTTATTTTATTATTAAAATTAAAGATGTCTTATTTCTCGACAATAATTAAAAATGTTGTAATTACAATCATTTTGATTTAAGTTATGCTCAATTAAATGTCTGTAATATGTCAATTCTTAATAAAAATGACATTTAAGTTTATGAAAACGGAAAATAAAATATCATTAAAAGAAAGTAAAATAATTGTATTTATGACAATTCAAACTTGTTACCTGAAACATAATTGAAAGCGAACACAATACGTTGGTTAAACAACTTATATATCACATAATATTTCAAAGAATATTTAAATTATTTATCTATCTATACTGTAATAATCTTTCTATTACTAAAACATTTTATTTGTTTGATTTGTTTATTTATTTGATTTGTACAATTATATGTAAATATTAATAAATTTATGTATTTTATCTTATATTGTGATATGTGTTCAAATGCAAGATTATACACGTCATTAATGATTTAAATTTGAATGAAGCAATCTAAGCTGTTGATAAAAAATATTTTGTTTCTAAAAAAAAATATAGAACAGATTAAGTTTTGATTTTTCAAAAATCAAAAAACTTATAAGTACAGTAGTCGTTAAAATGTTATATCAGATATTTCTCTCTTGAAGAAGTTTTATTATAAATCTAAAGGGAAGTATTTATTTGGGATCATTGTTAGAGAAGTGTTTTTTGCGAAAATATTCCTTTACATCTGATTTTTTTGTTATGTTACTACAGCATAATGGATCTTTACTAATTCAAATATATCTTTTGATTTAATTTTTTATATAGTTCATTTGTAAACTGTATTAGTGTCATGCTTTTAAATGAAAGGGCTTTCAGTATTTTACAATATAGTTACAAATTATACTAAAATACGTTAACTATGCCCAATTGTTATCATTTGCAATGCATTTTTATCTAAATACTTATACTTCTAGGGAATAAAGATCTTAACACATAAACACGGTTTTTCACTTATTTCACTTTTAAACCTTTTCACATAGCATGTTTAAATTATCTTTTTCTGTTTTTTTTTTTTTTTTTTACTTGTAAGTTTTATAAAATAAAAAAAATAAATTAAAGTCCTTTTAAAAATTAAAAATATATTTGCAAAAAAAATGAGGCAATTTATAATTTTGAAACACTATTTGTTTTGTTTTTGCATAATAACAGTTATTTTATTATACTGTTGCATCAAGTATTATATTCTGTAATATAATTAAATAAGCAAAAATAAAAAATGGCATTTATTAATGAGTAAATATATTTATAAATTATATTTTTTGGTAAATGTATTAATAACTTTTTAAAAAACCTAAATCAAAAATATATATTTTTAGCAAAAGCCAAATTATATGTTTTAGAAAATTAAATACAAAAAAAAATGATGTTAGTATATCAGAATGGAAAACTTTAGATTTGAATATATATATATATAATTATTAATCAAAATATATGAATTATATATGACGATTTTTTTTGGAAATAAATATAAACAAAATTTTAATTATGTAATCATTATTTTTATTATTAACAATAAATGATAATCATGATTTTCTCTCTATATATTATTGAATTATATGAATGTCTTTATTTAGAGCATAGACTTCGATAATTGATCAAGTATTCCAAAACCTAAGACCTAAAGAAATATATATATTATATTTAGTAAAATCATTAAATTGTTTGTTTTTAATATTGTTATTTATTTATTTAGTTACAATAATATAACAAAACCAAACAAGATGGATAATTTTTAGGAATATAAAAATTGTTATGAGGAGTGAGATAGAATAGCTACCATATTTACAGATATTAATTATAATAACAAACTAACAAATAAAATATATAAATAGATACATAAGAGTCTTTCACAAATCATTCATTTTACAATATTTACAAATGTTAATACCAAAACAATAACAAGAAAATATAAAAATAATTATATTTAAAAGTATACTAAAAGTTACAAACATTTTTAAAACTAGAAATGAACTATGAGAAATGTCTTGCAATCAGATAGCATCCAAAGAATTAAACAGCTTGATAGAATTGTAACTAAACTGTTTACAATTACAACCAAATCATAATGTCTGCTGAAAGTATTAAGCTAAATAAATATTTATGATAAAAATTTTAGAACATAGAAAACATAACTTAAACATTACTTACTGATAATAAAAACAATTATCGTAGATATCATTGATAGAAATTAATCAATGTCTAGTAACGTAATAGGAACAAAAAATTTAAAAAAATACATAATGACAGATGTAAACACTTCAACCATTCCAAATAGAGATAATATAAAAATATATATTTTGATAACAAGCAATGTAAACATATTAAAAAACAGAAGTCAACATAAATTATTTAAATAAAACAATATAATCTATGTAGCCAAGAATATTAATAAGCAATATGGCTTGAGTGAGATAAATTTGTCTTAATACAAGCTCATAAATATTAGGTATCAACAAAAATAATATTATTACTCGTACATATGCTATTACAATAAATCCTTTTGACTACAAAAAGAAATATTAAGAAAGAAGCAAGAGTGTTTGTAATAACAAAAATAATTCTAATTTTATTAGTAGATTAACTATTAATCAGTTTATTATAAGCCCGTTATTAAGTAAAGCCAAATTTTTTATGAATCACATACAAAACATAACAAGACAGAGCAATATCATCAATAAGAACATGAGTCATGGATGCATATTACTTCATGATTAATCAGTTTAAAATCATAAGCAATAGCATTATTTTGATCATTTGCTTTCTAACTTTTAAATAATTTTTTACTAAAAAGGCAAAATGACTTTAAAAAAATAAGAATATATATATATATAAACCATTATAAAGTTACAAATATCCAGAAACACTCTCTGCTTAATAGTCTATATTTGTAATTGTATAATGGTTTATATATTAGTATGATTATTTCAGTTAGTGTTAACAGTAACTTTATTTTCATATATATATATATATTGATTTGAATATTGCATATATTTTGGAAAAAATACAGACATTAAACTTAATTTTTATATATGCCACATAGATAAATGGTGAACAGAATAAAATTTATATAAATGCAAATAATAAAACCACAGTCTTACTACTGTTCTTCTATGCAAATGCTAAATTTGTTACATGACTATAAAGAGCGATCAAGGTAATCTTACTCTTTCCATCAACAATATCACATTTTCATCCAAAAATCATATTATATTATTCAAGAATTATATTTTATCATTGACTAACAACTCAAATAATAATAACAATAATAATAGTAGTAGTAGTAGTAGTAGTAGTAGTAGTAGTAGTAGTAGTAGTAGTAGTAGTAGTAGTAGTAGTAGTAGTAGTAGTAGTAGTAGTAGTAGTAGTAGTAGTAGTAATAGTAGTAGTAGTAGTAGTAGTAGTAGTAGTAGTAGCAGTAGCAGCAGTAGCAGCAGCAGCAGTAGCAGCAGTAGCAGTAGTAGCAGTAGTAGTAGTAGCAGTAGTAGTAGTAGTAGTAGTAGTAGTAGTAGTAATTATTTTGCTTTTAAATGAAACATTATAAGATAGCGTATTCTCTCCAGCTATTAGATCAGTATCTTTTATAATATAATATTGTGTTAGTTGTTTAGTTTAATAGCCATGTGCCTTTATAATATATCCTTGGACAAGATATGGTACGAGCTAAAATATATTTGACTTTTTAATATATAAATATTCTGTTAATATATTTTTTGATTTTTTTTATATCGTTGTTTAAACGAAATAATAGAGGTGGAGGTTTTGTCTCCATGAGTACTTTTTAATTCTTAATGCAGAGTGTCTAATTCTTTTATTAAACAAGGTTTGTTTTCATTTGTTGTAAAAAATGATAATAACATAAATGATGTTCAAAGCAAAATTACAATCTAATACAAATCATTTGACTTCACTTTTTCTGTTGACAAAGACTCAATACTAAAACTTGAAATAGCTCTTAAATTATATTCAATACCTGATTTCACTTATCTTATACTCCATACCATTCTTAAATTTTTATGAAGCACCTCACTTATGTTACCTTTCTCATAATATAAAATCTTCTAAACGTTTACAACAAATTCATATTATTTATCAGTTATATCATGTATCCATGGTCTCTTTCCTTTCACAATTCTCACCTAAATAATTTGCAACCCATATTCATCCCATCAATATTAATTAAAAAATATAATCACTCATAAAATATAAAATAAAACCTGTACTTCTTGCCTTAATATCACCATTACAATTTGCCAAGAAAGTATCATCAACTTCTGAAGCAATTATACTTTCAATTTTGTTAGAAACCAGGTTGAGATTCTCTAAAAAAGCTGAGCCTATTATAATTCAATTGGATATCATTACTTACTTTGACTCAATGCCACTAGACACATTGTTGCAAATTTATTAACAGATAGACATATTTTTATTATTTTAAATAATAAACATCTGGATTTAATTCTTACATTGCAATAAATCAAGACTCACAAATAGTGCACTTTCTTTACTTTATATTAATCCTCTACTAATTGATATTGCAAGAAAACTTGCAGGGATTCACGTTAACACCATAAATAAATACAAAAACCATATTTGCAACATGAATGATATAGTAATTTTTTTACTATCACAAATATATTTTTCAACATATAAACATATTAAAAGACTGCTCTAAGGAAGATTCTTTAGAATTTAACAATTTCAAATCATTATTTTGGATTGTCTTGATAGGAAATAAGATTGACTCATCTTTTATTCACTTCTGTATATAACATTTTTAAAAATTTAGCCTTTTAAATATTTAATAAACTTATTTGACAATGCTTTTACTAATTCCTTATCATCAGATTCAATATTTGACTATCAATGATGATATATAAATTTTATTTACAAGTTGTTGTTTTTATTGACAATTTCAATAAAATATACCAGGTTTTCTAATCTTAAGCTGAAATATTGTATTTTCATTTATTATTGTTTTATCTTTTCATTTAAATTTTTGTTTGGGTTGAAGATTGTTTTTAAATATGAATTTAAATACCATTTTATTCTTCAATCCATTCTATTATACATTCAAAATTAAACATTGTTTACTTTTCAATACTCTAAAATTACAATTGAAAACTAAAGTAGCATTTCAAAAATTTGAATATTAAAACATATTACATAAAAACGATGTAATATCTTAATTTAATGTGAAAACATTAATGTTCTAATATATTAATGTTGATTATACAGGCAAAACTCTTCATACAGTAGTGCCACCTTGTGCCAACCAGAGTAATCAATGGATGCCAGAAGGCTTGTGCATAAAATACCTTTGAGTAGGCACTAGATAAAGATTTTATGCACTAGCTTTCTGGCATTCATTGATTACACTGCTTGGCACAGGGTGGCGTTACTGTATGAAGAGTTTTGTCTGTTTAATAACAGTTATGTGCTAGCATAAGAGATGGTGATCATGTAATGTTGATTATACATAAATACAAACTAAGTTTTAAATTTATTATATAATAATTTTGGAATATTTAAAAATAGCATCAAATAAAAATTAATACAAAAAATATCCACTGTTTAACTAATTATCATTTGATCAATTTGCAGATTTCTATCTTAATCTTCAAAAAAATATTCTCACAAAGGAATAAAAAAGAAAAGTTATTAGATTAATGAGATTTTTAAAAATTAACTGATTTTAAAACTTATTAATCTGAATAGTTTCTGAATTGGTCACTCCCCCCTATTATTCCATCCTCATCTTCATATTTTAAAATATTTCTGTTTCTGTTTTCTATAGTGGAACGTTCGATGTTATTATGCATCTATGTTTTACAGAGTCTCTTCAACCCTTTATTACAATATCCATTACTCATGTGTTAAGGGGTGTGACACTATCATGAAAAATTTTGATAACAAGCATTAGTTTGGGCTGTTTAATTGAGCAATAGCTAGTGAAATTATTATTTTTTTTTTAGTAGAGAGTATTACATTTGATAATAAAATAATGCATAGTGGGAAGAAAGAGTTCTCTATCCCTAATAAAGATTTAGGATTTGTTTAAGCATACAACCTATAATCATCTCAATTACCTAACCAGTATTGGTTGTAAATACATATATAGTTTTGCAGAAGTTAATAAGTTGGTCAATGATATTTTCTCCATTGTTTCTCTATACTATCAAAAATAACTTTTCTATTATTTGTATTATTCAACAGTTATTTGCATTTACAATTCACTTATATGGCTAATTGTTCTGAATATCATATCCTCTGTAGCATGAAAGTAACTAGTTGATTTTTAATCTAAGAAGATATATTTTGTAATTTATTCTAACATTATGCTAAAACTTACAGTTTTTCAAATTCATCATCTTTAATGCTATTTGGCTATCTTTTACACACATTTTTTTTATATTCTTTATGGCACTTACAGTAAATGTTAGAAAGAAATGATAGATTCTAGATGACAGTGCTCAATAAATCACTATCCATTGTTTTCCTATCCAATTTCCCAGATTAATTTCAAGCTCATGACTTTGAGCAGTGAGGAGGTTTGAATATTGAAAGAGTGCACCTGGAGGATTAGGATACAATGCACCATCCCTACAGTTACTATTATATATATATATATATATTGTACTATAAAACTATTAGCCCAAACTGAAAAAAAATATATATCATTATTTTTATTCTAAGCCAACTTGCTTATATATCGGTAAGTAAGCTGTCATCATGCAAATAGGTCACTGATATTTATTGCCTACTTTTATTTATATAATCAAATCAAACGATTTTTAAGAGCACCTACTTACAAGAATTGATGATTGTATAATGTAAAAAACTGAGATAAATATATAAAAAAAAACACTTATAAAATTTATATTGTATTTTTTGACACATTCACCAGAAATAAAAGTGCAAACTGCTATCCCTCCCCACCACTTCAAAAAACCAATATATAATAGGAAATACTACAAAAAAAAAACTGTCAATTTTATACTCTGTTTAAAAGAGTCAATTTTTTCTTTTTTAAGAATAATCTTTGCACTTATTAAAGACAAAAAAAAATAAACTAAGTGATTTGCAAGTCAATATTTATTTATTGGGACCATCTAAATTTATATATCATCTTAAAAATTACCACACACTTAAAGATTCTGAGAGTGTCCAAAACAACACATTCCCAATTTTACAAAAAAAAAAAGTACAGTAAATCTTTGATTATTCTGGCTTGCAATGAATGACAATACTGTATGGAGAGTTTTGCCTGTTTTAATAACAGTTACATGCAAGCATAAGAAATGATGATCATGTGATGTTTATTGGCTTAAAATCAATCCTGCCAAATATGATAGTGGTGGCTATGGATATTAAAGAACAAAGACACCAAAATGTATAGGTACTGAACTGAGTTCAGACCTATATGACTATATAAGCTATTGAGCTTGGATTGAAAATATTATAGTGTTTTCAATTTAAGACTCATGGTTTTGTAGTTAAGTATAGATAAAAGGTGGCTGCTGGAGGGTTGCATGAGATCCTAAGATCTAGTTACAGTGCTCTCAGATCTAAAACGTCTCACTGATGAATGCCACAAGCCAGAAATTAGTCTGGGGATATTAGATGAGTAAGTACTAGATGGGGATTTTATGCACTATCCTTCTGGAATCCATTTATTATTCCTCCTTGCACTGAGTGACAATACGTATACAGAGTTTTGCCTGTTTGTATAGAGAGTTTTGCCTGTTTTTAAATGTTTGATATTTAGCACAATATCTAATTAGATGACCAAAAGTTTATCATATAATAAAATGAGTTGTAGGAAAAGCTTTCTCTAACCATGTTATTGTCAACTAATAAAATAATCGTTTCAATCTTTTTTCAATTATAAATAGTTGTTAGATTGTTTTAAATTGATAAATCATGTCATAAACTTATTAGTGGTATTAAAATCTATGCATAATGACGTCATAACCAAAGACTATCTGAATATTTTGAGAATCGGATTTATTTCATGATAGTAATATAATTTCATCAATAATTGCAGTCAATCTAGATAGTAACTTAAACTTCAGTCAATCAAATATTGTAAAAAAAAAAAAAATACTAATAATTATATAATATACATTTTCCCCTAATGAACAACTTATTTAAGCATTATTCATCTATTTATGATCAATGAATAAGAAATGAATAATAAGAAAGTGTAAGGCTTTTCGCCATAAAATGACTTATAAGCCTTCTGAATCTGACCATACAGTTCTGATTGAAATCATGCTCAACGACTTAAAGGCTTTCTATAATAGAACAGTGAATTTAAGCCTTTATTAATATCTTTTCTGATACAATGTTTTAAAAAGCTTATATATAGAATTACTAATAGAATAAGAAAGGAATAACACTCTTCGAATTGCATAAAATGATTTAATATTCCTATATCATTGAATCTAATATGATTTTCCTTCAAGTAAAATTTATCGTGATATTCTGAATAAAACAGGAACTTATGTTCTAAAATGAAAAGTGATTGCAGATATTTCTGCTATTTAGCTCCATCTGTGAATAAATATACAATATAAATATTATCTGAAACACAGACTTATTATATACCTGGGTCTATATATATGGTATATGAGTACAGGCTTTTACATGACTCACCACTCTCCACTCTATAACATAACACTGATAGACTTGGACACACGTATATTGATGATTATTTATCTTTCGACATATATGTGTTCAAGTGTATCAGTGTTATGAGATAGAGTGGAGAGTGGTGGGTCGTGTGAAAGTCTGTGCTCATAAACCATATATACATATAATATAAATATCGTTATTTTTAATATGGATAACTAATATTATCCAGGCGACATGATATTTTTAGTCGTAAGATATTTGATGTTATTTATTTCAAATATAATATGTAATTTTAGAATTTAAATGAATTTCTAACGTATGCCTATTTGTTTTAATTTTTTTTTGCTTCGATAAATTAATCCATTAAGTTTCAGTTCTTATTTTGTTATTATTGTTTGATTTCAGTCGTACACAATTTTATAGTTGTATTTTTCTTTAAAAAAAGAAATTGGGGTCGTATTTTTGTCATCACAAATCTTAGTAAATAAATTGACATTCCAAGTTGTAGAAAACTCGTCACCTGCTGCCATCTGTAAATTGAAAATATTGTTGATAAATGTTCATTTAAATCGTCACAACAACACTTTTTATTTATTTCTTTTTCTTTTTTATAAATAAATAAGAAAAGAAGAGTGTATAATAATAATAAAAAAAGCTTTTAATTAAAAACTGAACAAAACCATGTTTGTAAACAGTAACGCTCATCGGCATATGCTCAAAATCTCTCTCTCTCTCTCTCTCTTTTTTATCCGCACGCATGCAGTATGTAATAATATATTATGATGGTTTTATACAAAAACATGTTTTAGATATAACTAACAAATTAACAAACTAAAAAAAAAATAATAAAAATAAAAGTAATGTTATAGAAATAGATTTCTTTATTAAAAAAAAGATATATGATCAATTTTAAATGTCATTTCAGATTTAAATGGTCAAAATTGTCTGACTACAATAAACTGAATCTGACTGAATAAGTATACATAGACACATTATCTCGTTTTTGATGTTTTTGTTTTTTTTTTATTATTTTTAATTAGGTTATGCTTTTCAATATTTAGTATTAAACGAACCAATTTAAACATTACTGCATACTAAAGTCGTTGCAGTATAGTCGAAGTATTTATTTATAAAGTTGCTAATACTAATGACTAGTTTATTGTTTTTAAGAAATCGTAATCAATAGCATCCCTAATGTCGGTCTCTCGGGCGTATGCCCGTGACTCCCGCACCGAGCTGTCTTATTTTAATCAAAACACAATATATATATATGTATAACTTATACATTAATAAAATAGACATAGAGCTCGACATTTGTTTTTCATACGTCATAGCTAGGCCAGGAGGCGAACCCACACCTGTCTGCAACCAACTACTTACTTAGTAAGGCGGCTGTGATCTCTCGGCTAACAACGCTTGACAAGAGAGCTCGACATTTGATAGAAATTCTTATACATAAAGCTAAAACTTATTTTTGAAATAAAGATCACCAAATTTCCAAACTTTTCACTGATCTTTCCACAGCAGTTTCTCTTTTAAAGGACTTGGAAAAAATTTTGAAACACTTTAGAAAGATTGTTTTTTTAAAAAAAATAGAATTAGATAAATGAAGGCCATTTTGATTCCAAAGAAGAAGATTCCTCAGTTAACATCCTGAATATAACTTTTATCAAGAAGTCGTTTTTTTTACAAATATTAACCCAATGTTTCAATTCAGAACAAATTTATATAATTATGGAAAAGTAGTAACTTATTCGGCTTCCTATACAAAATACCAACTTTAAAACTTGAAGAAAATGACAAAGTAAGTAAATTGTATATTGATTTGCATGTAGCATTAAAATGTGATAATAACAATGGAGACATTAATGGAAATGATCTCTATGAAGAAATAAAAGTGTTCTGTAACATTTTCTGTGGAGGTATACCATTAGCATACCTTAAAAAAATTCACCAAATAGGAAATGCAATTCCCAGTTTAAGTATAATGTTAAGGGTTTTATTAGCAATTCCAATAACTATTGGTGAGTCTAAACAAGCTTAAAAGAATAAAAAAGTGTTTAAAATCCACAATGGAAGAAGAAAGATTATCCAACCTAATGCTATTTTCCATAGAAAATAAATTATGCAAAGATTTAAATTTAAAAGTGATAATAGATACATTTGCTAAAATTAAAGCAAGAACAATAAAGTTACATTAATTTTGTTTTTGTTTTATATTAATAGTAATGTGTTATATGTTAAGTATTACTATTTTAATAAAAATAAATGTATATATTCCATTCTTGTATTAACAATTAAAGATTTTTTTTATTTATTCACTTTTTTATTTACTGAGGAGCCCACTCTGTATTTATACTCCAGGCCTCAACATCCCAAAGGTAGCACTGTGACTCCAAATATAACAAATGGCAGATCAGAGTGCAATCATTTGACTTTAAAATTCAGAGTTTGATACTATAATACTACATCAAATTATCCAGAGTGTCACATATAGTTTTACAATTGAGATCCCATAGCTATAGAACTTAATTTGGCTTCAAGCAAAACTAAACATAGTTATGATTTAAGCATTTATTTTATAACGTCTTGCGTGCGATTATAATTACGATAGAATGACAGCCTGATAAGCTAATTGTGCAGATGCTGTGAGAATGTTATTAATAAATGAATACCTTCGAACAACCACATGATATAGTATTCTCTTATACAAATACTATATCATGTGGTTGTTCGAAGGTATTTATTTATTAATAACATTCTCACAGCGTCTGCGCAATTAGCTTAACAGGCTGTCATTCTATCGTAATAGTTATGATTTGTAAAATTTTAAGATTCCCACACCAATGTTTGTCACTATTATTTTTAATGATAGACATAAATTAGTTGCTCTACATAGGAAATAATAAGTTATTTATCTTAAAGTTGTTAAGAGAACACTAATTTTTATATAAGATGTTTATAATGAATTTATAAAAATTTAAAAACGAACATGGAAAAGAGTGAAAGCAATGATTTTTCAGTTGAAGGTGTAAAGTTTGTAATTCTAATTGGCTTTGGTGATTGATTTTAAGGTGCTCTAATAATGGAAAATTACTGATATCTCATCAGAAAAATAGATGGTCATTTAAGTAGATTAGAAAATATAAATTTCATTCTAAAACTGGTAGACACTGTATTTTATCCACTATCTGAGATAAATATCACATCATCACCATATACTATGATAACACAAGCTGTTATAACAGTAGCAAATTTTCCATACAGTAGTGATATTCAGTGTAAGGCTTATTTATTTTATACACTAACTTTCTTGTATCCATTAATTACTAAGGCTTGCATTGGGTGGTACTACTGATGAAGAATTGTTCAATACATATAATTGCATGCGATGGAAAATGAGAATTAAAAAGATGATCCAGTATTGTGCTTTATATTTTAAGGTGCAATAATGAGTATATATTAATGATGAAATGAGAAAGTAAAGCTAAAACAGAAACTTCAAGAAACTTTATTGGTTATAATAGACATTTACAAGCTTATAACATTCATCAAATAAAGATCAACTTGGATAATATAACTCAGATTATATTCAACTTTTATTTACATATTTATTATATTACTTATATGGTTATTGCAATTTCTACTAATATTAAAATTTAAAGAAGTCTCCAACTTCTAAGTATGGTCTACATTAAAAAAATAATTTTTAATTTAGCAAAAAATGTCTCATTTTGAATTTGATACTTTACCTCAAATTACGACAGCCTATATTTGTCATGATATTGTTGAATAATATTTGAAATATTTCAAAAAATCTGATCATTATTAATAATAGAAATAAATTCATTTTGTATTTGATTTCTAAAACTCTTCACATAAATTCCCAACTTATTACCAATGGTTAGATTAACAATTCAACTTTACTCCCTTCAGTCATAGGATACTTACATAGCAACAACCATGATTTTTATATACAATTATCAGGACATAAACATGATAAAATACAAAACAATCCAAATATATACAAATGTAATGTACAAAAGTAAAATAAATCAATTAAATAACATAAAATTATACAAACTACAAAAAATAAACATATAAAAATATATAACTTTTCCATTCCTTTTTTTTTAATTTTTAAATCATCATCATCAACAATTATCAATTGACTGCAGGATGAAGGTCTCTCTCTAAGTTCCATACTTCTTCTCTGTTCTTTAGTTTTTCTTCTCCACATCACCCCTGCACACTTTCTTATTTCACCCATCCGTCTCACATGTGGTCTCTTTCTGGGTCTTTTACAATCTCTTGGAATCCAGTTTAAGATTTCAATTGTCCATCTATTATCATCGCTTCTAGCAATATGTCCAACCCAACTCCACTTCAATCTTTTAATTTATTCATTGAGGTCAGTAACACCTGTTTGTTCTCTTACCCATATATTGCATTTTCGATCACTTATTGTTACTCCCAACATCCATCTCTCCATACTTCCTTGAGTGGTCTGAAATCTATGTATTGCTCTTCTATTAAGTTTCCAATCTCATATCCATAATAAGAACTGGAAAATACATTTATTAAAAACCTTCCTTTTCAAACACATAGGCATATTTCCTTTTAGGATCAAGTTATTTCTACCAAATGCACTCCAACCAAGTTTAATTCTATGATTAATTTTGTCCATTATGTTTCAATCTGTATTAATAATCTGACCAAGATATTTGTAACTGTTAATTTGTTCTAACTCATCATAATCAATCTTTATTTTCATATTTTGAAAAAATCCATTAAACATTGCTTGAGTTTTTTTAACATTTATCTTTAATCCTATTTTCCTACTTTCATCTGATAACTATAACTCCTGCAACATTTCTTGCAACTCTAAAGCATTATTTACAAAAACAACTACATCATCTGAAAAATCAAAATGACTTAAATAATCTCCATTTATTTTAACTACTTTAGCTTCCAATTCTAATCCAGAAAATACTTTTGCAGCACTCCTGTAAAAAGTTTTAGAGATATGGAGTCATCCTGTCTTACACCTGTCACAATGTTGATTTTCACACTATCATTATATAATCTAATTGTTGCTATTGCATTTTTATAAATATTCTTTAAAATATGACAATATCCTGGATCTATATCTTGATGATCCAGTGCTTTAGTCACTGAATAATTATTTATAGAACCAAATGCCTTTTCATAATCTACAAATCCAAAACATAATAACAACTCATATTCACTTGTCCTTTTTATAACTTCTCTCAATACCTGGATATGATCTACTATACTAAAATCTCTTCTAATTCTAGCTTGTTCTTTTGGTTGGTGAAAATCCAATGTCCTCTGTAGATGAGTGGTAATTAGCTTGGTAAAATATTTTGCATAAAACTGATAAAAGGCTGATAAGTCTGTAATTTATAGTATCTTTTTTATCATATTTTAAAAATATTATTTTTATTACTGCATTCTTCCAATTATGTGGTACATATTTATCATTTAGACAATTGGTATCTAACTTTGCTAAATTTTTTTTTCTTCACCTGATTCTTTTAATATATCCACTATACTTCCATCATCACCTGCAACTTTTCCTTTCTTTATACATTTAATTGCATTTCTTACTTCTTCATATAAAATTCTGGGCTGTTCATAAAATGTAATAGATATAGGAGGTACTTGTTCTTTATTACTATATAATTCTTGATAAAAGTTTTCTACCTATTTTATGATGTCATCTCTCTTTTTAGTAATAATTCCATCTTTTTTTATTATTGCAGATATAAATTTCATACCAATACCAAAATGTTATTTTACACTATTGAGAACTTTATTCTCTTCTACAGCTTTCCTTGCTAGTTCAGTGTTATATTTTCTTATATTACTTTCAACTCTTTTCCACAAATTTTGACAAAATTGGAGATATTCAATCCTTTTTGATGCATCATTTTTGTATATCTGTATATTCCTTCTTTTATTGATAAATTCTCTGGTCTCAGTAGAAATTTTATTGGTCAATTGCTGCTTTTTTCTACCAGCAATCTTTGTTGCAGTTTTAAAAGTGTATCAGTTATTTTAATATTAATTTCATTCAAATTTATATCATGTTCAAAATCTACTAATACTTGAAACAGATTTGTAAGTTCTAATTTAAATTCATTATAATGTTTCTGAAGATTAGAAATATCAACTGTAAATATTGTTTTATTTAATAATTTTTATTTCTCTAGTTTTGCATTAACACACGTCTTACATCTTACTAACTAATGATCACTTCCTGTATTAAATTTAGTAAGAACATTACAATCTTGAAATATGTATTTTCTGTTAGTCAAAATATAATCCGACTGTGCTGTACCTTCATTTGTATACTTCCAACTCCATTTTCTTTTAACATTTTTCTTAAAAAAATAAGTCCTATATATATTTATATTTTCTTGAAACTCCACAAGTCTATGTCCTTTCTCGTTTCTATTGTCATAACCAAAATTACCTACATCACTTTCATCTTTCATTTTTTTACCAATTCTAACATTAAAGACTCCCATAACAATTTAAAATTTTTGTTTACTCTGATCAAAAGCCTTTTGTAAATTCATATAAAAATCTTCCACTACTTCTTCAGTATGAGATCTTGTTGGAACATAAACCTGAATTATCTGCATTTGGTATCTGCTAATAAGTTGTATAACTAATCTTGCCCCTCTGTGCAATACACTGTCAATCTCCACAATATTGTTCTTGCACTTTTTATTTATATAAATCCTACTCCCATTTTTTCCCAATATGTGTGCCTCTATAATAGTGTACATGTCCACTTTTTAAATCAATCATCCCTTCACCTTTTCTTCTAACCTCACAATGTCCAATAATGTCCTATTTAATATAAGACAGTTCTTCCTCTAATTCTTGCAATCTTCCTTCACTTGAAAGTGATTTGCAGTTGTACATACTTAAATAAAAAGTCATTATCAAATGGCAGCCTAGTCCTACAATCAGAGGATTATTAGCACCTTCCACCTTCGGCCACTAACCACTGCCTTGGTTGGTGACTTTACAGCCTCCTGGGAATAAAGACCATGATTTATTTCTGTCTGTCATAATTGTCTATATTTACTGGAAAAATATTTATCATTTACAAAAATATTCATTCTGTTTTATCAGGCCACTGAAAAGAAAGGCCATTTTGATTTTTGATCTTAAACTCAGAGGTAAAAACCCAATAAATACACCATGCTGGCTAATCCAAATTGGTGAGCCACCCATCCATGTTCATATACTACATGAATAATAACATAGTAATAACAGCTGCAATGAGAATAACATATGGAGTGCACATTAGGAATTTGTTCTGCTTGGTTCGTTTACGGCCTCCAAGAGGAATCAAAAGGTCTCCTTTCAGTTAATAGCAAACTACTTTTTGCAGCCTTTTTTATCAAATACATATATTAGAGATAATTGATCTTTTTATCATATCTATGGTCATTTTTATTGATTGTATGAGATAGAGTGGATAGCTAAAGGAAACTTGAATGTCTGTGTTCAAATCCTCTATAATTATAATTAATTTCATATTTTTTCTTGTATTAATAGTTACAATGAACATAATTGTATGAATATATATATATATATATATATCATTTTATTATGAATGATCAATTAAAAACGAGTGGTAAGTTATATAATATATTTTTATATCGTATAACTTTGAACATTTTGAATAATTGTTATATATTGTTTAATTGAAATATTTTACTCTTATGTGTTACCTCCGTAAATATTTACATTGTTGAATTTTTTAAAATTATTTTTGTTTCTAATTATTTTTATATAAAAACGATACATTTCACTATGTAATTGTAGAGATGTCTGCCCATCCTTGCATATGTATTAAATGGATTATGTTCTGTATATGTGGGATTCAGATTGACCTTAGGTCAACATGGGTGTGACAAGAATCTCGGCCTCAGGGTGGCCTTTGAGCATTCCATCATCAGATTTTCAATTGGTTGGATGGTTTGAAGAGTTGGAGTGTGTAGTAGATTGGAGCCTGTCCATTAAAGTATTAGGCTTGTCTATCTTAATATATATCTGAGTACTTATAGTATATATGTGCCAACTGATGATTGCTGGTTTAGCATGAAATACACATATTGGTGATTATTTATCTTTTCAGCATATATGTGCTTGAGTCTATCAGTGTTATTATATAGAGTGGAGAGTGGTGGGACATGTGCTCATATACCCTATATATTTCACTATGGTAAAATGTAAATTGAAGTTTTAAAATAGTTTACAATTACAGTGAAAAGGACACAAATATTTGACAAAAAAAAAAGCTTTTTTTGTAATATTATTGGAATAAATATTTAGAATTATTGCTACTATGTAATGGTATTATATATATATATATATATATATATATATATTATTATATATATATATATATATATATATATATATATAATTTTTTTAATATTTACACTTATACTTAAATATGTATTTATTGATTTAAAATATTATTAGATGGCAATGCCAACAAATCCATTTGGCTAATACCTGATAATAAATCAATTTACAACAGCAACGTAAATATTTTCTGAAATTTAACTACTAATCTTTTTAATATATTATTTTTTTTCTACAGTACATGCTTATTACTTGTACTCCAATATGTAATATATAGGGGGTTTGAACTCAGATTTTCACATGATCCTCAACAGTTCTCACTATCTACTACTGCTGACTCACTTGATCACACACATGTCAAAAAGATAAATAATCATGAATGTATATATTCCATGCTAAATCAGGACTTGTCAGTTGGTTCAAATCATTATCTCCACACACACACACACACACACACATATATATATATATATATATATATATATGTGGCTATATATATATATATATATATATATATATTAGGATAGCCAATCTTTATATTTTAATGGACAACCTTCAATCCACTCAACTCCACATTTTTTCAGCTGTCCATTTCATTAAAAATCTGATGATGGAATGCTCAAAGCCCAAATAGGTGCCAAACTTCTCAACCTACTCATGTTTCCATAAGTCACTCTAACCCCTCATATACAGGACATAATCCATTTACATACATATATGAGGGATGGGCTGACCATAAAGTACTTTATTTTGTAAATATGATTTTTTCTGCAGTACAGGCTTTTTCATACCTGCACTTATATGTATTATATAGGGGTTTGAACTCAGACTTTTGTAAGATCTGTCTATCTCTCATATATGCATGAAAATGGATTATGTTATGTACAGGAGGAATCAGAATGACTTATGATTAGCATGGGTAGGATGAGAAGGTTGGCATCAATATGGGTTTATAGCTTTCCATCATCAAATTTTTAACGAAATGGACAGCTGAAGAATTGTGGCATGGAGTGGATTCCATCTTGTCCATTAGAGTATGAAGATTGGCTACCTTAATGTAAGCTTAGCATAGATTGCATATATGTCTGGAGATGATAATCTGGACCAACTGATGAGTATCAGCAGTATGAGATAGTGTGGATTGTTGAGGGCCACATGAATGTGGGAGTTCGAATCCCCTATATATTATTCTAATCTTTTTTATTTATTTATGGTATTTATTAAACAAAATGTCAAGCACTAAAATTTACTCAAAGACAATTTGTTTTTCATGTATATGATTTAAAACTAAATTGTATTTATGAAATTTAATAATGCTACACCAATTCCACATGCAAGAGAAAAAAAAAATTTAGTGACTCATTCTCTTGCAAAAATATTACCTAAAAGCTTCCAGTCTAGCTTTACCTTACTATGGACCAAAAATGTCAAAATATTCCAGAATGGAACCAAAGTTAAATTCAATGGTGCTCTTCCTAAACCGACCATGAATGGCACAACAATCAATGATTTATGTAAACCTGAAAAACTTACCTATAATATATTAGTCATACAATAACTCATACCTGATTAAATATGTGCACATACTAAACACTAACCATAAGTTTACCATATTACTAAAGAGAGATTTATTTTTTGTAATTCTTCAATACACCTCATTGATTGCTTCCTAGAGAAAACTTAAGATGAAACTTGTAATTTGAACTGGTTTAATTATTTAATTAACATTGTCTAGATATGTGTGTGCTTCTTGCATTTTGTTAATACTTCACAATTATTATCTAATATTTTAGGTTGATTGTTTTAATAAAATATGTCTCATTAAAATAATTCTATCATTGCATGTTTTTAATTTTAGTTTGTTAGATTTTATTAAAGAAATGCTTTTAAAATGTATAAATTACCTATGACAACAATTTTGTTTAATAGTCATACAATTGCAAAAGATTAATATAAAATATTAAATGGCAAGAAAGCAAATTTCACAGAATAATTTGCTTCAAATCAATGGAATACAATGTGAATATGTGGGTCTCCAAATGGTGATATCCTTTTAAACAAAAAAAAAAAAGATTCCACTCGAAATTTATATCCAAATAAAATATTAGGTCAGTTAATCAGGAAATATAACTGTGTTTTAGAAATATCTGAAATCACACATGATTGACATAAATCATACATAGTTTGATTAACTAATACATTAATATACATAATGTACACACCTAATCTACCAGTAAATGGTACAATATATATATGTCTAGTTTTTTTTTAGTAAAAATCTAAAAGAACAAAATAAAGTGAATATTAATTGCAATAATATATATTTCTTTAAACATTTAATATAAGCAATATAACTGAAGTTGAGTTTAAAATCAATTATTAAAAAAATTAACATTTTAAATATTAAAAATAGTAATTACTATATCAAAAATGTAAGTTTAAAAATAGAAATACATAAATCTTTTTTTATTTTGGTATGTAAATAGATCACTAATTAACTTAAAACTATATATTATTCATCAATAAATAATTTTATATTTTAAATGAAGATAACCAAAAAAATATAAATCAATAATAATGACAAATTAAAATAAATGACTGAATGAGAGTCTTTAAATATTGTATTTCCAGGATGGCATTATAATTCTGATGTCTATTTTAAACTGCAAAGCAATAGTAAACTGTTGTTTAATGAAATATATAACATATTCACAATAATTTTTAATTTGAATGTGTAGTTTATTGTTTCTGACAGTTTATGTACATATTGAAGTTATTTTTTCAAATAATAATTATTTTGTCTAGTTTATGTTCATGATATCTGAAGAGATATACTTTCATAAATACATATTACTTCAAATTATTTTGAATGAGTAGATGCAATCTTTACCTAAGACAATATGATGGGAAATTAAACTGTTTCATATGTTAAAAAATTAATCAATGGATCTAATAATATTACACAGGCATGCATATATGGCTCTTATACATCTTCTGACATTTGTATACTATCTTTAAAATGTAATTAACATCCATTTTAATAGATAAAATATTATGATAATTTATGACATAATGAAGCAATTTTAGTAATTTTTTATAATAAATAGTCGTTTTCCCATAAAATTTTCTCAGTAATGTTGCAAAGTCCAGGGGGAAATAAGGTTGCTTATTAATTTTCTGTTTTGTTTAGTTAATTATATATTTTTAAGATAAATTTAAAAAAATCATTTAAGGAAGTTTATAACATGCTTCTGTTTTAAGGAAAAACAAGGGAGAGTACTAGTTCAAATTATTCCTTTCTACTTATAACATTTTTTATTGATGGCAGTGTAACAATAGTAATTCTCTATATTCACTCATTAAGGTATTTCCAATAGCATTTCTTTAAAAAATGTAATATTCAAAAAATAAAAATAAGTATTTTAGAATAATTACTTACAACAAAATTTTACATTTTCCAATACAAATACAAGTTATTATTTTAACAAACGTTAATAAATCTACATCACATTTTTAATATATTACACTGGAAATATATTTTTGTACATATTTCCTTAACTAACTATCATGAATGCAGCAATGAAAGTGAAACATATAACAAATAATAATAATTTCACCCCAACTATATTTTTTATTATCTTCGTATTCAATTTCATTATTAAAATGAATAAAATTAATTTATAATCTTCAATACAATTAATTAATAATAAATTTTATATTAATGTTGTCATTGTCAAAGCAACACAGTACAATGTTTCATAAATTAACATATTCATCATCCAAAAATCAAACAAGAAAGGAAGGATAAAAAATGACTGCCATCTTATGACCTTCTGATATATATATTGTACCATTTACATGTCTATAATACAATTATGTTGTCATTGGGTAAGATTTAAAAGTTAAAAGAAGTAAAATTTAAAAATTGTCAAGGGACATAAAATAGATTAGTTTTATTAGTTAGTATAATTTATTTTTTTTCATACAAACAATGAAAGCTATTTGGGTTTAATATTATCTATTTAATTGAAGTAACATTAATATTGGAAAGGATGTAACCACATACAGATTACTAATCCAGACAAATAAAAGAAAGTACAAATGCAATAGATTACCATTTGAGTAAAACCTTTTAATGATAATTAATGATGACTGAAATGAGTTATAAAAAGAAAATTTTGGATTGCAAAGGCAAAGAGAAATGTAGAAGATTATCAAGTGATGATAAAATAAAGGATAAGAAGAAATGCACAGAAATCTCAAAATGATCATCAGTTTAAAAGGAGCAGACAAGATTAAAGAAATGTACTTTACCTGTGTTTTTATGGTTGTTTCCTATGTGTAGAATTTTCAAAGTGATAATAAAATGCTCTCATCAAGAACTAATAGGTGAATCTAGTCATCATATGTGAGTAAAAACCATAGTTTGTTGACACCATCTCTCGCAAAAGTCACCAAAAGCTTCATCTAACAGCAACCTAAACTTCGATCAGAAACGCAAAGTGTTACCAGAATGAAGCCATAAATAATTACTATGGATTACTATGATAATTGAGCATTTACATAAACTTTAGGAGATTACCAGTAAATTAGTGGCCATGTCATAACTCGTATCTAAATCAAAAAGATTTGCTAACTAAATTTAAATGATAAATGTCTAATTTAGACAAAGAAAGATGGAAAGACATTTTCTATTTAATCCTTCAAAGTGATCTGTTTGAATTAAGTGGCTAATATTATTATCTGAATACATATGTGTATGATTAAATATTTAATGTGTGTTAATAAAACTTTTACTACTAATGTAAATATTTGATTAATTTTAGTTATTTAGATTTTATTATTAAGTTTAGAAAATATATAAATTACCATTGCCGATGTGCTCAATTAAAGCCTGGGAACAATTAATATAATAAATTAATCATATGACTGGAAAATATAATTCCCAATCATACTTTTAGTTATTTACTTTGTAAGCCATGAGAAAACATGACAAGATTTAATGGATTTACACATCCTAGTACTCTCTTAAATACATTAAAATGAACTCTGTAAACAATTTGAGTTGTAATAAATAACAGGTCAGTTTATCAGGAAATATAACTATGTTCTTGAAAAATCAAACTCCTAATGGAATGGACAAATAATTAATTAAATAGTTTGATTAACTAGCACTTTATATTGTGTATAAGCTTTAAATCAAAATGTAAAATGTTACTATATATATATATATATATATATATATATATATATATATATATATATATATATATTTATATATATATATATAGAGAGAGAGAGAGAGAGAGAGAGAGAGAGAAATCATTACAGAAGCAAAATATAAACATAATTGTAATGGGAATCTAATATTTAACTATAGGCATGAATTGATGTATATTAAGTTAATTGACATAGTGCTTTTAGTTGAACTGTTATGTTAATGTTTGGGTAATTCATCATAATAGATAAATTTATGTATGGGGATTTGAAATAAAATAAGCTTTTTTAAAACCTTATCAGAAATGAAGAATCTCTCCCAGAGAATTGTAAATGATAAATTAATGATTTTTATTCACTTAATTTATAAACATTAACATTATTATATTTTTGTGCTCTAAATTATATAAAATCTTTATCTATATAATCATCTGTTAGCACAATTAGTGCAAAATAAACCAATTAATATAATAATTTGCATTTGTCTAATTTATTTTAAGTTAAAGGGTAATTTGTTTGTAATTAAATACTGAAATCCACATGTGAATATAAAAAAATTAAGCTCTTCCATGTATTTGTGTTCAATTTTAAAAAAAGTTTTGTAACTAAGGTTTAAACTTTGATTCTAAACCAATATTTTTTTTTGTTTAATAAAAGATTAATAATAACGATTAATGTATTAACATGAAGGTGATTGTGATTAAAGTTTAAGTACCTTTCAATCAAAGCACTATAATACAGTATTTATTGATATATATATATATGTGTGTGTGTAAATTATATATATATATATATATATATATATATATATATGTGCCCATATATAATATATATATATATATATATATATTGTAATGGGCACACACACTGTTACATTATTTATTTTAAAAATTTAGACATTAAAAAGAAAAGTTTGCATATAAAAACTTTTTTAAGAAATAAAGAATTGAAAGTGAAAAGTCATTTAGACTTTATATATATAAAGTTGGACAGATAAAAATTATTAGAAGAAAACTTTATTAAAAAAAGAAAAGTTTTAAAACTAAATATTAAGAAATAATCTTGAAAGATTTAAAGATAAAAAGAATGTAGCATAAATTAATTAATGCTATTGTAAAATGGAAATGATTACTTTAATTAGTTAAAAGTAAACTAGCTCTTGGGCATTTCAAAATGTATAAGTACAGGTCAGATAGGAGAGAAAAAACAATAGAAACTAATAGCCAATAAAAGAAATCCCCCAGGAAATGGACCTCAATGAAAAGAGCATCACCATCATGACATAATGTCCACTCAATCCAAAATTCTAATATAAAAGAAAAAGTTTGGAAATAAATTTTAGTGAAGAAAGAGCTGGGAGAGAATAGAGATATGAAAGTAGAGGTGTGCAAGAGTTGATGCAGAAGGGATTGGAAAGATGTTCAACTTTGCTAAAAACAAGGAAAGAAAGAGAAATGACCAATCGTTTTCCTACATTACGGAACACAGGACATCAGGGAAATTAATGTTGGATCCCAAACTGCAAGCAACTGATAAAGATGAACTTTTTTAAATGGTAAGAACTTTATGAACTCTAATAAGCTTTAACTATAATTATAAAACTCCAGTATTTGAAAGGAATAAGAACCATAATTCTAAAACTTGTTCATTTTTAATTGCAATAGAAATTTCTATCTGACCAAACTTACTTAGTTATTAATAATTATTTTATTGAATGTATTATTATTTTTTATAAATCATTTCCATTAATTTATTTTTTTCTGTTCTTTTAAGTTTTTATTATGATTTTTTTTCTTTTAATATAAATTATATAAATGTTAAATTTAAGTCAGGCATGAATGGCTGCATAGATTTGTAAAGTTATATTAATTAATCAAGGGAGGGTTAATCTTGGGTTATTTGTTTTGTAGTTAAATTGGGTTAGTTGATTGTATATATTGGTGTAATTAATAAATGTAGCATGAGATCTGCTATGTGCAGGATTACATTATGCACCGCCTACCCCCTTTTTGCCTATGGAATGGGATCATAAGTCACCAAAAAGAATTGCAATCCCTTCCCATGGAGTTAAGTTTTTTTATTGTTCTTCTTGCCAGACAGATGTAACATTCCTGTACTGGATGAGAGACAATTATTTCTCTTAACCATGCTGTTCAGATGTGTATTCCTGACAATATGGTATTGTGCTGTCGTATTCATGCTGCATTGAATGCATCGATATATCAGATAGATTGGTGTTGGTTTGACTGCAAACTTTTGACCTAAGGTTAAATCAGGGATAGAATATTTTCTTTTCAAATGCAATCTATGTAGTCTATTCATACTCGACATTCTAATAAAATATTAAACTCATCTGTGTGAATTTATAAAAGTTAAAACATAAATTAAATTATAAAATCAAAGTTAAAATGTTAAATTTTAAAGTAAAAGTGATACTAAAATGATTCAAAATCTTATATATATTTAAATAAATGTTTGTGTGTGTTATTACTGGCAGTGGCTTCTTTATTTTTTTTTTATATTGAAAAATATTTTAAGAATTTATATTTTATAAATCTCTGTGTGTCTCTGAGCTAGTGGCATGGGCTGATAGTCAGAGAAAATATATATGTAAAAGTTAGTTTAACAGCACATATCTGCCTACTGTATAAATTTTCCAGGTTCAAATCACCTGGTGGAGCCCTGTAGCACAGATATGGTAAGACTGCTAATTTCCACTTTTCTCCGATCATTATAATATATATATATATATATATATATATATATATATATATATATATCACAAATGAAAATGTCATGTATAAAAAATTGTGTGTTCCAAACAAATAATACATTCTTTGTTAGCATAAAATGCATTTGGGGGTTGTTGTTTTTTCCAGATGTAATTCCTGTGCTTCAATAATGTATGGTAGAGTGGAAATGTTAGTATATACATATATATGTAATAATCTAAGATTAATAAATCACAGAAACTACAATATATTGTCAAGACAACTTTTTCTGATTATTTTTGCTTGACAACAGATTATAGATTGTATAATTTATTAAGATTTTTTTTTCTATTAAAAAAATATTTTATTTAAACATGAAGTGTTCTTTGTACACTGAATAGTTTACATTGTATTTAAAACATACAGTCTAAAAAAAGGAACACATTCTACACAGTCCTGAGATTCATGGTGGGTTATTCATTTGGAAACTCAATCTTTTTCTAAGTATCTCTGTGTAACAGCTGAGATGCAAGAGCTGAGTCTCTGACTTTAGCCTGTGTGAGTAGCTTGATGTAAATCTGAAGTGGAGTATTTTTAAAATGTCCAAACATTAATTTGCATCTGTTAGTCTGATGAATGCATAGGTTCCCTGTTTGATCATGTTTTGAATTGATAGGACATCTCTGATATCTAGTGAAACTTTGTTAAAGATGAAGTTCCTGATAGGAGAGAAGGTGGAGCACATGTATAATAGGTGGGCTATGGTCTCATCAGCTGAGTGGCAGAGATGGCACTGGGGTCCAATCTTTGAGAAACCCCTTCTGGCCACAAGAAAGCAACTGGTGGGAAGTGAAGCCATATTGAGCTTAAGAAGAAAATCAATGTGTTTGGATTCAACATACCAGTGATTCAGCTTTTGAATCAAGGCTTTGTTGGAAAGCCCCAAGACATTTTGAGTTGGGGCTTGATCTTGGTATTTTAATTTGTAGACAGACCAGAAAGACTTTTTAGCATCAGGGGTTAGTTGTCTGGGATTAATGGCTATACTGACTTGATTCCAGATCTCACCCATCCATTTACTTGTAAGTGGAGGTGGATTATCAGTAGGGTCGACAACCCCCAGAAGATTGAGGTATGACAATTTTAAGCATGTCGAGCACAGAAGGGAAATGAATTTTTGAAGGTAGAGGGTGGATTGCATTTCAATAACGAAATAATAATAATAATAATAAATCTCGAAATCGCTAAGCAAACTTATTATAAATAAGTGTAAAATTATAGCTTCACTATTTAGTGGGAAAAAAAAGTTGCATATTTATAATAATAATAATAATGATGATGATAATAATAATAATAATAATAATAATAATAATAATAATAATAATGATGATGATGATGATAATAATAATAATAACAACAACAGCTATACTACTACTACTACTACTACTACTACTACTACTACTACTACTACTACTACTACTATTATTATTATTACTACTACTACTACTACTATTAAGTTATTATTTTACTTATTAACTTCTTATATTTTTAAAATATTTAAAAATGCAATGTCATTAAAAGTAAAATTCAGATACATTTTAAAGTATATTATTTTGCAATATACAAAGTCTTTTAGCTCTCCTTATTGAGATATTTTAATATAAGATTAATTTCCATGTGCGTATTTATTATGTCTATTTTCACAGAATTCTTTTTTGAGTTTTAAAATATTTGTATTTGACACCATCTGGTCCATAAACCTTCAAGGGACAAAAATTTGATTAATGACAAGAAATGATTACTTTGGGGGAGAAAAAAACGTAATGTTTACATTTTTTCTTGTTTTTATTTTTATAAAGGCTTTAATTAAATGAGTTTTAAGTTTTGTGTTGAAAATGTTCTGCCTTGTGGGGTCATTAATAAGTACTTTTATTTCAACGGTAATTTTTCCACCATGTGGTTAATATTTCTATATATACATATTTAAAATTTACTGAATGCTTTAAAAATATTATTATTAGAATAAATTAAATTTTTTTATCGAAGATTAAATTAAATATTACTACTTTTTATTATCGCATTTTTTTTAATAAATAAGTTTCAATGAAATATATATATATATATAATTGATTATCCTTGGAGAAATATTGTGTGTATATATGCATTCAGTATTTTTACAGACATCATTATGGTAATGTATATATATATCACGTGGGATAAATTATGGAATTTGTACAATATTAGAGAGAAAGATTTAAAAATTAGAATCCGTGAACTGCAGTTTGGCATTGCCACTTCTGGCCTTCATACTTCTTAAAAGCTTGCAAGAGAATATATATATATATAAATACACCTTTCTTTAAAATATCACAATACCATACCATTTACACTTTCTTAGAGACTTCATCAATACTTTTTATTTATATTATATATATATATATATATATATATATATAATATAAAATAATATATATATATATATATATATATATATATATATATATAAAGAGTATTGATAAAGTGTTTAAGAAAAGTGTAAATGGTATAATATGTTAAAGTAGAAATCAATACATAGGAAAAAGGAAGAAGTAGAATAAAATATATCACAATAATTGTTATATAATTATACATTTTTAAATATGAATGTGATAGAAGAAAAGCAAGTAATACATAGTAATTATCTTCTTCCGGTCTGCTACTTCCTTTCAACTTTAATTACTAATAGATGCTAGATAGCAGTGTTTAATAAATAATTAACAAGTGCCATCCTATAGATATTATGAGACTAGTTTTTGAATTATAACGTATATTAGTCTGGAGTATTTGGATATGAATTTAGTGCACCTGTAATATTCAGATCTATTGCATCTTTCCTTCAGAAGCTATCTTTTGTTTCTTTATTTGCTATTAAACTATCGGCCTAAAATTTGAAAGCAACTTAATGTTTGTGTCTAAAGCAATTTGATGTTATAGTTATATACATCTAATATCATTTCAGGAAAGATTTTATAGTATTTTAAAAAGTGAGGCATTTGTATTCTTGGCCAGGATTGTCATTAAACCAAAAACATTTACATAGTCTTCATTTATTCCAATACCCTTAACTAAGAAATTTATTTAAACTTTAATTCTCCTGCTTAGTTTAGGCTGGAGAAATAAATACAGTTGTTTCTGGCATTTATTAATTATTCAATCTTATAATACATGACAAAACTAGAGGGAAAATAAATGTACTAATTAAAAGTACTATTTAATCTGATGTTTTTCAGATTTAGAAGTGTAATAATTATAATATTTTTTTGTAAGTTAAAAAGGTTAAATTAATTAAGACATATTTTATGTTCTGTTTTAATTGTTACTTATTTTAAAAAAGTTAATTTTCCAGAGGTTCACTTTTAATATATGAATTACTATATTGAATTATATGTATTCACCATATTTTTACAACACTACATGTAATATAGCATCTTAAATAATTAACCAGTTATTGTTAATAAATATTTCAACCTTACTAAATAGCTTCTTATTTTGCTTCAGTAGTCTAATAAAAAAGGTGTTAAAATATTAACAGCATTTAATTTTCTACTAATAATCATATATATATATATATATATATATATATATATATATCAGTAACTCAGATATATATATATATATATATATATATATATATCAGTAGAACTTAACTCAGATTTTCAAGTTTCCTACAGTTATGCATACAATTTTATACAATTAATACACATGATCACATACATCTGAAGAACATAAATGATCTCTAATATACATATTTTGTGCTGAACTAGCACTCATCAGTCCAAATTACCATCTCCCACACATATATACAATCAGTGTTCAGTTTATGTTAAGACAGAAAATATTCAAAGTTTAATGGATAAGCTTGAATTTTCTCCACCCTTCAACTATCTATATCCTTTAAAATCTATTGATATGTATGGGCTGAACTGGTGGAGGATGGAGAAGTTTAATGTTTGCCCATTAAAGTTTGAAGATTTACTATCTTAATATAAACTGAACAATGATTTTATATATGTGGGGGAGATGCTGATCTGGACCAATTGATGTGGGCTAGTTCAGCATGGAATGCTTATATTGAAGATCTTTTATTTTTTTCGCATGTATACGATCATGTCTATCAGTTGTATGAGATGGAGTTAATAGCTGTAGGTAGCTTGAAATGATGAGTTCAAGTCTTTCATAATTACTTTAAGTTTAGTATACAACCATATACTTATATTTGAAAATTATATGTATATATATTGTAACAATACTGGTATTTCCCTAAGGAAACATCAAAGTGGTCGCATCTCACTATGATCAGATTTTAGGTCTTCAAATAGAATGCTGTGAATAAGATGATTTAATTTTATTCCAAAATTGAATTTACTTCAATAATAATAATCTTATATTAAATATTTAATATAGAAAGCATCTAGAATAAATCATTCAACCTTCATCTTTATTATTTGTTTCTTTATGCTCAGAATCCAAACTCAGGCAGAAATTTATGAAGATATTAAATAACTATATATATATATATATATATATATATATAACTATATATATATATATATATATATATATATATATATATATGTGTGTGTGTATGTTGTGTGTGTATGTTTGACTTTATTTTGGTTTGATAAAATGAATAGATAAATCAAATAAATTAGAAACTTCTTTAAATTTAAAATAAACATTAACAATATTTATTAATGAATAACAATTCAAATTCATTTAATATAACAAAAATAATTACAAGGGTTTTATTCCATCCCTACGATTTTATAATATTAAACAGATAATGTCTATCCATATTTCTATAGTAGATATTTATTATAATAAGAACATATTCTAATAATGTATTACATAATAAACAAATTTTTATAATTTATGAAAAAAAATTATAAAAATGCTACACTATCTAATATTAATTATATATATATATATGAAAAACAAAAAACACAAGTTAAAAACTTGCATATGCTTTTATTTATGACAATAGATGGCGTTATACCAAAAACACCTTCAAGCGTTTGTTTACATAAACGTCAGAGTGAGTATTTCACTATCTCTAACTTAATTTCCACATTCATATCATGATTTCAAGCTATTTGCTATCATCAGTGAAGGACATGATTAAGAAACTAGATCTAAAACACAAACTGTGAGCGTTTAAGAAACAGTTTCTATTCAGCTTGCAAGCATGAATCTTTTAGACATGTAATGTCTTCAAACTCAGTATCGCATGCCAGATAGCTACATGGGTCTGATATCAGTTCAGCATCACTACATAGTAGAAGTCTCTGCAATATATATCATTGCAAGAAAGACCTCAAAGGTTCATTTATGAAAAACAAAAAACACAAGTTAAAAACTTGCATACACTTGTATTTATGACAATAGATGGCGTTATACCAAAAACACCTTCAACATTTGTTTACATAAACGTCAGAGCGAGTATTTCACTATCTCTAACTTAATTTCCACCTTCATATCATGATTTCAAGCTATTTGCTATCATCAGTGAAGGACAGGATTAAGAAACTAGATCTAAAACACAAACTCTGAGCATTTAAGAAACAGTTTCTATTCAGCTTGCAAGCGTGAATCTTTTAGACACGTAATGTCTTCAAACTCAGCATCGCATGCCAGATAGCTATAGCAGAATCAACTTCTGGTAGCATGTACTGCATATGTCATTTGATTTTCATGATTTTTACATTTTATAATTGTTAATTAAATTTAATAATGAATAATTGAAATTTAATTTTATTTCTTTTGTATTAGTTACTAGGTTATGACTTAACTTTAAAGGTTATCTCTATGCCAATGTTTTGGTTAATGAATTTTATTACTTGAAACAATTATATCAATGAATGAAAAATATTTATTTCTACTGTTTTAATAAAACATTATATAAAAAATAATTAATTATATACTAATCATATATACTTATATGATAGTATTGCATACTTTCACTATATATATATATATATATAATGTTTTCATGATTGTATGATGTAGATACATATTTTTTGGGGTAAAACCGTGTGTTATTTTCTATTATGTACTGATATTTCGATGAACTAGCATCGGCTATTGTCAAGGTAATCTTTTGTAAATTCTTGAAATTTTACCTTGACAATGGTGGATGCTAGTTTATCAAAATATAAGTATATAATAGAAAATAACACATGGTTTTACCCAAAAAGTCATTTATCTATCTATCTATCTATCTATCTATCTATCTATCTATCTATCTATCTATCTATCTATCTATCTATCTATCTATCTATCTATCTATCTATCTATCTATCTATCTATCTATCTATCTATCTATCTATCTATCTATCTATCTATCTATCTATCTATCTATCTATCTATCTATCTATCTACCTACCTACCTACCTACCTACCTGTCTGTATGTATGTCTGTCTGTCTGTCTGTCTGTATGTCTGTCTGTCTATCTATCTATCTATCTATCTATCTATCTATCTATCTATCTATCTATCTATCTATCTATCTATCTATCTATCTATCTATCTATCTATCTATCTATCTATCTATCTATCTATCTATCTATCTATCTATCTATCTATCTATCTATCTATCTATCTATCTATCTACCTACCTACCTACCTACCTACCTACCTGTCTGTATGTATGTCTGTCTGTCTGTATGTCTGTCTATCTATCTATCTATCTATCTATCTATCTATCTATCTATCTATCTATCTATCTACCTACCTACCTACCTACCTGTCTGTATGTATGTCTGTCTGTCTGTCTGTCTGTATGTCTGTCTGTCTATCTATCTATCTATCTATCTATCTATCTATCTATCTGTCTATTTATCTATCTATCTATCTATCTATCTATCTATCTATCTATCTATCTATCTATCTATCTATCTATCTATCTATCTATCTATCTATCTATCTATCTATCTATCTATCTATCTATCTATCTATCTATCTATCTATCTATCTATCTATTTATCTATTAAGAGGTGCTGGAACAAGTACTGTATCAATGATTACTCAGCTAACACCATAATATCTATCGATTTTTCACAAATTATGATTCCTCTTATAGACAACATACAAACTAATTACATTTACTAACATTCCAGATTCTTATAACAATTTAAATTTTATCTTAGGTTTTATTTTATTTAAAAATTTAAATTTAAGGTTTTTCTTCAAATTTTTGAAATCTCATATCAGGTTCTAAAATATCCAATCTCAGGATTCAAAATTAAAATGCATTTTAAACAAGAAAAAATATAATGATTATATACTTTAAATCTTTAAAATATGACAATTATTCAAGTTTCCCTGTAAACATTTTATATTCTTCTATTAGCTTTCTCATCAAATATTTGTATTTTCAGTAAGTAGAAAAGTTTAGACACAATAATACAGTAAATAAATACTTAAATAACATATGGCTAACAAATTAAGACATTTCTAACTATTTAGTTGTTAAAGTGTAATTTTATCATATATCAGTAATAACTGGTGCAGTTTTAAAAAGAAATGGGCAACTGACTTAAAAGTTTATTGTATATACAAGTCATGCACAATTTAAAAAAAAATCAATAGAGAAATATGTAAATAGAATGAAGAATGATGTGATTGTTATTGGGTTTAACACTGAAAAATTAGCCATTATCAGATTTTCAAAAGTGCTAGAAATTTTTTTTATTTTAAATGAAATAAATAGAGCAACATTTCTAAAATTTTATATATTCTGATCTAACTATCAATAAGTACTCACATGAAACAATATGATAGGTAGGTAGGGTTTTTCTATACTACCAACTACATTCTAAGTGCATTTGAAATAAACATATAATTTATCTTTTTATAATACTGGTAAAAATGAACAATAAGTTAAACAAATAAATAAATTTTGTGTGGTCATGTGATATGTACTCTTTTAAAACAATACAATTTTATTGAAAACTGTTTCTGAGTAATTAAAGTGATAATGTAATAATGACAACAATTCAGAAACATATTTCATTAATAATAAAACAAATATTTATTTATACTATGAGATAATACTTATACAATAATTTTTTTATTTACAAGAAGCAATATTTTTAAATTTAATAAATTAGTCTAAGAAAATATTAATAAACTATATACATAAATATCTCTTTCCTTAAAAACATTCCTAAAGATATTTCAGTAGACACAATTAATATCACCCAAAAGTTCTCACTTTTATCGAATCCAGTTTTTCTTTAAATATTACACATGCAAAGTAAAACAATACACATATATGGCTGTATTGAGTCCACAAATAAGAGATTATATACTTTACACAGTAAAATTAAATTTGAAAATCAGTTTGCAGACACCACATATAAATTTACAAAGGTAGCAAAATACTATGCAATATTGTGCATAACAAAAATATATTACTAACATCTATGATGGAGTGATGAAATACATGTGCTCATTTCTCACAATGTGTTTCAAGTTTAAGTGAAAGCAGACCTAATAATATATTTTAAAGATAAGCTTGCCATAGACATTATAACATGCTAAAATGTGCATTATATTAAATCCCAGGCAAAGTGGATAGTAAAAAATATGAATAAGCAAAATATGAATAGGCATTTGATAACTATGTGCAGGTAGTGCTGACAAATAATCAAACCATACTCTCACTCATGTAAGAACTGAATGCATACAAAAGTAATATACTATCCACATACAATTTGTCCAAATGGGTACACTAACAGTATAAGGCATGAATTTGATAATGATAATAAATAAATGATTAATTAAATGTCACACACACATTCTAAGCCATACAATACATTTATTCAGATTAACACTCTATATACACCTACAAATCACAATTACATAATGATAATAACATTCAGTTTTATATATTATCTCAATTATTGCATAAACTGTTCATAGCACTTTTATTATAACCATATATATATATATATATATATATATATTGTAACCGCCCAGTCGACAGCTTCCATGCTGAAAGCACATTAAAGTCACTCCTATGAATCTGCTGTGATCTTGCATCTGGGGGTTACATAATGTTCGGTGAAGATAATTTCAAACACATATACACGTACGCTTTTATTTATTTATACGTAAATTCAGATCGAATCCAAGTAGTAGGCGCCAGGAGAACTTTACAAAAGTCCGCCCGTATGTGCATAAGCTCACTCAACTATATCACAAAACATGCCCGTGCATCACTCCAGTCGGAAGCAAGAAATGAACACAGCCAATATCACCTTTCAAATTATATCGCATATGTGACCTTTCAATCATGATCAATCAGACTTATCGTATTAGGGCCTGCCCTATATCCCACAGAACAAATCAATCAAAGCTTAATATTAATCTAAGAAAGGTATGGTAATATAACATAAGTTTAATCAAATCCCAACACCAAAAATATCAAATGCATTCATTCATAACAAAAAACAAATTGGATCACTCCAGCACTCATTCCCTATCATATAAATGTGAGTTGAAATTCCAATCAATCAATAACAAAATACTAATTAAATAAATGGTTTATTTTAATCTATTTAATAACAATTTTATGCTGGTATATGGCTGGCAAGCCTAGATAAATTAACTATAGAATTAAATGGGACTTCGCAAATATATTAAAGGATGTTTATTTGTAGACAAACTTATTCTGGTTAAGTTCTTTAATCATTCATTTATGGTCATGAGTAATTTTATCATTTAGCTAAATGTTTTTCACTAGTTATTGTTTTTAAAGTTTACGTACTCTGGTGCATAAGTGAGGACGATTAATTTAAAGATAGCTACCTGTGGAACGTAGACAGCCGGTAAGAAGGATCCTAAGCGATGATTTCTTCTTTAACGAAGCATTCTGGCAATTTGTGAGGTCTCAAAAGCATGTGTGGTCCTTAGGTGAAGTTTCTCCGGTGTTACGAGCATCCTAGGGGCAATCAGCTGAATGGAGCGTGGAGGTCCGGCGGTCAAGCCTCAAATTTTAGGTTCAGCAACGCATCTCCGTTATACTATTATACGAAAGTTAGATCTTATTTCTACTGGTAAAAAGAAAACTTTCTTTACAAAATCAGCAACTTAATTATTCCAAGCACATCGGTAATTCTGCTAATCCTTTTTCTTTTTTGCAATTCTCTTGTAATTTCTCTCTTCTCCCGCCCTCACACCTTGAATTTTTTTCATCCAATCTCCCCCTTGCACCTGTGAGTCCCTTCATCCAATAGGTCCATCGAGTATTAACTTAATTCAGCGATTTCTGGGATCGTTTGCACCATTTTGGAATTTAACTCAATTTGGCCATTTGTTCAGGCACTGTTTAGCTGGAGACAGAAGTCTGGGTTGTACAATAGCAGCGTACACTTTTTCTCACTTCTGTTTCTAAATTCGGCTTATTTTATCTAGACCTTACCGACATATATCCGGCTTATTGTTTCATTTTTACTAACTTTACATTTACTAATTACCCCCCATTGAAAATAATTTTAGATCGCTTAGAATTTCAGAACATGTTTCAAATTAATCAATTCATTTTCTCTCTTGGTTCAAACATGATTTAATGACTTAATAAAATATCAAACCTGTGTTCAATCATTCATCTTTCTTTTTTAAAAAAAAACAAAAAAAAACAAACTTACAACTAATGATTACATATTTATTCCAAAAAAAACTCTTTTACTCTTATTTCAATAAATCTGACAGATATGCTTATATAGCTGCGATCATGCTCTAGAAACGGGTGTTTCTTGTTCATTATTAACGCAAAACCTTTTTTTTTTTAAGTTTTGTACCTGTCATTCATTTCGTCAATTGCATATATATTTAATCTAACATCACAAGTCTGGATTCAAATCCCATGTAACACTATTCCGTTACAATATATATATATATATATGATATCATTGCAAGAAAGACCTCAAAGTACATTTATGATAAACAAAAATGCAAGTTAAAAAACTTGCTAACGCTTGTATTTATGTCCACAGATGGCGTCCTACCAAGACTGCCAATCAAGCGTATGTTTTGTTTACATAAACGTCAGAGTAGTTAGTATTCACTATCTCTAACTATAATTCCACTTTCAGATCATGATTTCAAGCTATTTGCTATCGTCAGTGAAAGACAGGAATAAAGAAACTAGATCTGAATACAAACTCTGAGCGTTTATGAAACAATTTCTATTCAGCTTGCAAGCGTGAATTTTTTAGACACGTAATGTCTTCAAACTCAGCATAGCAAACCAGATAGCTACATGGGTCTGATCTCAGTTCAGCATCACCACATAGTAGAAGCCTCTGCAATCTATATCATTGCAAGAAAGACCTCAAAGGTACATTTATGATAAACAAAAATGCAAGTTAAAAAACTTGCTAACGCTTGTATTTATGTCCACAGATGGCGTCCTACCAAGACTGCCAATCAAGCGTATGTTTTGTTTACATAAACGTCAGAGTAGTTAGTATTCACTATCTCTAACTATAATTCCACTTTCAGATCATGATTTCAAGCTATTTGCTATCGTCAGTGAAAGACAGGAATAAAGAAACTAGATCTGAATACAAACTCTGAGCGTTTATGAAACAATTTCTATTCAGCTTGCAAGCGTGAATTTTTAAGACACGTAATGTCTTCAAACTCAGCATAGCAAACCAGATAGCTACATGGGTCTGATCTCAGTTCAGCATCACCACATAGTAGAAGCCTCTGCAATCTATATCATTGCAAGAAAGACCTCAAAGGTACATTTATGATAAACAAAAATGCAAGTTAAAAAACTTGCTAGATCGGAAGAGCGTCACGTCTGGCGTCCTACCAAGACTGCCAATCAAGCGTATGTTTTGTTTACATAAACGTCAGAGTGTGAGTTAGTATTCACTATCTCTAACTATAATTCCACTTTCAGATCATGATTTCAAGCTATTTGCTATCGTCAGTGAAAGACAGGAATAAAGAAACTAGATCTGAATACAAACTCTGAGCGTTTATGAAACAATTTTCTATTCAGCTTACAAGCGTGAATTTTTGTTTATCATAAATGTACCTTTGAGGTCTTTCTTGCAATGATATAGATTCAGAGGCTACTACTGTGGTGATGCTGAGCCGAGATCAGACCATGTAGCTATCTGGTTCTGCTATGCTGAGTTTGAAGACATTACGTGTCTAAAAAATTCACACGCAAGCTGAATAGAAATTGTTTCATAAACGCTCAGACTGTATCAGATCTAGCAATATTATGGCTCTGCAAATCATGATCTGAAAGTGGGATTATAGTTAGAGATAGTGAATACTAAGCTACTCTGACGTTTATGTAAACAAAACATCGCTTGATTGGCAGTCTTGGTAGGACGCCATCTGTGGACATAAATACAAGCGTTAGCAAGTTTTTTAACTTGCATTTTTGTTTATCATAAATGTACCTTTGAGGTCTTTCTTGCAATGATATAGATTGCAGAGGCTTCTACTATGTGGTGATGCTGAACTGAGATCAGACCCATGTAGCTATCTGGTTTGCTATGCTGAGTTTGAGGACATTACGTGTCTAAAAAATTCACACTGTACAGCTGAATAGAAATTGTTTCATAAACGCTCAGAGTTTGTATTCAGATCTAGTTTCTTTATTCCTGTCTTTCACTGACGATAGCAAATAGCTTGAAATCATGATCTGAAAGTGGAATTATAGTTAGAGATAGTGAATACTAACTACTCTGACGTTTATGTAAACAAAGACATACGTTGATTGGCAGTCTTGGTAGGACGCCATCTGTGGACAATAAACAGCGTTAGCAGTTTTTTAACTTGCATTTTTGTTTATCATAAATGTACCTTTGAGGTCTTTCTTGCAATGATATAGATTGCAGAGGCTTCTACTATGTGGTGATGCTGAACTGAGATCAGACCCATGTAGCTATCTGGTTTGCTATGCTGAGTTTGAAGACATTACGTGTCTAAAAAATTCACGCTTGCAAGCTGAATAGAAATTGTTTCATAAACGCTCAGAGTTTGTATTCAGATCTAGTTTCTTTATTCCTGTCTTTCACTGACGATAGCAAATAGCTTGAAATCATGATCTGAAAGTGGAATTATAGTTAGAGATAGTGAATACTAACTACTCTGACGTTTATGTAAACAAAACATACGCTTGATTGGCAGTCTTGGTAGGACGCCATCTGTGGACATAAATACAAGCGTTAGCAAGTTTTTTAACTTGCATTTTTGTTTATCATAAATGTACCTTTGAGGTCTTTCTTGCAATGATATAGATTGCAGAGGCTTCTACTATGTGGTGATGCTGAACTGAGATCAGACCCATGTAGCTATCTGGTTTGCTATGCTGAGTTTGAAGACATTACGTGTCTAAAAAATTCACGCTTGCAAGCTGAATAGAAATTGTTTCATAAACGCTCAGAGTTTGTATTCAGATCTAGTTTCTTTATTCCTGTCTTTCACTGACGATAGCAAATAGCTTGAAATCATGATCTGAAAGTGGAATTATAGTTACCTACACGAGATAGTGAATACTAACTACTCTGACGTTTATGTAAACAAAACATACGCTTGATTGGCAGTCTTGGTAGGACGCCATCTGTGGACATAAATACAAGCGTTAGCAAGTTTTTTAACTTGCATTTTTGTTTATCATAAATGTACCTTTGAGGTCTTTCTTGCAATGATATAGATTGCAGAGGCTTCTACTATGTGGTGATGCTGAACTGAGATCAGACCCATGTAGCTATCTGGTTTGCTATGCTGAGTTTGAAGACATTACGTGTCTAAAAAATTCACGCTTGCAAGCTGAATAGAAATTGTTTCATAAACGCTCAGAGTTTGTATTCAGATCTAGTTTCTTTATTCCTGTCTTTCACTGACGATAGCAAATAGCTTGAAATCATGATCTGAAAGTGGAATTATAGTTAGAGATAGTGAATACTAACTACTCTGACGTTTATGTAAACAAAACATACGCTTGATTGGCAGTCTTGGTAGGACGCCATCTGTGGACATAAATACAAGCGTTAGCAAGTTTTTTAACTTGCATTTTTGTTTATCATAAATGTACCTTTGAGGTCTTTCTTGCAATGATATAGATTGCAGAGGCTTCTACTATGTGGTGATGCTGAACTGAGATCAGACCCATGTAGCTATCTGGTTTGCTATGCTGAGTTTGAAGACATTACGTGTCTAAAAAATTCACGCTTGCAAGCTGAATAGAAATTGTTTCATAAACGCTCAGAGTTTGTATTCAGATCTAGTTTCTTTATTCCTGTCTTTCACTGACGATAGCAAATAGCTTGAAATCATGATCTGAAAGTGGAATTATAGTTAGAGATAGTGAATACTAACTACTCTGACGTTTATGTAAACAAAACATACGCTTGATTGGCAGTCTTGGTAGGACGCCATCTGTGGACATAAATACAAGCGTTAGCAAGTTTTTTAACTTGCATTTTTGTTTATCATAAATGTACCTTTGAGGTCTTTCTTGCAATGATATAGATTGCAGAGGCTTCTACTATGTGGTGATGCTGAACTGAGATCAGACCCATGTAGCTATCTGGTTTGCTATGCTGAGTTTGAAGACATTACGTGTCTAAAAAATTCACGCTTGCAAGCTGAATAGAAATTGTTTCATAAACGCTCAGAGTTTGTATTCAGATCTAGTTTCTTTATTCCTGTCTTTCACTGACGATAGCAAATAGCTTGAAATCATGATCTGAAAGTGGAATTATAGTTAGAGATAGTGAATACTAACTACTCTGACGTTTATGTAAACAAAACATACGCTTGATTGGCAGTCTTGGTAGGACGCCATCTGTGGACATAAATACAAGCGTTAGCAAGTTTTTTAACTTGCATTTTTGTTTATCATAAATGTACCTTTGAGGTCTTTCTTGCAATGATATAGATTGCAGAGGCTTCTACTATGTGGTGATGCTGAACTGAGATCAGACCCATGTAGCTATCTGGTTTGCTATGCTGAGTTTGAAGACATTACGTGTCTAAAAAATTCACGCTTGCAAGCTGAATAGAAATTGTTTCATAAACGCTCAGAGTTTGTATTCAGATCTAGTTTCTTTATTCCTGTCTTTCACTGACGATAGCAAATAGCTTGAAATCATGATCTGAAAGTGGAATTATAGTTAGAGATAGTGAATACTAACTACTCTGACGTTTATGTAAACAAAACATACGCTTGATTGGCAGTCTTGGTAGGACGCCATCTGTGGACATAAATACAAGCGTTAGCAAGTTTTTTAACTTGCATTTTTGTTTATCATAAATGTACCTTTGAGGTCTTTCTTGCAATGATATAGATTGCAGAGGCTTCTACTATGTGGTGATGCTGAACTGAGATCAGACCCATGTAGCTATCTGGTTTGCTATGCTGAGTTTGAAGACATTACGTGTCTAAAAAATTCACGCTTGCAAGCTGAATAGAAATTGTTTCATAAACGCTCAGAGTTTGTATTCAGATCTAGTTTCTTTATTCCTGTCTTTCACTGACGATAGCAAATAGCTTGAAATCATGATCTGAAAGTGGAATTATAGTTAGAGATAGTGAATACTAACTACTCTGACGTTTATGTAAACAAAACATACGCTTGATTGGCAGTCTTGGTAGGACGCCATCTGTGGACATAAATACAAGCGTTAGCAAGTTTTTTAACTTGCATTTTTGTTTATCATAAATGTACCTTTGAGGTCTTTCTTGCAATGATATAGATTGCAGAGGCTTCTACTATGTGGTGATGCTGAACTGAGATCAGACCCATGTAGCTATCTGGTTTGCTATGCTGAGTTTGAAGACATTACGTGTCTAAAAAATTCACGCTTGCAAGCTGAATAGAAATTGTTTCATAAACGCTCAGAGTTTGTATTCAGATCTAGTTTCTTTATTCCTGTCTTTCACTGACGATAGCAAATAGCTTGAAATCATGATCTGAAAGTGGAATTATAGTTAGAGATAGTGAATACTAACTACTCTGACGTTTATGTAAACAAAACATACGCTTGATTGGCAGTCTTGGTAGGACGCCATCTGTGGACATAAATACAAGCGTTAGCAAGTTTTTTAACTTGCATTTTTGTTTATCATAAATGTACCTTTGAGGTCTTTCTTGCAATGATATAGATTGCAGAGGCTTCTACTATGTGGTGATGCTGAACTGAGATCAGACCCATGTAGCTATCTGGTTTGCTATGCTGAGTTTGAAGACATTACGTGTCTAAAAAATTCACGCTTGCAAGCTGAATAGAAATTGTTTCATAAACGCTCAGAGTTTGTATTCAGATCTAGTTTCTTTATTCCTGTCTTTCACTGACGATAGCAAATAGCTTGAAATCATGATCTGAAAGTGGAATTATAGTTAGAGATAGTGAATACTAACTACTCTGACGTTTATGTAAACAAAACATACGCTTGATTGGCAGTCTTGGTAGGACGCCATCTGTGGACATAAATACAAGCGTTAGCAAGTTTTTTAACTTGCATTTTTGTTTATCATAAATGTACCTTTGAGGTCTTTCTTGCAATGATATAGATTGCAGAGGCTTCTACTATGTGGTGATGCTGAACTGAGATCAGACCCATGTAGCTATCTGGTTTGCTATGCTGAGTTTGAAGACATTACGTGTCTAAAAAATTCACGCTTGCAAGCTGAATAGAAATTGTTTCATAAACGCTCAGAGTTTGTATTCAGATCTAGTTTCTTTATTCCTGTCTTTCACTGACGATAGCAAATAGCTTGAAATCATGATCTGAAAGTGGAATTATAGTTAGAGATAGTGAATACTAACTACTCTGACGTTTATGTAAACAAAACATACGCTTGATTGGCAGTCTTGGTAGGACGCCATCTGTGGACATAAATACAAGCGTTAGCAAGTTTTTTAACTTGCATTTTTGTTTATCATAAATGTACCTTTGAGGTCTTTCTTGCAATGATATAGATTGCAGAGGCTTCTACTATGTGGTGATGCTGAACTGAGATCAGACCCATGTAGCTATCTGGTTTGCTATGCTGAGTTTGAAGACATTACGTGTCTAAAAAATTCACGCTTGCAAGCTGAATAGAAATTGTTTCATAAACGCTCAGAGTTTGTATTCAGATCTAGTTTCTTTATTCCTGTCTTTCACTGACGATAGCAAATAGCTTGAAATCATGATCTGAAAGTGGAATTATAGTTAGAGATAGTGAATACTAACTACTCTGACGTTTATGTAAACAAAACATACGCTTGATTGGCAGTCTTGGTAGGACGCCATCTGTGGACATAAATACAAGCGTTAGCAAGTTTTTTAACTTGCATTTTTGTTTATCATAAATGTACCTTTGAGGTCTTTCTTGCAATGATATAGATTGCAGAGGCTTCTACTATGTGGTGATGCTGAACTGAGATCAGACCCATGTAGCTATCTGGTTTGCTATGCTGAGTTTGAAGACATTACGTGTCTAAAAAATTCACGCTTGCAAGCTGAATAGAAATTGTTTCATAAACGCTCAGAGTTTGTATTCAGATCTAGTTTCTTTATTCCTGTCTTTCACTGACGATAGCAAATAGCTTGAAATCATGATCTGAAAGTGGAATTATAGTTAGAGATAGTGAATACTAACTACTCTGACGTTTATGTAAACAAAACATACGCTTGATTGGCAGTCTTGGTAGGACGCCATCTGTGGACATAAATACAAGCGTTAGCAAGTTTTTTAACTTGCATTTTTGTTTATCATAAATGTACCTTTGAGGTCTTTCTTGCAATGATATAGATTGCAGAGGCTTCTACTATGTGGTGATGCTGAACTGAGATCAGACCCATGTAGCTATCTGGTTTGCTATGCTGAGTTTGAAGACATTACGTGTCTAAAAAATTCACGCTTGCAAGCTGAATAGAAATTGTTTCATAAACGCTCAGAGTTTGTATTCAGATCTAGTTTCTTTATTCCTGTCTTTCACTGACGATAGCAAATAGCTTGAAATCATGATCTGAAAGTGGAATTATAGTTAGAGATAGTGAATACTAACTACTCTGACGTTTATGTAAACAAAACATACGCTTGATTGGCAGTCTTGGTAGGACGCCATCTGTGGACATAAATACAAGCGTTAGCAAGTTTTTTAACTTGCATTTTTGTTTATCATAAATGTACCTTTGAGGTCTTTCTTGCAATGATATAGATTGCAGAGGCTTCTACTATGTGGTGATGCTGAACTGAGATCAGACCCATGTAGCTATCTGGTTTGCTATGCTGAGTTTGAAGACATTACGTGTCTAAAAAATTCACGCTTGCAAGCTGAATAGAAATTGTTTCATAAACGCTCAGAGTTTGTATTCAGATCTAGTTTCTTTATTCCTGTCTTTCACTGACGATAGCAAATAGCTTGAAATCATGATCTGAAAGTGGAATTATAGTTAGAGATAGTGAATACTAACTACTCTGACGTTTATGTAAACAAAACATACGCTTGATTGGCAGTCTTGGTAGGACGCCATCTGTGGACATAAATACAAGCGTTAGCAAGTTTTTTAACTTGCATTTTTGTTTATCATAAATGTACCTTTGAGGTCTTTCTTGCAATGATATAGATTGCAGAGGCTTCTACTATGTGGTGATGCTGAACTGAGATCAGACCCATGTAGCTATCTGGTTTGCTATGCTGAGTTTGAAGACATTACGTGTCTAAAAAATTCACGCTTGCAAGCTGAATAGAAATTGTTTCATAAACGCTCAGAGTTTGTATTCAGATCTAGTTTCTTTATTCCTGTCTTTCACTGACGATAGCAAATAGCTTGAAATCATGATCTGAAAGTGGAATTATAGTTAGAGATAGTGAATACTAACTACTCTGACGTTTATGTAAACAAAACATACGCTTGATTGGCAGTCTTGGTAGGACGCCATCTGTGGACATAAATACAAGCGTTAGCAAGTTTTTTAACTTGCATTTTTGTTTATCATAAATGTACCTTTGAGGTCTTTCTTGCAATGATATAGATTGCAGAGGCTTCTACTATGTGGTGATGCTGAACTGAGATCAGACCCATGTAGCTATCTGGTTTGCTATGCTGAGTTTGAAGACATTACGTGTCTAAAAAATTCACGCTTGCAAGCTGAATAGAAATTGTTTCATAAACGCTCAGAGTTTGTATTCAGATCTAGTTTCTTTATTCCTGTCTTTCACTGACGATAGCAAATAGCTTGAAATCATGATCTGAAAGTGGAATTATAGTTAGAGATAGTGAATACTAACTACTCTGACGTTTATGTAAACAAAACATACGCTTGATTGGCAGTCTTGGTAGGACGCCATCTGTGGACATAAATACAAGCGTTAGCAAGTTTTTTAACTTGCATTTTTGTTTATCATAAATGTACCTTTGAGGTCTTTCTTGCAATGATATAGATTGCAGAGGCTTCTACTATGTGGTGATGCTGAACTGAGATCAGACCCATGTAGCTATCTGGTTTGCTATGCTGAGTTTGAAGACATTACGTGTCTAAAAAATTCACGCTTGCAAGCTGAATAGAAATTGTTTCATAAACGCTCAGAGTTTGTATTCAGATCTAGTTTCTTTATTCCTGTCTTTCACTGACGATAGCAAATAGCTTGAAATCATGATCTGAAAGTGGAATTATAGTTAGAGATAGTGAATACTAACTACTCTGACGTTTATGTAAACAAAACATACGCTTGATTGGCAGTCTTGGTAGGACGCCATCTGTGGACATAAATACAAGCGTTAGCAAGTTTTTTAACTTGCATTTTTGTTTATCATAAATGTACCTTTGAGGTCTTTCTTGCAATGATATAGATTGCAGAGGCTTCTACTATGTGGTGATGCTGAACTGAGATCAGACCCATGTAGCTATCTGGTTTGCTATGCTGAGTTTGAAGACATTACGTGTCTAAAAAATTCACGCTTGCAAGCTGAATAGAAATTGTTTCATAAACGCTCAGAGTTTGTATTCAGATCTAGTTTCTTTATTCCTGTCTTTCACTGACGATAGCAAATAGCTTGAAATCATGATCTGAAAGTGGAATTATAGTTAGAGATAGTGAATACTAACTACTCTGACGTTTATGTAAACAAAACATACGCTTGATTGGCAGTCTTGGTAGGACGCCATCTGTGGACATATATATATATATATATATATATATATAATATATATATATATATATATATATATCTATATATAAGCAATTATATCTTGGGTAGAAAAATTAATTTTGGCTGAAACAACCAATATGAAAACCCTGAATAATAAAAAAATAATTTATAAATATTTTTACCTGATATTTCTTATCCACTTTTGTTGATGTATGCATATCATTATAAATATTTTTTACAACACCATAAATAATAATATAAATTATATATAAGATATAAATTATAAGTACATAATATCAATAATAAATTTTAAATATAAATATATTGTAATCTTTCTATTTAGTATATAATTGTATGGTTAGTATTAATGGTCAATTTTAAGAAGAAAAAAATAAATTTTATATAATGATTAGGAAAAAAACCTGTTATTTAATTTGTAAGAGAATTTGAAACAAATTGTTTTCTTAGTGGTAAATTTGAGTTAATTTTCTTTACATAGATATAATATATAACTTTAAATTTGAAATATAAATTGTGCTATTTATTTTAAAATAAAATGTAAATAATAGTAAAAATATGTAAAGTATTTAAATAAGTAATTACAAATATGAAATTTAATATTTTTATAATTATTAATAATCAAATTAAAACTTGTTATTCATTTATTGTTGTAATATCATTTAAGTAATGAGCAAATAAATGGAGAGTAAGATATGTGTTAATAGAGGTGCACACACACATTCATTTAATAATAAATTAAATTTACTTCCTGGTACATTTCAAGAAGTTGTTAATAATAAATATTATTTTTTAATCATATAAATTTCATAAAAAAAATAAATCAATAGTTATAATAATAATGTATATTATGGATCTTAAGTGTCAAAATTTAATATTAAATGGAAAGTATTATTTAAAGGTAATTTATTAAAGTTAAGAAAATATTGATTTCATAATATTAGTTACAATTAATTTTAAATTGTAGACAGAATAATTAATATTCATTTTTGCCAGACAACAGCTATTAATTAACCAATCATGTATTGTGAATTTTTTCCTATAAATAGAAGATAGCAGGTGATAGAGAGGCATAAATCAAGATATCATTAAAGGAGAACAATGTTTTCATTTCTTAAAAAAATTAAGTGTAATTTTATTAAAATATTATTACTTTAACATTAAAAGTAATAATAACAATTTAAAAAAAAAACATGGAATATATTTTTAAAAAGTTTATTCATTAGTTTCAGTATTAAATAAGACACAAAGCAGTCCTCATTGTTATTTTACATGGTCTAACTACAAACTTGTGACATTAAAAGAAATAAAACTACATTACATTATATAAAAATGTACTTTAAAAACTACATATTATCAAACTACTTTTCCTACCAAAAAAAAAGTTATAACTATTTTTTTTTTATTAATATTCATATGCATAGTGATAGAATTTTTTTACTAAATCTTATTTTTAATAAAGATAGAGATAATTACTTATATTTGTTAATACTATTGACATTTCAAGATAGGAATTTACTAATAACATTATTAAGATGATAATGCTTAAATGAAGAAACATATATTGCAGACTGTTTTATTATTAAATGTTTATAATTACTAACTTTAATATTATCTAGATATTGGTAATTTACAAAATTCATATACCCTATATACTACATATCTTGATACATGTATATAATAATATTGTATTTCAGTTATTGCATAGTAGAAATGTCTTCCCATCCCACATATATGTATTAAATGGATCAGATTGACTTTAGGTCTAAATCAGTGTGATGAAAATCTCGGCCTCGGGAGGTCTTTGAGCATTCCATCATCAGATTTTCAATCAGATGGGTGTTTGAAGGGTTGAAGTATGGAGTGGATTAAACCCTCCTCTATAAAATTAAGAATTTTTGTTTTTTTAAATTTTTTCAAACCCCCTATTAAATTTTTATAAAACAGAAGATAATCTGAACCACCTGATGATTGCTAATTTAGTGTAAAATATGTTTATTGGTGATTATTTATCTTTTTGATATATATATATATATATATATATATATATATATATATATATATATATATATATATATATATATATATATATATATATATATATAATGTTCAAGTGTGTCAGTGTTATGGGGTAGAATGTGGAAAGGTAGGTCATGTGAAAGTCTGTGCTCATTTACCCAATATATTACATATATTGATACAGGTATATAATAAACTGGTATTTCAGTTATTATAGTAGAGATGACTGCCCATCTTTCATATATGTATTAAATGGATTATGCCCTGTACATCAGAGATCAGATTGACTTTAGGTCAACATGGGTGTGATGAAAATCTTGACCTCAGGGTGACCTTTGATCATGCCATCATCAGATTTTCAATTGGATGTATGGTTGAAAAGTTGGAGTGTGGAGTGGATTGAAGCCTGTCCATTAAAGTAAGAAGATTGGCTATCACAATATATATCTGAGCACTTATTGCATATATGTGTAGAGATGATAATCTTGATCAAGTAATAATTGCTGATTTAGAATAAAATATGTGTATTGATTATTATTTATCTTTTCAACATTCATGTGTTCAAGTTTATCAGTGTCATGAGATAGAATGGATAGTGGTGCATTGTGTGAAAGTCTGCGCTCATATACCCTACATATTAAATATTTAAATATGAATTATTTAGAAGAGAAATTTTCGAACTTTATAAGTCTACAAGTATATATCTTGGGGCATGCAAAAAAATGAAACTTTTTAAAAGTATATTAAATCTCTTTAATAAATAGTAAAATATATATTTATTAAAGTGTGAAGAAATTTTATAGATAAGTATGGACTTATTCTTCAAAAAACTATTATTATAGACAAATAACTATTATTTGGAATTTTATTCATATTTTCCAATTATGCTACAAATAATGGTGAAAATCACAAAGGAGAAAAAAGGAGAGGTAAAAAAAGATGATGTATTTCAAGCAACACTTGATAATGTCATCATGGTAACGAGATACTCCCTAGAAATGTTATGGTATTTTGTTTTATTTTCAAGGAGTTGAAGAAAACTTTTTGTTTATATTATTTTAATGATATTGTTTATAAAATTAAGATATTATTAAATAACTTGTAATTATTTGTTTCATATGTTATATTTTAGATTTAAGTATTTTAGAATTTCTTATATAAAAAATATTTTTTATTATAGTTCTATAACATAAATGAAATGATATTCACAAGAGAGTCATAAATGATAATCATAAAATATTATGATTAAGGTAATTTTTTTATAAATATAAGATATTGGTATTTAACTTTTAAGCAAGGGATGAAGTAAAATAAATATGTGTGATATTTATAATATGTGTATTTACATGAAAATATATAACAAAGGATTAAACTTATCAATTATGATATTAATATGGGTATATAAGCATATATATATATATGATTTATCTCTTATATAAGCATATATATATATATGATTTATCTCTTTATAAGTTAAAGGTAAGTACATTATTATAATTATAATAAATTATATCATAAATTATTTGTTTGACTTTCAGTCTTCTTGTTATGTTTAAAAGTATTAAGGTGCCTTGGATAAGGTTAGATGTTATTAAAGAAATGATGAATTGTATTTAATGCATTGCTAAGTATTTTATATGGAGTTTCAGATTTTAAGTAGTGATATGGGATAGTATAATTATTGGAAATCCTATAGTATTGGTGATGTGTTGATTAAGGTTAAATATGATACAATATAGAGTAAGGCAGATTCTTTATAATATAATGGATAAAAACATTTTTTAAAATCTGTAAAAGATTAAAATAGTAGCCAAGATGAAAAATTAAGGTAGATATAAGAAAATATGTGGCCTTAAATTACATTTGTCAATGGTATTATTTATTATAATTTTATAAAATATCCATCCCATACTTGTTATCACAAAAAGGTGTATATAATAATTGATGATTTAATTAATGATAAAACCTAAACTTTTAAATAATTATAATGTAAATCAATTTATTGCAAAAATGATGAAACCCAAAACAAATAGGATGCTGAAAAAATATAAGAAGAAATATTTTATGAATGCTTTTATTGGCTATCAGAGATCAAAATATAGAATGAAAATATGAAGTATAAGAGAAATGATATTGAAAGGAAAACCTGATAATTACTTACATTATTATAAGTAAAATAATAACTTGTCATATCTAAATGAACATTTTAAATTATTAAATATTTATTTTATAACAAAGTAATAAAAATGGAAGGAGTAAAATAAATTAGAGAATTGTAATTATATAATAGTATTATAGGAAGATTAAAGGTAAATGAAAGCTAATATAAAATAATATGTTTGTGAAATATTTATAATATGTTAAATATTTAATTAGCATATTTTGCTGATATATTTTTAATCAAAAAATATTAAAAAGTATCTCAATGCTAATGGAGCAATGTATGGAATATATTATATCCTGTTTATAAATAATTTAGAGTGAAGTATGAGCTATTTAGTTTACAATAATTACTTTATTAATAACAGTTTATAAAATTGTGTATAATCAGTTAAACATTTATTTTGTTAAATATAAGATAAATGTAATTTTTTCTTAAACTTTGTATTATTACTAAAATAGATATTGTTTGATTTTAAATTAATAAAGTGTTTAGGATCTCTTTTCTTGTTTTCAAGTCATTGTTCATCACCCCCCCCCCCCCCCATAATTGGATGTAAGTAAAATCCCTCTCTAGATTTGGTTATGTAAATTAATTTATTCATTTAAAAAAAAGCAATAGTTATCTGAGATGTTGATTGAGTTAAGTTATATTAATAAAGTGGAATACAATTATTTTAATAACTAGATTAATCTTATATTGTGTTATAGTTAAATTTACATTACAAAATTTTAATATGAAAAATAATTTCCTTATTTTATTGTGAGTCATTGCAATATTATTGATACATTACTGTAGTAGTGTTTTGTGATATTCCTAACCATTGAGGGTATACTTTTGGTATATACACGATGTTAAAAAGGGGTACTTTACTGGATGTTTAGATAACAATTTTCATGATTATTGTTATTTTACTAAAAAAGAGGTTATTGATCTTGATATAATATATTAAACATTAAATGAGTATATTTGTATATACTGTGCCGGTCAGATGATGTATGTTGGTTTAACTCAGTTCAAATACTAGGCAAAAGTACTTCGAGGCCACCCATATGTGAGATATTAAATCAAGAATACTATGATCTCTGCCCTCTTCACCTATTATCAAGTCTAATTATGAACCAACAGCATTATCTGAGACATGCATAAATTATTTTCTCACCCAGCCCAAGCTTAGCATCAGGGGAGAGACAATGGACAAGAATACTTATGGAACTAAATAGTTAAATGTGCATAAAAGTACTATGAAATATATGTTTTGCGTGCCTGGATCATTGGGAAAGTAAAATAAAGAATTGCAATAAAATTAGAAAACCCAAGCTTTTTAGTTAAATAATATATTTAATTAATGACTTTTTATAATACTAGTAATGTTTTTAATGGCCTTTGCTATTCCCCTATGGATTAATGAAAACAAATTTGACAATAAAAATAGATAGTAATGACATAATATTTTTGCGGTCTAAGTCTTTCCTTCCCAACTTTAATAAAATTGTCAACGTGAATCTCTTTAATAAAGCACAATAAAAAAAATCTTTCTCAAAGCATTTTCTAATTGCTTTGTGCTGAAAATAGTTTACAATTATTTAAGACATGTATAGCTAAATAAGATATACGTATGGGGCTAATGGCAGACAAAAGAGGCATTATCGAGGAGATCAAGTTGGCAAACAAAGGAAACTTATTCATATTTAATTTACAAACATAATTGAAATTGGAAAGATATTTTAAATGAAAAAATTAACTTTTAACTTACACCGCAATGGAATATGCAATATTTATAACATGTTCGGAATGAGAAATAGCGAAGGAAAAAGGTTAAATATAAATATAAAATAGATGATCAAACAATATATATATAAGATTAGTCTAATAGAAATAGTTACATTATAAAATGTAATTAAATAAAACAGCTCAAAAATATAACTCAATAATGCAATTAAGAAAGGTATGATCAAAAAAGCTAGAATAGTAAATAGTTCATGAGGAGAGATACGATTACTGTCCTGGTTACTTGGTGCTATTTCCAAGATGTTTGTGGCTTGATACGACCGTAGAGAAGTATTTGTCTGGACAAGGAAATGTAAACATGCAGCAATTTTTCCACAAACAGTCCCACAGACACGACACAGAGTTCAGGTTTAGATAGGTTGGATACTACGGGATTTTGATGGTTTTAGGACCTAGGTGGCAGGCAAAGCTGTTTGCCTAACCACCAATCATGATTTTTTCCATCAAAATACTATGACTTCTAACTCATTTTATGTTGAAACTTATAAGTGTTTCCAAGGACAACAGACAAATAACTTTAAGAGGAAAATCTGCATGAGAAACAAAATCTCACAAGATCACAGCACAGGATCTTCTAAAAAAGCGAAGCACCAGAGAGAGCAAGCTGAGCTAATCAATAACCAATCCTTATAATAATAATCATCAGAATCATAATGAATGAATAAAAAATCTGAATCAAAAAATGAATCAAAAAGAGAAATCTGAATGAATTCTGAAATGAAATCTCAATCAATTCTAAAGAGAAATCTGACAATCCTAAGAGAAATCTGAAAGAATTCTCCAAAAGAGAAATCTAAAAAAAGCCAAGTCTTTTGTTCTCTCTCCTATTTATACCTTTCTGTCAGCTACCCTTCTATTGTTTTACATATGATTTTAGATCTTGATTAGCCCCCATGCTCTTTTGTTTCAAGGTAACATTTTCTAAAAATAACTTTTACTTTTTTATTCTAAATTTATTTCTTTAAACTTTGAATTTTTATTAATTAAAAAAGGCCATCTTTAATTTGCCTTGAATGGGCTAACTAATTAAAAACATACATTCCTTTAGAAAATGTTGGTGGGCTTATCTCAAAATAAAATCATACACCATATTTTAACAAGATTTTAAAAAGATTAAATATATTCTTATTTCTTTTAATAAAATAAGCATTTTACTTCAGCAGAATTTTGCATTAACTCATATACATACACTTGACGTATATATATGTTTGATTAATAGGTTTTACAAGTAATTTTTTAACAGTAATTTAATGTTAGAACGGAATTTATTTAAAAGGAAATATTTAAATGCAAATACACATTTAATAAACATAATTAATTTTAGCTTTAATGCAAAGCCCTGCTAATATTAGTCTATAATGTTAATTCAGGTTTACAATACTAATTAAGTTTATAGGAGGCTGTGAAGCATGGATCGGACTTCCAGATCCATTGCTTTAATATATATATATATATATATATAATTAAAAAATCTGATTAGAAATTTTGTTTTTCATTTAGATCAGGGATTTAAATTTCCTTTCTTTTATAATAAAAATAATTCCCTTTTATTCAAGTCCTTTTGTATCTTTTTTAAGAAAATACCCTAATACAGTTCTTCAATTAAGCATAATTTTTTTTTTTTTGAATGAGGTTCATAATCAAAGTACAAATTTGATAAAATATTAGCAGATAGAAAATACTAAATAATAACAGTTCTTTGCAAAGTTCCATATTATTAAGTTCACACATTTTAATAATATTAACTATATCATAAGTTTAAATCATTTCTTCTTTCTGTATGATATATATATATATATATATATATATATATATATATATATATATATATATATATATATATATATATATATATATATATATATATATATATATATATATATATATATATATATATATATATGAAATATAAATAAATAGGCAGGTGGATTCCAAATGTATTATTCTAACAATTGAAAGTTAACTTATCTGCATCAGTAAAAAATAAATGAATGAAGACTTTTCTACAATGTATTGAAGGGGCTGATTTTTAGAATTATTACCTTTAAATTATATAATACCATCTCAAATCACTGCAATTTATGCTAGGTTTAATACAATAAATACTTCTACCATAATTGTAATTATTATTTTTTTAATTTGACACAAATATAATGACTTTTATATGTATTTTTAAACCAATTTAATGCAATTGTCTTTCATAATATTATTCATCAATTATTCATCTTTAAGTCAGAGTTTTATCAAAGATATCATTCATTAATATGTAAAACTAGTATTAATAATGAATTAATATATTAACTAAAATGTTGAAAGCAATTATTTCAGTCAAAGTTCAAATTAATTAATGATTTTAAAATAAGGACAAAATAAGCATGCACTTTCAATGCCCATTGATATTTTTTTAAAAAATCATGGTATTTTAGCAGCTTTCCATGATTTACTGTTTATAGTAATACTGCAAGGGATAACTTTTAACTCTTTAATTCAGACCTATGAAATGATAAAAAAAAATCAATTAAAACCTTTTAACCTGATTTAAAATTTTGAAACTTAATTCAATCAATTAAAATTATTCCAGCAAAAATTTCAATACATGCACTACTAATTATTTCCTGGTTTCTCTTTTTATATGCAAACACCTTTGTGTGTCTGTTCTTCACAGTTCCTATCAGATGACCCATTTTAATGTATCTCATTTAAATAGGAATGCATAATGTTTAAATTACAAAATAATTTTAACTTTCATACTTAATTAACTTGATCTTTGGAAGTTTTCATCCAGACTATTTATTCTCATTCTGTTTAGACCAATAATGACCATAATTAATTGCAATTTATTTATTAAATAGATGATTTATTTAAATAATTGAAACTTATTTACATAAACTTTTAAATTAAACACTATTTATTTTATTTCAAGAGACATTTCAAAATTATCTATATTTAAAATACCCATTTTAAAAATATAACCTTTAATCATTGTCTTTTAAAATGTTCCATTTATTCAAACACATGCACTGACACTAACACACATGTATATTAGATGTAACTATTATTCTAAAAGAAATAAATCAAATTATTTACCTGTTTAAAACTTACTTAATTTAAAATGTATCTAATTTGAAATTTATTTCAATTAATCATATTTCAACTCAACAACTCTAAATTCTGGCTTTAATTACATAAACTAAAATTTGTAAATTATTATTTTAAAATTAGCAAACCAAAATCCTGACAAAAATTAAACAACTATATTTTGTACAGAATAAAACAATTTCATTAACTGCCTATATCTAAAACATAACAAACTTTAAATGAATCCTTGTATATAGATCTAAACTATAAACTGGGATTTTTAATCAAACATTAAAAAGTCTAATTAGTATTTCTTAAGTAATTAATATTTAACTATGCTACATAAATTGTTTAATTAATAATATTAAAATATTAGCTAAGACTTTAAACAAACATTGTTACTTATTAATTTTAGTTTAATTTATTTTAATGCAAGGTTCCTGTAAAAGCTGAAGATCATAAAATTGCAATTAAGGAACAAGAAAACCATTATTGATTACCAGATAATAATTTATTTTAAAATTATACATTTTATATTCAAATTTAATTAATAATGTCATTTATTAAAAATAGAATTAGAATGAAAAATTTGGACTTAAATTAATGATTTAAATTAATTTCATTTGTAAAATATTTGTTGATTTTATTATTTCAAATAGAAACAACAAACATTTTGTTTAAAAGTTATAATAATAGATTTGGGAGATTGGCCAATGAGAGTTTAGTAAATAGTTTTCTGACATCAATTTATCCAAGAGTTTTTAAGAAAAAAACACAGCAAAAAATCTGAGAGAAAAGTTTTCAAGAAGTATTAGAAAGTAGATAGAAGTCTTAATTTATTTTCTCTGTACAAAAAGTTAAAAAAGTTAAAATATTTAAAGTCTTAAGTAGAAAAAATTGTATACATAAAGCTATCTAAGGATATGAAACATTTTAAAAGCAATTATTAAAACTATGGAGTGAGTGATTTAATCTTCATTTTGACCTAGTTACCATTTCTGATCATCTACTTTTAGCTAAGATAATACTACAAAGGGGTTTGAAAAATCAAAGTTGTTATTTTAATTTTGCATAGGATAGCCATGAGAAAAAAATATAACTGTTATGCTTCAGAGAGAAACATAATGACAGTTACATAAGAAAACATTCATTTGTCTATGCTAAATTAAGAGTTTTTATTAATTCATAGATTAAATGTGAAAAAACTGATTAAAAATTTTTAGAAATAAAATTTTAAAGCTGATATAAATATTTTATAGAACATTAAAATAGCTATTAATTCACAAGTGGTGAATGCAATAAAAGCTAATCTTATATGAATTAAACAGTGGTACATAAATAAATTGCAAAATTTGAAGAACATATTTATCCAAGACTTTATAAAAAAAGATAAACAAAACCTAAATTAAGATTTCTTATGTTTAAATAGAAGATAATTTTTAGGATTTCATTTTAAGAACTGAATATTAAAATGAAAAAAATCTGTGTAACTTTTGAAGGGTAAATGATAATCACAATGATAAGGTACTACAAGCTAGAAAATTAAATGAATTCATCCAATATGTGTTTATTAATGAAAAATCAGAAAAAAGATGAACCAGTCAGTAAACTTAATGGTGAAATATTTGAACATGTTTAAAAGTTTGTGCAGTGTGGGAAAATAAAGTGGAGATTTAGTTAGAATATTCATAAAACTTTTGTAATGGATTTTGAAGATCAGGATTATATGCAACAAAACTTTAAATCTAAGTAGGAAGGATGCATCCAATTTAATTTTTTTTCTCTGTCATTTGTGCTTGTAGTTTGATGTTTTGCTTAACTATACATGTCTTTTAGCAATATGAAGAGAAGAGAAACACAAATGCATGAAGAAATTTAAACATTTACAGGGTATACATTGTATTATTAAATTAGAAACAAGAAGTGGGTTTAAAAAAGATTTTTATTTTAAATTTAACACTAATATTTTTCTTGTTTATAATGAAATATAAATGCAAAGTATTTGTCATAGTGACAATTTAAAAATTTTAAATTTGCAATTTGGTATATAATGTTAAAGGTATGATTAAATATAGAAAAAGAGTAATCATGAATTATAATGTGAAAGTGTGTGTGAGGAGAACATAATATTACCTAACATTTTGACCAGGATATATATTAAGAAATTAAGTGTAATAGGATTATCTGAAAAAAATGAGAAAATTATTATATAAAATAATGTATTTTTGAAAGTAAGAAAAATGAATGTTGATGTAATACAATATTATGATCTCATTTATTATAAAAAAAAGTGTCCTATTGATAATAATAATTGAAATATATTATTTGTTGTGTAACATGATCATAGATATGGATAGAAAATCACCACAAGAGAAAGATTTTATTAAGTTGTCAGTCTCGAATTATTAGAGTAATAGATGCCAAATACACAATTGGGGAAGATGAGCTAAAATTCCAGGATAGGTTAAAATATCATCCACAAGAACTGTGGAATAGATAAGTGGGAGTAATATGTATGTGTTGCATGAAGAAGTTTGCTATTAACTGATAAAAAAACCCTTTGATTCCTCTTGGAGGTCTTAAAAGAACTAAGCATAAAAACTACTAAAGTCCACTCCATACATTTGTGTTGTTACAGCTGTTATAACTATGTGATTATTCATATAGTATAGGAACATAGATGGTCAGCTCACCAACATGCATTATCCCACATGGTGAGTTTATTGGCTTTTTACCTCTGAGTTTAAGATCAAAAAACACAATGGTCTTTTTTGCTCAGTTGCCTGATAGGGCAGGATGAATGTATGTGTAAATGATAAATATTTTTCTAATATATATATATATATATATATATATATATATATATATATATATATATATATATATATGACTACAGATGGCGTTATACCAAAAACACCTTCAAGTGTTTGTTTACATAAACATCAGAGCATATTTCACTATTTCTAACTTAATTTCCACCTTCATATCATGATTTCAAGCTATTTGCTATCGTCAGTGAAGGACAGGATTAAGAAACTAGATCTAAAACACAAACTCTGAGCATTTAAGAAACAGTTTCTATTCAGCTTGCGAGCGTGAATCTTTTAGACACGTAATGTCTTCAAACTCAGCATCGCATGCCAGATAGCTACATGGGTCTGATATCAGTTCAGCATCACCACATAGTAGAAGTCTCTGCAATATATATCATTGCAAGAAAAGACCTCAAAGGTACATTTATGAAAAACAAAAAACACAAGTTAAAAACTTGCATACGCTTGTATTTATGACTACAGATGGCGTTATACCAAAAACACCTTCAAGCGTTTGTTTACATAAACGTCAGAGTGTATTTCACTATCTCTAACTTAATTTCCACCTTCATATCATGATTTCAAGCTATTTGCTATCGTCAGTGAAGGACAGGATTAAGAAACTAGATCTAAAACACAAACTCTGAGCGTTTAAGAAACAGTTTCTATTCAGCTTGCGAGCGTGAATCTTTTAGACACGTAATGTCTTCAAACTCAGCATCGCATGCCAGATAGCTACATGGGTCTGATATCAGTTCAGCATCACCACATAGTAGAAGTCTCTGCAATATATATCATTGCAAGAAAAGACCTCAAAGGTACATTTATGAAAAACAAAAAACACAAGTTAAAAACTTGCATACGCTTGTATTTATGACTACAGATGGCGTTATACCAAAAACAACTTCAAGCGTTTGTTTACATAAACATCAGAGCGTATTTCACTATCTCTAACTTAATTTCCACCTTCATATCATGATTTCTACTATGTGGTGATGCTGAACTGATATCAGACCCATGTAGCTATCTGGGATGCGATGCTGAGTTTGAAGACATTACGTGTCTAAAAGATTCACGCTCGCAAGCTGAATAGAAACTGTTTCTTAAACGCTCAGAGTTTGTGTTTTAGATCTAGTTTCTTAATCCTGTCCTTCACTGATGATAGCAAATAGCTTGAAATCATGATATGAAGGTGGAAATTAAGTTAGAGATAGTGAAATACGCTCTGACGTTTATGTAAACAAACGCTTGAAGGTGTTTTTGGTATAACGCCATCTGTAGTCATAAATACAAGCGTATGCAAGTTTTTAACTTGTGTTTTTTGTTTTTATAAATGTACCTTTGAGGTCTTTTCTTGCAATGATATATATTGCAGAGACTTCTACTATGTGGTGATGCTGAACTGATATCAGACCCATGTAGCTATCTGGCATGCGATGCTGAGTTTGAAGACATTACGTGTCTAAAAGATTCACCTTCGCAAGCTGAATAGAAACTGTTTCTTAAACGCTCAGAGTTTGTGTTTTAGATCTAGTTTCTTAATCCTGTCCTTCACTGACGATAGCAAATAGCTTGAAATCATGATATGAAGGTGGAAATTAAGTTAGAGATAGTGAAATACGCTCTGACGTTTATGTAAACAAACGCTTGAAGGTGTTTTTGGTATAACGCCATCTGTAGTCATAAATACAAGCGTATGCAAGTTTTTAACTTGTGTTTTTTGTTTTTCATATATATATATATATATATATATATACACATCATGACAGACAAAAATAAATTATGGTACTTATTCCAAGGAGGCTGTAAAGTCACCAAGCAAGGCTGTGGTTGGTGACAAAAGGCAGAGGGTGCTAAGAAGTCCCAGATTGTGGACCCATGTTTCCTTTTGATGACAACCTTTTATTTATATACTTACAACTGCAGATCACTTTCAAGTAAAGGTAGATTGCAAGAAATAAAAGGGTATCTTTCTTATATTAAATGGAATATTATTGGATTTTGTGAAGTTAGAAGAAATGGTGAAAAGACAATTGATTTAAAAAGTGGACATGTACTCTACTATAAAGGCACAAATATTGGAAATGCAAGTAGAGTAGGATTCATTATAAATAAATAAAAAAATAGAAAGAAAACATTGCTGAGATTGATGGTGTATCAATGGCAAGATTAGTTATACAACTTAATAGCAGATATCAAATGTTGATAATTCAGGACTGTATCCCAACCAGTTCTCATAGTGATAAAATAGTAGAAGATTTTTATATGGGTGTACAAAAGGCTTTTGATTAGAGTAAACAACATTTTAAAATTATTATGGGACACTGTAATGCTAGAATTGGTAAACAAATGAAAAGTGAAAGTGTTGTAGGTAATTTTGGTTATGATAATAGAAATGAGAGAGGACATACACTTATGGAGTTTGCAGAAAAAGAAAAACTTTATATTATTAATTCATTTTTTGAGAAAAATGTTAAAAGGAAATGGACATGGAAGCATCCAAATGAAGGTACAGCAGAATTGGATTATATTTTGACTAACAGGAAATACATAGTTCAAGATTGTAACATTTTAAATAAAATTAAGACAGGAAGTTATCATCGATTAGTAAGAATAAATGTCAGAATTAAGGAACATAGAAATGCTTTTAATCAAAAAATTAGCACATCCATTTTTATTTGTCATTTTTTAAAAATTGGTTACAAACCTGATTTTGATAATATAAAAATACTTGCTAATTTGGAAATATATATTTAAGAACCATGAGAGAGTCAATTGAATTATTAATGAGACCTACTGGTTTAAAAAGGGCTGATGAAGCACAATGTATTTCAGCTATCTAAAAACCTCTCATATTATCTAATATTAACTTAAAATTAATAAGTGAAAAAAACTGAGGAAAATAAACATTTTTATAAGTCTGATATTGTGAATGCTGTTGAATCTCATTTCTCATCTCACATTGAGTCACATTATTGTTTGAGAATTAACAATTTTTTTTTCAAATGTTAACCTTGATAATGGTGGTTGCTAGTCGGTCGAAATATCGGATTGTAATGCAAAATAATACACGGTTTATTCCCCAAAATATTAATTTATCTACATCTTACAACCATGAAAACATTATATATAATATAATAGATATATATATCCATTAAAATTTTATTATAATAAATTTAAGTTATTTTAATGATTTTATGAACATTAGTTAATTACCACTTTTACCTGCAAAGATTTGCTTCTTTTACATAGCTTAAATGTGTTTATAGAATATTTGTTTTATATTTGAAAATATGTTTTGTATTTTAGTGAGATTTATATATATATATATATATATATATATATATATATATATATATATATATATATATATATATATATATATATATATAAACCTGGATTTTGTAAGAAAGTATATATAGGTCAGAGTAGTTTGAAATTAAATGAAGCAATAAAAGTATATAAAAGTAGTGTTAAAATATATATCTTAGTTTTATTCTATATATCCATAAAAATAAAGACAACACTATTAATTTTGATGAAACTAAACTCGTATTCTTTCGGAGAAATGAAATAAAAAGAATAATTTAAGAAATTTTATTATTAAAAATGTATGATTCTGAAGCAATCAAATTATTTAAAAGTCTTTTAATATTAAGGGTGTATTTGAGATAAATGGAATTGTGAGTAATGTTAAGGTTAAATATGTTGTTTTTTGAAGTTATTTACATTTGAGAAGTCTGATTGTAGCAGTGAAACTATTGCTAGTGTTTTACAGTTTATCTTATTAGTTAGTCCTGTTGAGTTGTGAATTTGGTGTAATTTTGATTATATATATATATATATATATATATATATATATATATATATATATATATATATACATTGCTTCACAATATATATATATATATATATATATATATTGTGCCCTTTTGTATGGGTCACCATTTAAGTTTTGTGCTAATCTAGTAGAAAATTTTAAATTTAAGAAGTATTTTAAATGTGTGATGTTGACTTTGCTTGTGGTAATGTTACCATAAGTTTAATTAAAGCAATCTATGAGTATTTGATATGTGAATTGTGTTGGTATTGAGAAGATATTTAAAATGATGATGATTATGATGTAATACTGCATTAATAAATTTAATAACAAATGTTTGAAGCTAAAGTATTTAAAAGACAAGTTAAAATTAGACAAAGATATTTATTTAATTTAAAATATATGTTAAAAGTGAATAAAAATATTTTAAATTATAAGTACTTAAATTGAGATTAATATTTGATTTTAATCATATCAAATAATTATTTTAAAATCTGATATAATATCTTATTTATTTTAAAAAATAAATATTTATTTTAAAAAAGCAATTGTTAAGTTATTTTTAGATTATGGGAAGCGTTTCTTGTATTGTAAAAAAACAGATGTTAATTAGAGATACAAACACACATGCTTGGAAGCTTTCTCATAAAGTTGCAAAACTATTTTAAAATTATGTTGTGAAATTTATAAATAATACGTGAGTTATCACGAGATAAAAATAAAAGATATTAATGTAAAATATTAAATCTGATTTTTAAAAATATTGTCTTAAAAATATAACGTATTTAAAAAGATTTAGTTTATTTTAAATGATCTTATAAAAGTTAAGATTTAAATCAAGTGAGAAAGAATATTTTAAAAAAATGTTTGATAGATTTGAATAAACGATAAAATTATTTTTAAAATGTGATAATATTAAATATTAAATAAGTCATTATTTTATTTTTAATAGTGTGTTGATAAATATGTAAATAAGCTAGAAAGTTTGATTGTTTAAATGTACCAATCAGATAAGGAGTTTCTGCCAGTATAAAAGCTGGATTCAATTGTTGAAGGGGGCTCTCTGTAATTAAATTTCTAAGTTAATCGTGCTATTGAGAAAATAGCTAAGTAAATTTATAAACGCTCTTAAAATCAGTGTTAAAATCATAAGAGTGTTATTGTATATAATTTTATAATTTTTTAAATGATAAGTATGCAGTAGAAACTTAATAATTCCCTATTGATCTTCTCAATATCGAAACTTAATTTACGTACAAATGATCATGGAAACATCACGTATCGGAGAAATATATCAGAAACTTTATGCTAGAGAAATAACAGACGCTGGATTAGTACATAAAACTACGAGATGGAGAAAAGTAGTATTTTGGACTATAAATAGTTTTAAAAGTTTAAATTACTATTGTCTATTATAAATAGATATTTAAAAGAAATATGAATACTTCTATAGAAAGAAAGTATTTTTGCAGATTTTAAAAGATTAAAATGTATATCTTAAGTAAAGATATAAGAAGTAGTAATTTTAATAAATACTTGCCTTGTTAAGTCTTTGTGTTTAAAAGACTAAATATTGACGATTTGAAAAGGCAAATAGATTATGAATGTAATTATTTTAAATCGTAATATAATAAAAGTACTATATTGAAGTAATCTAAACGCTGGACGTTATAGATGGAAAAATAGATTCTTACCTAGATATATTGTTTTGAAAAATGCGCAAGTAATACATGGATGTCCAAATCAAGTTAAATTAAGTCAAGCAAGCCAAGTTGATTAAAATAATTCAATGTAAAATAATTTATAAACTATAAATTAATTTAGAAATAATAATTTTAAATAATAATCTATGAAGAACTGGATCCAGAACTTATAAACTATTTTTTTTTTTTTAATTTTATTTTGTTTTCTTGTGGAACTTATTATTTTTAAAAAATAAACGTTATCATTTTTATTATAAACTTTCAAGAAACACGTGATACAACGGAACAGGAAATAGTGTTCTATTGACTTTATACGTAGGATATTTGTTAGAACTTTTATGGTAGAACAAAAGTCGTCGCTGGAATACGTAATATAATCTTTTATTTTATTTATTTAACATAAAATTTAAAATATTATTAAACTATTAAAAAGTAGGTTAGGTACATTTATTAAATAGTAACTTAAAAATAATATAATAATTAATTACATCAATTTATTTTTATAATTAATATAACACGGAATATTCTAATGAATGTTTATGAGTGAAAATGTGAATGATTTTTATTTTATGAAGCTGCAAATTCCGAAGAATGCTGGATAGCAGACTGGACATTATTATTGTTATGGTAAAAATATTGTATAATGATTTTTAATGAATTTAATATGTTTTTCTTTAGATCAACTGAATATTATGTTGTTGTAGAATGAATGGATAGATATTTTATGAAAACACATACATTATATTGGCAACGAACTTTATTAAAATATGCATAATTTTAATTTATAATATAAACATGATACGACATTACGTAAGAAGCTTAGAAATAATTATATGATTCTTTCATAAATAAATTTTGATATTTTTATTATGTTATAGTATTAGAATTATATTTATTCTTTATTAAGGTAATTATTTTATTATTTGCAAGATAAGAATAGATTTGAAAAGACTCTATTTTTGTGTATTTTGTTTATTGAATAAGTTAAGTTACGTTATGGGTAGAAGCCTATATTTGGATTGAAGTTTATTAAGTATAGACAATGTAGTATAGGTAGTTTAGATAATGAATATTTTATTTAAAATTGATATTTATTTTCCGGAAATTTTTAGATAAGTTTAGAATATGTTTTATAGATAGAAATTTATTAGAAAGGATTAAAATAACACATAAAGTAAAGTAATGATTTTTACATAGAAAAGAATCATAGAATTTATCTAAGGTAATGCTTTGTGAATTTGAAATTGATAAATGATTTAAATAATAGTATTTGAACAATACAGATATGTAATGCATATTTGATAAAACATATAACAGGAATTACATTAAGTAAAGTATAAGTACAGTCAATTATTTGTTTTACATTACAAAGATACATTAATTTTATAAAGCTATTAAGTAATGCTAATAATAAAGTAAATATATGATGATACATTATAAATGGTAATACTTAATTAATGTAGCTATTTAATTAGTAGAGATTCATTGTTTACACATGCTACATAAATAGTTTTGACATATATTATTATTTGTAATGGAAGTTTATTAACATTTATTTTAAAATCTAAGTTTTGAAAACATACTGTAATATTATTGGTATAGCATTTGAAGGAATGTAAAATTGCTTATTAAGTACATGAGTTAATAACAGTGTAAGCCTCTTATATTTGTATTTCTTATTTTTATTTTATTTATTTTCTTAAATTCTAAAACTGTAAATAGTGTAAATAAATTCTTATTTGAAGTTATTGTAAATAAATTTGTTAATTTGTTTTAAAAGTGTGTCGAGTTTCATTATTTTTCACCACAGCATTTTGACATCAGATGATTTGAAATAAACATAATATTTGCACAAAATGAATTTGTTATTATTACTTAGAATTGAATACCATATTTGCTTAACATTATTTTATAAGAATTGATTGACATGAACATAAATATTACAATGGTCATAAGATGATTATAATGCACATTATAAGAATACAATATTGTTTATTGCCACAGATTATTAAGTATAAGATTTTGATCTATTTTAAAATGAAGATACCATATGAAATAAAAGATATACATATAATTGTTTATTCATTTAATGATTGATTATATAATAAAAATAGATGAGATTAAATTACACTTTAAGATTAGTATTATTTATTATTATTATTTAAATAAGTTAGGTGTATTTAAGTTTGATATAAAATCCCACATCATACTTATTTACATGAGTTATTATTATTATTATAAAATAGCTTAGAAGAACCTGAGATTATTTAATTATATTTTAAGTTAAAAGTTAGGAATTATTTTAGTATTATTAAAGATAATTATTTCATTTAAAAGTCATAAGAATGCTATAGATGTAGTGGTAAGATGATAAGGTAGTGGTAGTATTCTTATGCCATTGAGACAGTATCTTGGGAGATATTGACTCAGTGTAAATCTGCTTATTACTTTGTAACTTTACTTCACAGTCTCATAATTTTATAAATACTTATTTAATTAGTATAATCTAGAACTATATTGATTTTGATGATTGATAATAAATTTAATTAAGATATGATAATATAAAAGTATATTAAAGATAGATATGCAAATTTTAATTAAGCATAATAATGTAACTGAGCTAGTTGTATTTTAAACTATTTTATATATCAAGAAGTAAGGGTACAATATATATATATATATATATATATATTTATATATATATATATATATATATATATATATGAAGAGATATATATATATATATATATATATATATATTGTGCCATTACAGTTTAGTCATTAGCTAAATTTGTAGTAATGTGCATAAAAGAAAATGTGGAACAAAAATCATCATCACATTTTTATATAGTAAATGAAGCTGTAGGGCATCCATGTTTAAAATTCTACAAGATCAAATTTTAAAAGCTTAGGAGAGAAAAAGAGTGGGACAACAATTATATTCTTTAATTGTTTGGTTGTTGATAGAAAACTCAAAAAAAGTAATACACACATTTAACTATTCAATATTTAATTTTTTTGTTAAAAAGTAAAGTAATAATGCATATGTATATGCAGTGTATGTGTAAGCTGTTTAAATTGTCCTTGTATATTTCAAATATTAAACTCTCTTCAAGCTAACCTACATTTGCTAAATTCTGATATTTTATTCTTTCTCTATTTTACTTTTCTATAATTGTAATTTGGAATTAAAATCTAGGGATCTGATTTTAAATATTAAGGTTAGAATTACTCAGCTAGCAATTAGATTATTTAATGTCAGTTTATACATGATTTGAGTGATGGAGTGTGTGTGTTACATCACATAAATATATCTACATTTATTAAATATTGAGAGAAAAAGAAGAAAATCTGCTATATTTTTTTTTCTTACTCAACAATTTTTTTGTATTATAAGGGTTGTTTTTCTGTTGAAAATCTTAGAGACGATGTGAGAAGTTTAATTTTAAAAATGTCTCATCTTAAGATCAAAAGAAAGAAGCTCAAAATTTAGGTGTTACATATGTGAAGAAAAGGGATTAAGTCTATTTTTTTTCCCTTCAAAACAAAAGTTTGTCTAAAAATCAGGATAGTGAGATTTTTAGTACTATCCAGCCAAAAAACGATTTGGTTGACAATAAGTTATAAATCTAATTAAAAGAGGTGGTCAAAAAAAAAAATAGAAAAAAATATCAGATATAAAGGCAGTCTGGAAAATTAGTTCATATTATAGAGACTTTTAAAAATATTGAAACTAAGGAGTCAAGCATTTTTAATTCAGCAGATATCAATTCTAAAAATCATTTTTAATATAATTTTTTTTTTTTGTGAATATGAAAAACATCATGGCCAGTTAAAATAATGATATATTTCATCTGGGGAAATTTCCTGAGTCATTATCAACTATCACATCATATAGGAAAGAAAATATGTCTGACTGAGAGAAATAAGATGTTTTTAAATAGAAAGAAGAAAGCATTCACCTGCATTTAAAAGCTGAAGAAAATGAATAATCTACAGATAAATGTTAAATCATCGAGTTCAATTAAATCCAGTAACTGAGTTTAAACCCAAGAAAAATTATAAATGTGAAACAACTGCTGTACTTCATCCACTAAAAGAATCATGCTTGACAGGAAGAGAAGAAGTGTTAATATAATGATTTCCAAATTGTCCACTAAAGCAAATAACCTCAATAGGATCATCATCATCAAATAAGAAGAGTTAATATAATGATTTCCAAATTGTCCACTAAAGCAAATAACCTCAATAGGATCATCATCATCAAATAATTATACATCTCAAGAAAGAAATTGTTCCAACGAAAAATGGAAATGGTAGATGCAAAATATATAGATATTAAACAAGATAAATTTGACTCATTGGAAGATGCTACAAAGAATTGAACTGGTAGTATAAATTTTTTTTATATATTTTCTTTATAATATCAGAGAATTAGTAAAATTTTAGCAACAGAGTGGTATATTTTTGTTAAAGAACTTTTAAAACAACAAAGATCAATTGAAACCAAGAATTTCTTAATGACGATAAACATAAGCTTCATTACTGATTTTATATGTATTAAAATTATGATTGTTTATTAACCTAAAGTTATGAAATGTTATTAATATGTAAAAAATATTTTTTTATTATTGTTTTTGCTTTTTAAATAATATTGGGTTATTATGGGGATAAAACATGCACATACACAGCAATATATTAACTTGTTACCTATGTGATGGGTGTGTGTGAGAATGATCGACATATAACATTGAAAATATTAGATTATTTTGTTTTAGGAAAATATAGCATTTCAGCGCTTAGGAGGGAGGGGGAGAAATAATACTTTAAAACTTGTTTCTAAAAAACTTGCTCTTGCCAATTTTACTAACATTTATTTTTAATCATTCTACTTTACATGTTAGATTATAAAAGTATGTGTGTGACAGAGAAAGGAAAAAAAAGAGTGAATATTTTTTTTCTTATGAAATATTTTCTTGTGAATCCAAAACTTTAGCAAACTTAGTATCCAAATTTATGTATATATTTTTGATGGGAAAGGTGGAAGAATTCAAAATTAACATTATGATTGCCAGATATTCAATTATTGTTCTCATTATTATTTCATATAACATTTTGGTTTTATCTTTAAATTATTTGTAGATTTTCGTAATAAATAAATAAATGTTAAATTGTTTTATTAAATGAGGCATATGTATTTTATTGATAATAGTCTTTATCCGTTGTGATCATTCATCATCAATGGTTGATATTGATTATTTAAGATTTAATTAGATATACTAAAATTAAGCAATAATTATGAATTTCATTATAAAAATTAGGCTTATTATTAGGTTTATTCCTAAAGCTGTGGTTAACCATTATCGTTATCATTATCATCATCATTATCATCACATTTTAATTAATGAGATAGATAAATGTTAGAGGTTATAAATAAATATTGATTTCATAGTATTTAGTGATTTCTTGGTATTATTATAACCACCATCCCATCATCTAATTCATGCCAGGATGAGTGAATTGCCATCCTAAATTAATAATATAATCTGAGCTAGTAAAACTTATAAAAAAAATATTGAAACACGTTTGTTATGTTAAGATCTAAGAAATGGTGTCTTTCTAATAAATTTTATATATTCCACTTTAGTTTAAAGATGTTTTATGTTACCTAGGTGTTTACTTAAATATTAGTGCATACAGTGCTATGGGTATAAAATCAAAATCATACATTTTGTAAGAAATAAGGTACCAAAGGGATTCAAACCTGGTACATGTGAAAAAGTTATAAATATAACTTTGTCTAAGTCCAGCTAACCTAGTGGCACCCAGATAGACCATATTCACTTGTTGTTCACTTAGTCATGCACTTGAGATCCAACCAAGAGATAAGAGTGAGTAAAATCTACTGGGGAATATATTGAGAGATATTTGATTGAGCTACCAGTGTACTCACCCACTTGATTTCCATATACCTGAGTTATGATAGTTTGTTCTAAATAATTTCTTTGTAGTTTCTACTCATTTATTGATGATACAATGCCTGCCTAACCAAGGTTTGAAATAGGCCAGACACCCTAAATGACTGGTCTACAGGCATTATTGTTTATAATTATTGATATTGTGATATCTTTGAAAATCTAATTATAGAAGTATGTTTCATCGAATCCAACAATATTTTAAATATTATGATCTTATATATTATAGACTACTCTGGTATGGTAATATTTATATTTAAATCTGAATTCTTTATCAACTTTAATTGTATTTGTATTTGAATTCTTTGGAGCAATTATTTAAATTACAATGGATTTTTGAGCAACCTTATTAAGTTACAATATATATATATATATATATATATTGTAACTTAATAAGGTTATATATATATATATATATATATATATATATATATATATATATAATAAATGAAGTTTGATATCTATATTCGTTTCACAATATATGTAATATACAAATCAATATATATATATATCAAAATACAGTACAATTTATATAAATTATATTCTTTTAGAAGTACTTTCGACTATACACTTTGTAGTCTCTATCAACTATATAACGTTGAATAATCAAAATGAGACAACCCTTAACAATACCCATAGTTCAATTCAGATTTCCCACAATTCTGTTATCTTAACATTTGGTGACTGGCGATTCATTAACATTTGACGATTTCTTGAAATCAACATAGCCTCTTTTATTTTATGTTTATTATGACAACGTTCAATTTGAATAATTTTCATATTTTTATAATCAAATTTAAATCCATATTGACAAGATTTATTATGATCAAATATAACAGATGATGAAGGTTTATTTACATCTGTTCCATAGTGATTCTCTTTTTGAATTCTATTATATAAAAGCATATGTTCTTTTATTCTCTTCTCAAATGTACACTTAGAATCATCATCTGTTATATTTGATCATAATAAATCTTGTCAATATGGATTTAAATTTGATTATAAAAATATGAAAATTATTCAAATTGAACGTTGTCATAATAAACGTAAAATAAAAGAGGCTATGTTGATTTCAAGAAATCGTCAAATGTTAATGAATCGCCAGTCATCAAATGTTAAGATAACAGAATTGTGGGAAATCTGAATTGAACTATGGGTATTGTTAAGGGTTGTCTTGTTTTGATTATTCAATGTTATATAGTTGATAAAGACTACAAAGTGTATAGTCGAAAGTACTTCTAAAAGAATATAATTTATATAAATTGTACTGTATTTTGATATATATATATATATATATTGTATATATATTATATATATATATATATATATATATATATATTATATATATATATATATCATCAATTAAATATATTAGTTCATAAAGAAAGCTCACATTATTTTAAGTATATGCATTAAAATAATTATAAATGCGTTTTTTTTAAAATAATATTATAAATACATTTTGACAAATTATTAAAATATATAATAGCGCCAAAATATAATCCCATGGTAATGCTAACATTTGAAAAATATTTATCAAATGCACCAGAAGTGATTACATTACACATTGATTGATACTAAAAAGATTACTATCGACAAGACATATAGGTGAGTTTAAACAATATAGAGGTCATTTAATAGTTTTACATATGCATGTACATCTTGGATACTTAACAATGTATTATACATATTGTTCACACTGTGCAATGAAATATGAATAAATGTATGTTATAACTAATAAATATACATCTGATGGACAATACATGACAAGGAGATTAAGCTGATATCATTTTGTTAATATAAATGTTTCTATCAGGAACAGGCACAATAATGTTAAAGTAAATTATGAAGATTAATTTATATTATAGCAATGACATCATTTATAATATTAAGTGGTTGAAGTGAAACTGCAACAAAATATATTATTATAGGCGATAAAATATATGGAAAACTAAAGTTTAAATTAGATGTTCAAAAACGTATAAAAGACCTATAATAGAGTAAAAATATAAATGGATAACATTAAAACATTGCTGGAAATAAGTAGAGATGATCTATGGAGTCTAAAAACTGAACTAATTAAACTCAGTAATCCATCATTTTACAATTGACAGTTGATTGAAAAAGTTGATAGATATTAAAATATTGATAAATTAATAAAACATATGCATACTAATTTCTGTTAAATAATACATTTAGTTAGTGCTATCTTTTTAAACTCCTAAAAATTAAACATTTTACCATTATATAAATCTACTACTTACTATATTTGATGACAATCTTTTGTGACATTTCATAATTTATTATTTGTGTTTTAAGAATTTTAGAATGATTGAATAATTGTAATTATGATTATAAAAGCTATTAACAATGAAATTGATTTAAAATGTGGCATAAATTTATATAAAACTATAAAATGCATAGAATAAATTATAGAGGAACAATAGTAATAGCTCTAGCATTTGAAAGTGTGATACTAATGTTGAGCCCAATTTTTAATTCAGAATACAAAAAAAAAAAAACTTTGTGATGAATTATTGGACAACAGTAGAATTATTCATGCAAGAAATAGGGTGAAAATTTTTAATGAGTGAAATTAAAAACATAAAAAGTGTTTAGAACGTTGTAAAGTATGTAAGAAAATATATTAATAAAGAATTCTCAATTAGTTGTTGGGAAATAAAATAAATATGTTGAATAAAGTAGGATTTACCAATATGCAACATTAATAGATATACAATTTAAGTCCATTTATTAATGCAAAAATGAGATAAATGAAATAAATAAATGGAGAATATATTATAGTTATGCTATTTTCAAAAATAAAACAGAAAGTTTATTAAGTTGTTGTGAAAAATGATTAGGAATAAAAATGGTTTTGGATTTTATAAGAATATATATATAATTATTAAAATCATTCAACATTTAAATCAACCGCAATATCAATAACAATCAACAAACTCAACCTGATCTCAACAATAAAGGGGGAACGATGTATAATAATAATAAAATAACATTATTATTAATGCAAAAATAGCAATTTTTGATACCAGAAAAATTGGAAAAAATAATGTAGCGATTTAAAACATAGATGAAATCAATGTGGAGATAGGATTAGGAATGATGAATCTTTATTTTTAACATTTAAAAATGTTAATATCTTAGGATAAATTAAAGAAAAAAAACAGAAGTAATAGAAAAGTGAAGAGATTAAAAAGATTGAGGAATTAGAATAACTTTCTTAAGGACATTATATCAAAATTGGTGGAATTGAAGTTGTCATAATGAAAATAAGAAAATAGCTTTTATTAATATGGGATTGATGAAAAAATTCATCTGTGATAAAAGAATGATCTGTAAAAAAATAATTATACGAGTTTATTGTATCATATAATAGTTTATGAGAAAGGAACGTTCAATTTTTTTAAATAGGGATTTTGATACTAGAATCTATACACAAAAGCTTTTGTCTTTGTTCAAAAAGTTATTTACATTACACCAACTATAGAATGATCGATAATATTCTTATTGGAAGGCGCCAACTGATTTTAAATTTGAAAGTAATTTTAATGAGAAAATTAATTAATATAAGTATTTGTACTTCTAGGACGGAATGTAAATAGTTTGGATTATTTTAAAACACTTGGAAACCAAATATAATAAAATAAAACAACATTATCAACAGCACATTAAATGTATTTGCAAATACACGATTTCAATATTAATTATCTATTGGTTACCGTTTTCCCCCTTTTTTATATTATTGCTAGAAACTATTTTGATAAATTAATACTACAAGTATCATTGTTCTGTATATAATTGTCAAATAAAATTAAAGTATTAATTTTAAAAGATAATAAATATTTTAAGCCAATAAATAACACATGATCACCATTTGTTATGCTTGCTAAGCGTTGGTGGTTGAGAGGTCAGCACAGCTGCCTTAAAAGCAGTTGTCCTGGTTTAGCGGGTTTGCTTCCCGGCGGATGCTATGACACATGAGAAAAAAAATCACTAAACGTATAGCCACACACAGCAAGCTAGAGTAATCAATGGGGCAATACATATAGTGATTTTTGTCTGTTTTAACAACAGTTATAAGCATGCGTAAGAAATGATGATCATGTGATATTTATTGGCTTAAAACCAATCCTGCCTAATATGATAGTGGTGGCTATGGTTATTAAGGAATCAAAGACAGCAAAATGTATAGGTACTGAATTGAGTTCAGACCTATATGACTATATAAGCTAATGAGATTGGTTTGAAAATATTATGGTGTTTTCAATTTAAGATCCATAGTTTTGTAGTTAAGTGGAGATAAAATGTGGGTGTTAGGGGGTTGCATTAGATCCTAAGATCTAGGTGCAGTGCTCTCAGATCCAAGGCTCCTCACTGATGAAGGCCACAAGCCAGAAACTAGTCTGGGGATATTGGATGAGTAGGCACTAGATAAGGATTTTATGCACAAGCCTTCTGGCATCCATTGATTACTCTAGCTTGCTGTGTGTGACAATACATATAGTGAGTTTTGCCTCTTTTAAAATAAATGTTGTATACTATTATATATATATATATATATATATAGTATACAACATTTATTTTATCATATAAACATATATATATATATATATATATATATATATATAATGTTTAATGATTGGTCAAAATCAAGAAGAAAATAATAGTATATTGCGTTTTTTTTTTTAAATTGAACCTATATAAAAAACAAAAAAAATAAAAAAAAAACAAAAGAAATACTGTTATATTAGCAAACATATATAATGATAAAACTGATTTGCTATTTTCAAAGATTCAATAGAAGTTATTGTAATAAAATTATAGCTTGCTAATTTGTTAACATTCTGTCTAAAAAGAGTTAATTCTATTTCAAATTATGGAAGTTTTACAATTTTGCTTGGATTGTTAAAGGGATACTTTTTTGTAATAATAATCTAATTTTTTTTTTTAAAAAAAATCTGATTAATTAATTATTTTATTATACAATTTTATGTCAGATGCACTTTTTCTTTCAATTTATTACCGAAGAATTTATATATATGATTTAAAGTAACACCCCCCCCCCCACAAAGTCTGACTTTTTTTAAAAAAGAGAGAGATCCAAAACTTTTTACATTAGCTTTTCCGAATCGGTTAGTTGATTTATTTTATTCTGATTCTCTTTTGATATATATATATATATATATTATAGAGATAAAAATAGACAAGTAGCAGTATAGTCAGATAGGATGGAGAGCAAGCTGATAGATAGATAGATAGATAGATAGATAGATAGATAGATAGATAGATAGATAGATAGATAGATAGATAGATAGATAGATAGATAGATAGATAGATAGATAGATAGATAGATAGATAGATAGATAGATAGATAGATAGATAGATAGATAGATAGATAGATAGATAGATAGATAGATAGATAGATATTTTAAAATATCTAAACGTTTTACATATGCTTTCTCAGTAATCAATTTGGTTTACTTTATCCTGATGCTTTCATTATATATAATACTAGCATTATTTACCTTAGCTTCTATAGAACTTTTCTCGATGTTTCAAACGACAACGTTTGATCGTTGCCGCTTGAAATATCGATTTTTTTTAGAGTTAATCAATAACGGTAGCATTATATGTATATATATAATGACGGCTTCCTACGATGTGCACATAATGAGATAATATCAATCATTCAAAAAAATTGAGATCACAATTTTGATTGAGACATAGAAGGAATATTACTCTCCCTCTCTCTCACCTAATGCATAAAATTAAATATGATTTACAAAGATATTGATAAATCCTTTGGTAATAAAATCAGTTTACGAGATTTAAAAGAACTATTAACTTAAATGATATTCATTGAAAAAGAATTTAATAATCAACTACAATAAAATACAAACTTATTCACAAGGAAGATTTATTTACATTAATCCTCATCAAAGTATTATGTAAGAGGAAAACAGAATCAAGTTTTCACCCATCCAATCATTCATGCTAATATATTAGAAAGCTTATATGATAACATGATCAATTTCATAATAAAATATAATCAGAATTAAAATCAAACGGAATTTTATTTGCAGAAATTTAAAAAAAAATAACTTTTTAAGATTAATTCTTTCAAAAATAAAGCAAAGTTATACATCGATTGTTGATTAAATAAAAAGTGTTTTAATAGTTATGGTACTTAGTAACGTATAATCAGTTTTTCAGAAACTACTGCATTTAAAGTGTATGCAAATTTTAAAAGTACGATTAAAGTAAAAAAAGGATTGAGTTTCAGTACCATGCTATACTATATTAACAATATTTAATTTATGTGGAAGTATATCACCTGCATAATTCTAAGATTACTGGTTTACTTTTTTTTATCTATGAATTTCAAAAGTATTTCGATGTGAGACAAAAATATGTGCTCATGTGCATATAAATATATGCACAAAACATATAGGCATGCTATTGGAAGTAACAATAACAGTAAGTGTAAAAATAAGATAAATACAAATAAAACTAATAAAATTGTATTTCAACTATGCCAAAGGTTATGATTAATGAATCATATAATCAAAAAAAATATATTTAAATTATACAGTCTATTATAAACAAGTCTCTTGCTTAATCAATTAAAAGTATAATAAATAATAAAATCAAATATGAAGTTTAATAATATAACATCTTAAATATAATGGTAGAACAGAAAAAATATATACATCCAATATTGAAAAAAAACATTAATAAATATTATTAGTACAATAAAAATTATATGACTTACTGTGTGTTAATAGTCAAATATATGAACATTTACACTGCTAGAGCTAATTCTATCTGTAAACAATTGACTCTGAATTAGGACAATATGCTGAGTATAACATATGTGTGGTTTATGAATAGTCAATGAAAGCAAGTAATTCAAATGGATACCCGAATTTTTAAAACTCTTAAAATAACTTGATACTAAAAGGAAATATGTCGTGTGTTTGAAAAGGAAAGTTTTTAATAAATGTGTTTTACCGATTTTTATTTATGGATCTGAGATATTGACACTTAATAAAAGAGAAATACATGAACTTTAGACCACTCAAAGAAGTATGGAAAGATACATGTTGGTAGTAACAAGAAGATATCAATAAAGCAATATATGGGTAAGAGAACAAACAGGTGTTACTGACCTCATAATAAAAAATAAAATATTGAAGTTGAGTTAGGCTGGAAATATTACTAGAAGAAATGAAAATAGGTGGGCAATTAAAATCTTAAACTGGATTCCAAAAGATTTTAAAAGACCCAGAATGACACCACATGTGAGATGGATGAAATAAGAATATGTGTAGGGGTGATGTGGAGGAGAGAAGGTAGGATGAATTGAATATGGAGAGACAATCATCCTGCAGTGGATTGATAATGGTTGATGATATATATATATATATATATATATATATATATATATATATATATATATATATATATATATATATATATATATATATATATATATACATTGAAGCAGTCAATCTTAGCTTAAATTTGAGCTTCATATTGTCATCTATTAACCTGTATTCAAACCCCACATTCCATCCTGCTCCTTTAGTTTATATATATATATATATATATATATATATATATATATATATATATATATATATATATATATATATATATATATATGAGATGTGCTTTTAAAATTTATAATGTTTAACTTTGAAATTTTTTTTATTATTATTTATTATTATTAATTCTTTTTTATTAAAATTAAAGTATATTAGATGCAGCTCAGATATATATATATATATATATGAAAAAGAAAAACAAGTTTTATATACGTAAAACCTGCTATCGCTTGTATCAATGATCAATAGATGGAGCTTTACCAAGATCTCCAAAACAAGCATATTCTATTTACATAAATGTCAGAGTCAATATTCACTCTCTTTCATTTTGCTCCACCCTCAGATCAGCTGATTTAAAGCTGATTTGCTCTCATCAGTGAAGAGATAGGAATTAGAAACTAGACCTAAACACTAACTCCAAAAGTTTATGCAAAACATTTCTATCAGTTTGCAAGCATGAATTTTTTAGACACGTTAATGTAGTCAAACTCAGCCTATCAAACCAGATAGCTATATGGGTCTGATATCAGTTCAGTTTCTCCACATAGTCAAAGCTTCTGCAATCTATATCATTGCAAGAAAACTTTAACGGTACATATATGAAAAAGAAAAACAAGTTTTATATAAGTAAAACCTGCTATCGCTTGTAATAATGATCAATAGATAGAGCTTTACCAAGATCTCCAAAACAAGCGTATTCTGTTTACATAAACATCAGAGTCCATATTCACTGTCTCTTTCATTTTGATCCACCCTCAGATCAGCTGATTTCAAGCTGATTTGCTCTCATCAGTGAAGGGATAGGAGTTAGAAACTAGACCTAAACACTTACTCCAAGCATTTTTTGCAAAATGTTTCTATCAGTTTGCAAGCATGAATTTTTTAGAAACATTAATGTCTTCAAACTCAGCCTATCAAACCAGATAGATATATGGGTCTGATATCAGTTCAGTTTCTCCACATAGTCACAGCTTCTGCAATCTATATCATTGCAAGAAAACTTTAAAGGTACATTTATGAAAAAGAAAAACAAGTTTTCTATACATAAAACCTGCTATCACTTGTATTAATGATCAATAGATGGAGCTTTACCAACACCTCCAAAACAAGCTCCGTCTATTGATCATTAATTCAAGCGATATCAGGTTTTATGTATATAAAACTTGTTTTTCTTTTTCATAAATGTACCTTTAAAGTTTTCTTGGAATGATATAGATTGCAGAAGCTTTGACTATGTGGAGAAACTGAACTGATATCAGATCCATATAGCTATCTGGTTTGATAGGCTGAGTTTGAAGACATTAACGTGTCTAAAAAATTCATGCTTGCAAACTGATAGAAACGTTTTGCATAAACGCTTGGAGTTAGTGTTTAGTTCTAGTTTCTAACTCCTATCTTTTGTTTTTTTCCATAATAAAATATAATGAGTGCATTTAAAAATATTTCAACTATATAATTTGTTAAAATATTAATTTATAAAATTCGACTATTAGTTGAAATATCTATTATAATAAAAAAAAATATAGAATGTTGTGATACTTTGTTTCCTTAAACTTATATACGTATACTGTCGTGCTTTATCTCTATATAATAACATGTGACTGCATTTTAAAAAGGCTTTACCTTTTGAATGCAAGAAGTGTGTACAAATAAATATTTTCATTAGTCACCATGTAATAATAACTGACAGATTTTTCTATAATAAATTATAACAGATATTTCCATGTATTTAAAAATAGTTTATATATATATATGTTAAAACGAAGATTTGCACGGGTTAAATATATAAAATACATATTTTGCGGGTTCATCCGTGTTAAAAACTTTTAATACCAATACACTGACGTTTCGACTTGGTCACACAAGCCATCCACAGAGCTGTGGATGGCTTGTGTGACCAAGTCGAAACGTCAGTAGTTATATTGGTAATTACAAAATGTATTTTTATACTTAACCGATGCAAACCTTCGTTTCAAAATATATATATATATATATATATATATATATATATATATATATATATATATATATATATATATATATATATATATATATATGGTGTGTGACACATACATGATTTGAGATAAAATACAAAATGAATAAACCCAAAGAATGATCCCAAATTTTAAAATAATTAATATTAAACTTCAATATTAATTCATAGCATGAGAAAGCTTAATAATCACAAAATGCTAAATATATAAATCTCACAATTATAAAAAAAAAAAATATTGCTTGCATATGTATCTAAGTAGATTATCTTTTAAATAAAAATAGTACATTTTTATAATTAAATTAATATCTTGTATTTTGATTTGCAAATAAATGCTATTAAGCATCTTTTCACCCTCTTTAAGAAAATATATAATATTTAAAAACAGTTACCAAAACAATGTTTTTGTTAGATTTGTACAATTGAATATTTGATTATAACATTGATTATAACATCAGGCACACAATAGACTCATGACCTGATTTAAGCATCGTCTGCAAGAGTTGGTGTATATAGACTGGACTGTACCTCTAAACTTTAGTGATTCACTTAAGTTTTTAAACTCTTAACGGCGGCGTGCGAGTGCATGGAAATTTATATTTAAGAAATAGCGCGTTATCAGAGTTTCACTTTCGTTTGAATAATTTAAAAAAACACTCTAAATCAAGCAGTAATTTAGTTTTTAATATCAGCTAGTGCTATCAGTTTGTCTTTTATTTTTTCATTTGAAAGAGATATCCTATTGTAAGAACCTAAATAAAAAATGTTATCGAATCTCAACCTGCCTATGTGGCAGAACAACTTCTTGAAGATTAATGACTTATCAAAAAGTATCACGATTATTTATTCATCTTAATGTAAGAGATCAATTGAAGATAATTCAGATATATGTCTCAACATGTTCTTAAATAGATGATTTTTTATAAAGTTGTACAATTTTTTTTTTGATCAGACTTAACATTTTTAAATTTGTTGTTGAAGATTTTAATGCTAGAATTGGTAAACCATTGAAAGTTGAAAGGGCTGTGATTAAATTTATCATGATGATAAAAGTAAATGAGGGCACGGGTTGTGGAATTCATGGAAAAACAACAACTGTATATTATAAAATTAATTCTTGAGAAAATTAAAGAAGAATGGACATAGAACCATCCAAATAAAGTTACAGCAAAATTAGATTACATTTTGATTAAAAGAAAATTATATCTTATGGTTGGAATGTTTTTTAAAACAATTTAGTACATGGATTTATTATCGATTAATAAGCTGTACAATACAAGCTAGCGCAAAACTAGAGAGAGAAAAATTCTTAATGAAAACACTATTCACAGTTGATATGTGTAACCTTCAAAAACATTCCAATAAATTTTTATTAGAATTTGTAAATTGTTTTTAACTGTTACCATATTTTAAACATGTATCAGCTTTGAATGAAATCAATAAGAGGAACATTTGTATTATTATTAAAAATTGCAATAACTTGCTACAAAAAAAAAAGCAATTTACCAGTAAATTTTCTAAGACAAGATAATGTGTGAAGAAATAAAAGATTAAGATATTTTTAAAAAGAGAACTAGTTAATGAGTTTGTAAAATGTTAGGAAAAAAGATTTAATAAGGATATAAAAAAATACAATTAAAAATTAGCATTGAAAGCTATAGAAGAGAACAATTGTCTTTAAAATGTCAAAAAAGAAGATACTATTAATTGGAAACAATAAGAAAAAAGATTGGAATTATTTTAAACAGATATATGACCTCATTAAATGTGTGAAAGAGGTTTATAAAGAATTATATATTAAGTAATAAAGAACAAGATAACAATGTATGCTCTATAATTACAACATATTTTGATGTGCTCAGAATTATAAATGAAGTGAATCATGCAATTAAATCTATAAATTACTAAAATAGCTACAATACTTAACTGAATTATAATTGATATATTTAAAGAAGCAGATAAAAAAATACAAAAAATATATTAGCAAAGTTATATATCATCCAAATGATAAAGATAGAGGGAATTTCAATAGAAATATTGATATTTAACAAAGGTGATATAGAAAATATTACAAATTAGACAGATCTGACATTTATCATGGTATATAAAATGTTATAAATATATCAAATCACTACCTCATATACACACATTTTTTAAAATCATATAAATAAAGATACAATAAAAGACTAACACCAAGATACATTTTACCATGGTAATTATTAATTTTTGTACACTATATTTTGAATTTTCACCAAAAAAATGAAGTAGAATTACAAGTGTTTTTTAACATTAGTGGATATAATCTAAATATTAAAAAAGTTATATAATAGACTAAGAAATATGAATTGCCATCATGCTATGTTCAGTAATTATGAATAGGCATTTTATTGTATAAACGTTTCTTTAGTGATTAAAGCAATGGATCATCCTTAAATAAAGTAAGCATATTATCATATTCATAAGAATATTTAGCATAATTCAGTAGTAGTGATTAGATGAAATGCTGATCCTAAGAAGCTACACTTTGAAAAAGATATAAGAGATGTTATTTCATATTTTCTAAAATTTTTATAGCAGTTTTACAAAAAGAAATTTCTGAATTAAAATGAGAATTTATTGGAGCAAATGTAAATATAGATTATTTATATTATTTAGATTTTTTTTTGAAATGAAATGTTTAATAAATATTCTCAGAAGAAAAAATAAAGACTGGCAATAATGTATTAAAAGCATAACTACAAATACCTTTCTCATGTAATTAATAAAGATGAAAACAATAGATAAAATTATTCATAGAATTATACTTGGATAAAGTGCTTTTAGTAGTAATATCTGAATATTAAAACGACATATGTGTATGTAATTGAAAAGGAATATATTTATTTGATAAATATATTTTCTCATATCTTTCTTCTGAAACTGAGTCTCGAAAACTTAACAGAAGAGCAGTACAGAAACTTCAAACTACTCATTAAAATAAGTAAAGTTATATTCTAGCAATAATAAAAATGGATCAATAATGAAATATATAGATGATAGAGCAAGAAATGTATCATTCACATGATAGAGAAGAAAAAAAAAGGAAATTGAAAAGGAGATGGACTAAACATATTATTAGATGAAATGATAATCGATAGACAGCTAATCATCTTACTCTAGCTGTTAAAATATTGTAAATCACGTAGAGAAAGATTACATGTAAAGTGAATTGATGAAATAAAAACGTTCACAGATATGGTATGAAGAAGTGCAATTAAAGGCTGAGGAAACTGAATCGAATTTGGTAGCCTTCATTCTTTAGTTACATGTTAGTATTTGAAAATTATGATATTAAATTTACTTTTTAGATATGTAAAATTAAATATTTAGTGATATTAAAAATAATTAATATATAAAACTTTTTATTAAAATATACATATAAAACTGACTGATATATTATAAAACATCAACAATATTAACAACTCCTTAAATAACCAACAAATTATAAAATGTATAGTGCTGATAATATAAATCTATTTAAAAAAAACCAATTAAGTCTAAAAGCATTACTATGATAATTAACAATTTAGATTTCCAAGAACCATATAAATGATCTTGCAAATAACATCCACCTTTGTTATATCAAAGTATATAATTAATGGTTTGACGATATTATTTTTATAACTATAAAATCATAATGACTAGATTATAAAAAAAAATTTTTAATCAAGCTATAATACTGATTGTAAAAAAAGTTAAAATTAGGTGCCCGGTACATGATTACAATGATTACATAATTGAATCCCAAATTTTAATTGATAAAACATAAAGAGAGAAACAAGTTTTGAGATATAGAAAAAACTGTTCTATTATCTAACATAACGTTGGTGTAGGAATACCAAAGTAATGCCATCCTTTATTATGAAATTATTAGGATAAGAAAATAATTTGAACATGTATAACGATTATGTCTCATTGTACTTCAGAATCTTATTACATAAGTTTCGATAAATCAACCGACATTAGATGGATGATTGCTCCACTAGAAATCTGATGCAAATGTTTTTAACTTTTTGCAGATAATACCATTTGATAAAAAGAACGTACATATTATTAGATATTGGTTTTCAAGTCTCCCACTATATGGAAAAAAATTAAAATAGTTCACTAGGTTCTATTACCATTTAAATAAGAGATTTTTATTATTATTTTTTTTTTTTGTAAAATTGTTTAAATACTTTTGTATCATTATATATATATATATATATATATATATATATATATATATATATATATATATATATATATATTGTTGTGTGATCTGATACAAGTCCCCCTCCCCCCATATCTGTCTTTTTTTTTTTTTTTTGTATAAATATATTTAAATGGATAATGCAATTTACTTATAATAAAATAAATATTTAAAACAATATTAAGGCTTTGGAAGAATATTAGATAAATATATAATGTCGTTACTATTATTTGCAATAAGTAAATCCTTACCTTATTTAAATGCGTCTATTATACGAATGTATATACAGTTAGGAACTTTTTTTATAATTATGTTTGTTATAATCTATAAATATACGTTTATATTTAATTTTATGTAGTGTAATTAATTTTGACAGCAGAGTAAATATATTTCTTTTCTTATAAAATAGTTAATATTAATTACAAAATAAACAAAGAAAAATAAACATCGTAATAAAAAATAGTATAAAGTGATTTTAGAAGGCCTAGTATGATATCATTTTAAAGTAAATATATTTCGAGTTTAAAAGGAATGCATTTTATCGCAAGCTTTTCTTCTACGATATCTTGTGTGGAAAAAAAAAGCATGAAAAATAAAACCAAGAGAAACAAAATAATATAGTGATTGAAAGCAGCATAGAAAAATATAGAGATGTGAATGCTTAGAAAAAAAATAGAGCAGCCGTATTGACTGAATTTAAACTAAACATTGTAAAACGAGTGATTTTCAGGACTAAAAATAGCCTTAAGGATGATTTTGTGGCAAACTTCCAATATTACAAATAGATAAAAAAAAAAAAAAATACCCGTTTACATATATATATATAAATTAAATTTATTGAATAATTCTACAATTAGATATAAATATTTTGAAATTAAAAATTATAGTAATACACACACACACACACATATATATATATATATATATACTTAATTGATATTTTTTATTAAACTGAAATTCTCATCTGGCTGTGAATATACTTTCTAGATAATTGTATATACGCATCGCTTACTATATTCTCAGGTCTTATTTAACTCTTAAGTTTAATGTTTGACTTCGTTATTATTCTTGGCTCTTATTAATTCATTAAAATATTTAAATAAACAATGTTTCAATATAATAATCGCACATATACTATCCGCACTCATCCTGACATCAAATCAATTTTACTACCTTGTAACCAACATTTAAAACTAATACTTTACTGTATCTGAAATTCATACACCTGTGAGAAATGTCAACATTATTATTAGGATAGGCAGTGACCCGGGTAAGAGAAAATATATTTTCACTAAGATTAAGGTATGCAAGGATTTATCCCTAGTAATACAGGAAGACATGGGTATACCTAACATTCTCTGGACATCAATAAAGAAATCATCTTACGGTGGAGAAAATAACCAAGTGGGAAAACTCCTTCACTGCATTTACATACTTTATAAAATGGAATCTAAATCTTAGTGATGGAACTAAACTAAAACTACACTAGCTTGGTGGGATTCTTTGTCCATTCACATGTACAAGAGTCTAACACCAATTTGTACAAGTAAAAATTTCACATATACACTCCTCTCACGAAACAATATGCTAAAACACTAGCTAACATTTTTTAATCCTTAATTAGCTTATATCGAACTCACTTTAACTTTACAATAATAATAATAAAAAGAAGAAGAAAAAAAAATGTGTATTAACTTTTAAAACCATCTTTCTATACTTTTATCACATAATGATGATATTTTATCACAACATTCACACCATCTTTATAAAGCATACCAATAAGTCTAAGTATTTGGTAATAATACCTGATCTGATTAAAAACATTTCATTTAACAATATCTCTCACTCTCTTCATAATAAAATGTAAAGCAATAAATTACTATTGGGAATAAGGCATATACAAAATTATTTGATATTAACTTATCTACTAAAAAAAAACACTTAACATAGATTAACTTTAAACTGATATATATGATTATTTTTTTTCTTTTAGATTCAATATTAGAAACTAATAACAAAATTCTACTCATACAGTCATCCTGAATCATCCTTTTGATCTCCCCAATTTTACTGCAGATTCCTACTTTAAATTTTGGTTTGTGTTATCTTATTTGTTTTTGTTCCTTGTGCACACATATTACATTAGATAATTCCTTGAAAAATTGTGGTCTATTTCATTGAAGCACTCCTTGAGACTTATCATTTCTGTTTCAAGTTTTAGGACAAAATCCATGTCCCTTTTAGTTGCAAATTATTCTTCCAAGGCCTTTATTGAAGGAGTCACTCTTATACATGATCAATCCTTATAATGGAATGTAACAAATTTTCATTTTTAGTTATAATCCTTAAGCCATTTTGTTTTTTGGCATTAATTGCACTTTCATAGTTGAAGATAACCAGTTTTTAAGTTTTGACATGTATAGTGAATTAATTTAGCTTCACTGTAGGAAGTCCATTTACCAATGTATTTTTCATTCCATTTATGGTGATTTTATACTTCATATGGGATTTTAGCATTCAGTTCCACCTTATTTTAAGAAATCTGAATTATTTTTGAATTATCAAACTTTTGGATAATACAAATAGATAACTATTTTAAATTTAATAAAATTAAATTTGCAATAATTATTCATAAAACACAGTGTTTAATCGATTTTTCCTGAGCAAAATTCCTCCTGCAGTTTAAGCTTCATTACTTGCAGATCAGTGATAAATTGGGTACATTTGGATGAAAGAAAAATCATGAAGTTGATCACCTTTTGGAGAAGAAAGGATGTGTTTAAAATAGAAATTTACTCTCATTTTGTAACAATATTATAAAATTTAACATAGTTTCTCATCCAGGAAACAGAACGGCAAAATTAATATCAAACTTACATTTTTTTTTTATTTTAAAGTTGCTTATTGAACCGATGAGGCTTCTCTAGATAACAGATGATGAATAGCCACCTTAAAAGATGGATTAACCTTTATACTGTCTGAATATCTTCTTTCCTCTCCTGAGTGATTGACCTGCCAAACCATTTAGTCTATATTTTAATTAGTTGATTACCTTTTTTCCCTAAAATTATACATTCCCACTTCACAAATATCACGTGGTTTTTTTTTAGTATTTTTCCACTCATGGAAGTTCCCTGAAAAAATATAATGAAAAAAAAAAATTTTAAATAAAAAAAATGCAAAGCAACCTAACTTCAAATCCAGAATCTTGAATGAAAATTGGCTGCTATGAATGGATAATCGAAACACATAAATTCTTCTTTAAAGAAGCTTTCCAATGAAATAACAGATGATAATTACTATCCAATAATTAACCCCGTAATTAAAACTCATAATTAAATCTACACATACATGTATTGGAACACACATACAATTCTAGTTAAACCGATTGCTCAATACTTTGATTAATTCTTAATTTTTTTTTTCTATGACAATTTGATTTTATTAATTTTGTATTTTAACTTATTATTGTAAAACTACGATTCTCTATTTACATTCCCCCAAAGTAGTTTCACAATTTTACATTCCCCTTCTTTCTTTTCCAATCTCCAAACTATTAAAATGATTTATAAACATTGCTAACCCTTAACTTTTCAATTATGTCTTTGGCTTTCAAATTACCTTATGAATCGATACTAAATAAAATATTTTTTTACTTATAAAGATTTATGATTAAATGTTTAGTTTGCGTACTAAGTAAAATTATGCAATCCATAATAATATGATTTTAATTCAAACTTAGCTTTGGGTAGAAAACTTGTCTATTAATATATATATATAGTTCATGAGGAAAATTTTATCAAACACTGTCTTACATAACTAAGACTAAAATCTAATGGAGCTTTGGGCAAACCTAAAGGCTACAATGTATATAAAGAAGTTTATTGATCATATTTAATTTCATTTGACTTAATTTATGGATACTGGAGATGTTGAGATATAAAAATTAACTAGATAACTATGGCAACCTAATATTTTAAAATAATATAATTATTTATTATTAATATTAGCATCAAATTAGATATTGATTGTGATCAATTTTCGGAAAAATTATCAATAAGTGAATAAATTTTAAGTGAATAAATTAATAAATATTGGAAAATAATAAAGTGCATCATAAAATCAGCCACTTAAATAAAATCATTATTATTATTAATTATTATGTGTTCACTTTGTTATTATTTGTTACTGCTTATGTAACTATTTGATTTTTCATATATGTTTGTTAATTTATTAGTTTATTGGAATGAATATATATATATATATATATAAGAAAAATGTATTATATATATTCGTTGGTGGGTATAGAAAATGTCATACAAATTCTTTGTTTTTGGTTGAAAATGAAAAAAAAAAAAATATTGATATTGTAAAACATTTTTAATGTATCCATTTTTTTTTAAAACCTTTATTGTTATTTATTAAGTGGAGGCAAATTTTATTAGACTGAATTGAGTTATCATTGAGTTCAATTGAATGGTTGCCTTAGTAACATTAACATCAGCAAAGAGATGGTATAAATACAACTGAAATGCTTTAATTCTAGTTCATATAAACTATCAATTTTATTTTAAAAGTGATTAATTTCTAAAATAATGGTTGAATAAAGAATTAAACTGTCTGTCAATTCATTTGAGGGCAGTTCATTGATAAGATTCCAAGAAAAAAATTGAGAATGTATGATAAAAGAAGGAAGAAGAAAACCCATCAAAATTTGTTCTATTACAAGTAAGCTATAAAATATTCCATTGTTAACATCTAGGATTTCAACTTTATATAATTGTTAAGAATACAAACCCCATGATGCATATATGGATTTCATATTTTTGATCAAAAAATATTACATAATATTGATTGATTTCAGTTCTATGTGATATTGTGTAATGGAAATTTCACCTTATTGACTTGGTAAAATGCAAGGATTTATTACTCATTTGGATCATAACTGAAATTTGTCAATGGAAAAGCATATGTCTCTTTATATATCATTGCAAATAAAAGTAGAATACCAGTGGTGTAAAATGTTGGCTCATCTATCTAACTACTCTTTATACAATAAATTGGACATGTATTTGAATGAAAAAAAAAGGTATTGGAATAAAAGATCCTCAATTTTTATTATTATTTATATTTTTATCTGCTCTACTTCAAGAATTGTTTTTCTTCATTTAAATCGGAAGCAAGGAAACAAGAGCTATGATGGAACAGTGAGCAAAAAGGAAAAATAAAACTTTTGTTGTAGGTTACGTTTATATCTGATTTTTTTTATTTTAAAACACTACGTACGTTTTGTTTATTTTATTTTAAAATATAAAGTTTATTCATGAATACGGGGTTGATTTGATAATCTACTTTCACACTAAAAGCTTAAATAGATTCTTTTTATCTAAGTTTAAATCTTATTCGATGATATAAATTAATTACCGACTCAATATTTTCAAATATTCATTTTCTTTTAATTTAAAATTTAACTTAGGGATAATTGTATAGAAGTGTTTAAATACAATCAACTTTATGTTTCTTCAATTATTTATAACTTATATCAATAGATGAATAAATCAATTTTATTTAGTCATATTTTTGACTATATATTTTATTTAAAGACTGAGTAAGATATCTTGAAGTTTCTATAACAGTTTATATTGTTCATTATCTTACAATATGTTTTGCATCCATATACATATTTATTTATTATTCATTATTAATTTTATAGAGTAATAGACAATCAAATTAGTTATATATTAAAGAGAGATAGTCTTTGTACTTCTTAACTGATTTTAGTCAATTGCATATGTCGTTGTTTGTTTGTTTATTTTTATTACTATCATTATTAATTATTTCAATAAATTAATACTTTTAAATTCAAGTGAAAGCTAATTAACATATGTAATTATTTTTTAAGTGTGCAATGTAAATTTAGATAGTTAAACTTAATCTAAGATCAATCCAATATTGGTAAGTGAAGTATGGTTATACACACACACACACACACACACACACACACAATATATATATATATATATATATATATATATATATATATATATATATATATATATATATATATATATATATATATATATATATATATATATATATATATATATATATTGTTAGACCTAATTTGTTACTAATTTTATATTGTGATTACATTGAAATAGTTATTTGCTTTATGTGAATTAATATCAGTTGTATAATTAATTTCATTAGTTCATGGTTAAATATCAAGAGTTTTTCTTATCCAGTTATAAAAATCTTGATAGATTTTATTTTGTCATTAGTCAGAATAATCTGACTCAATTATCTTTAAACTTCTTAGAGGTGGATATAAATTTAAATAACTATTAAATTTTAATGCCTACCTTTGACTTAAATAAAAATGCCAATAATAATTATTATAAAATACATTTTAATAACTGATTTATAGGAAATTTAAAAGGATGGATAGAATTAGTTGATTATGGTTCAGTAGATCCCCAAAAGAAGCCTATTTCATATTTGATATAATGATATGATTGGATATTAAAAATGCAGGATTATCTCATAGGTCCATTGATAATGTGTTCTTGTTAAGCATTTCATTTTGATATATTACTTAAGCAATGATTGTATATTGATATAAAGTATATTATAGATAGGTTAATGTTATTAAACTTAATGTAAAACTGATTAATGGTTTTATTTTATTTAAACATTAGATATATTGTAAGTTTATAAAATATGCTCTAAATGTTATCATAGCCATTTATAAACTAGTTTATTTAGTTAGGAAATATTATTAAATATCATCATAAATTTACATTACTATATGTAAGATTTGATTAGTAAAGTATAATAGAACTTACTTGTTTATTGATTTGATTTTAATTTTTTTAATTACAAATTAAATGGATATCTTAGACATATATCATTGTTTGGACAATTATATATAATTTTATTGCTTATTGTAGTTTATTTCGGGATTATGAGTAGATTTGGTGATATGTGATGATCTTATTTGTTTGTTTTTTTTAATGCTATCTGAAGTAATTACGTTTTAATAAAGATCATTATCAATATTTTCATTTAGTGAAGTGGACAATCTAAATAATTATGTATTGAAATATTGTTATTGCACAGTGTAACTAAGGACTAAGCTAGATAATTCTATAGAGGCTATAACAGAGTAACTATTTATTGGTACATCATTTACACTGTTATAAATAATATTTAAACCATAAGGCCATTTCTTCATTATGTTTTACTTTATTTTTGGGTCAGTAATAAATGGTTGTATAAAATCTATAACTAATAAACAGATGACTGAATAAGCTTATTTACAAATGGATTTATAATAATGTAGATATAAATTATAATAAACTCATGAAATTGTAATACACCAATGAGTCCAAAGATAGGTATTTTTAGCAGGAAAATAATATTCAATAAATAAATAATTTATTTGCTAATGAGGTGTAGTATGGAATGTAGGATCTAAATATTTTAGTAATAAACTAATTTTGTAATAAAACAATTTGATAAATAGAATAAGTTGTGTAATATAATAGTTTGTGTAATAGATAAATCAAATGATGCTCAGATTAATAATAAAAAATGAAATTTATTAAGATAATCCTTAATGCATTGAGATAATTAAAATAAATAACACAATTATAATTATAATAATCAGCAATTTAACATAATTTATTATAAATTTATAATATATCCTGTCAGATTGCAATTTCTAGATATAATCTATATCTAAAGATCATTATCAAGCATAAGCTCAAAAAGGTTACATATATAATCTTGTATACAATAAAATAAAATTTAATATTATTTATTATATAATTAATACAAAAACTCTGTCAGATAATGAAAATTATTCTACAATAATAAAGCATGATAAACAGAGCAGCCAAAATTCAAAAAAAAACATTAATTATCACACTTTATTTGTATAGAATAAATATTATTTATTAAATATCCCCTGTTCTGTAATCAAGTAATGTTTCTAGTACAATAATTGTTTTATACATCTAAAAAGTTTAAATATTAGCTGTTTTAATTCTTATTTGTTTCCTATAAAAATACTTCAATTATCACCTTAATTTTTACTTACTTGACTTTATTAGTTGGATGGGTATTGAATAAAAAATAGACTGTATTAATAATTACAATTATTTAAAAGGAAGAAAATTTTAATAAATATTTATCAGTGTGTTACTATTATTCCTTTGATTATTAATGATAAGTGAAAGTTCTTGGAGCAGATAATATAGAAAAAAATTATTTATTGGGGTTTGTTACCCAGATCATGACATAATTTTACATTGTTATTCCCTTCTCCCATAGTGTCTTCTTTGACATTCTCATGATGACAAACACAGATGTAGGATTTAATAGGGATTTTCATTATTAGATGATATCCAAGCATTCCTGTTATAAATATTGTGATCCATGGCAAACCAATAATTTCCTGGCTTCAGCAATCAGTATAGCATTTGTTCAAAATACAGCAGAGTTTTGCTGTATTTTGAATTGTTTAATAACAATTATTGTGCTAGTATGAGATAGTGATCATGTGATGTGTAGCATTTGTTGTTATCAATTTTATCTATTCATTGAGATGTTAACTGAGATTTTATATTCTGTCCCTCTTTATGTGTTCTTTATTCACAGTTCATTATAATTTTATTACAAACCCACATTCTAATGATAATAATAAGTAAGATAAAAGAAAACTTTGAAAAAAAAGAGAGTATATGTCTTCTTTTGCTGAGCTTGTATCTGTTATTTAGTAATAACAATAAGAGTCTTTTAAACATTATCTTGAGGAACATGAATTTTTTTCTTTTTTGAGCCTTAATAATGTAATTGTTATTATTCAATATAACTTGGAAAATATATTTTATTTTTAATTTTAATAAAAAGCTATTCATTCACTCTACATTCACTTAAAATTTAATTATATTTATTAAGCATAAGATTTGTAATTGTTTTTTTTTTTATTTATTCATTTTTATACTATATGGGAATAATTTATAATAAATGTGCATGTCACAATATATATATAAACCTTTTATAAACTTTTAGGTACTGTATTTTCTAATATTTATTTATAAATTTTTTATGTATATTATTTTGAAGAAATACAGACATTGATTTGTAGTATATATATATATATATATATATATATATATATATATATATATATATATATATATATATATATGATATATATTTATATATATATATATATATATATATATATATAAATGTAAATTATATCATAGTAGTCCCCATGCAGAAACATATCAATAAAATATCAGCTACAATTCAACAATAAAAGGAGCCTTTTTATTTAACCTTGTTCAACATTAATAATAGTCTACTACAAATAAATCAGTGACTAAAGTATAAGGAAATTAAATTAATCTATTGTAATGATGTGTATTTTAACTTCTGGGCATATTTACTTTCTGTCTGTTTCAGTCACTCATTATTATTACATAAGGATACTTAAAATCTTCTATGGTAGTAAACAGATTCTATTTACTGCCTAATAAAAGTGTCACATTGAAAGCAGATTGCTGTTATTGTACTGACTTGTTTAATTGTAAGGGTTGTTAGATATATATTTATAATCCATGAAAATATTTAATTCAATATATATATATATATATATATATTGAATATAATTGATTATAAATATATATCTATATATATATCTAGAGTTATATATATATATATATATATATATAAAACTCTAGAAAAGTTTAAAATATTATTTATAGAATGTCAAAACAATGTTTTTATTTCATGCATGCCTAGAAAAATAGTTTTTGAATTGAAATCCAGTTAACATGTTTGGTTTGAAGTAAAAGAGTATTACTATTTACTTCAATAATATTGTCAACAAAAGAATTAGTATAAGTTAATAGAGATTTCTGGTTTAGACATAGGAGGATTGACAATTAGTAGTAATTGTTATTTTTCTGGCAACATCAAAAGACATATTATCTCTGTTTACATGGATATAATCTGCTTATTTCTTTTCTTTATATTTAAGTAAATATGCATATAAATATAACATCATGTGAAAATTTTACCAATTCTATTTTAAATAATAATAGAAATACCCTCTAGCTGCCAAGTTTTATAACTTTTTTACAATAAGAGATTGGATACCAAATTTTCACATGATGTTATATTTATTCATTATTAAAATCTTATATATATATATATATATATATATATATATATATATATATATATATATATATATATATATATATATATATATATATATATATATATATAATATCATATACTTATAATGTTTAAATGAAGTTAATTTTTAATATGATCACTAGGTGCTAATAATATTGGAGTAGGAAGAGGCAACATATTTTAATATTTATCCTGTGGCACTTTATATAACTCATATGGATGGCATTGAATTCCATCATAAACTGGAAATTTTTTATTTTGAGTGATATGTCAGTCAATATCTCTTCAAGATTTCTAAAAAATCTTTCAATTATATTATTAACTTGCAATGTCACTTTTTCTAACTTTTTCTTTATTTCAGATCATAACCACCATATAAACCAATTTTTAGCAGCATAAGTTAAGAAATCATGGTTCTCTCTTAACCATACATTGAATGGAATACTAATAAAAGACTAAACTTGAATCAATATTATTTTAATAAATATTATAATAAATTTATGTGTACACAAAGATGTTTACAAAATCATTATTAGTTGATTCACCATTTGAAATTTATCTTCATACAAACTTCAACATGAGCTTAGACTTTTTGTGATATTTTCTAAACGATTTCATTTTCCTAAATGCATTGCCTTCCAATTTAAATATTATTTTTGTCATTTTTAACATTTATTATATGTTTTTAATGTAATATTAATGATGTAATGATTACATCACACTTCTATTGAGATTTATTTGTATATATGTTCATTTATTTGCAATAGAATACTTCAGAAATAAACTTTATACCAAATTTTCTTACAACTGATCTAATGTTTTTATAGTACTTTGAAAGATTAGATCAACATTTTAAATCATTATTATTTTAATGATAATCCCATACTATATAACACATTTAAACTATATTATAACTGAATACTTCTGAGTTTGCATCAATTAACATAATTGAAATGTAATGGTACAATCACTTCTCTAAACAACACATCTCAAATACTAAGAATAATTAAAATAAAATTTTTGTTCTGCATTTTAACCAATAAGGCATACCATATAAAATAACGCATTAAATGTTATTATAAAGGCATGTATAGTAGGGCAGAGTTAAATGTAAACAGTAAATAATTTTATCATTAATAAATACATTAATACAATGGTTTTTTTATTTATTTAAGCATATACATAATACAAAAACTCTATCAGATAATGAAAATTATTCTTCATGTTTAAAGCATGATAAACAAAGTATCATGATTCTGGTACAAACCTGAATAAATAAAAGTGCTTGGCAAATAGTTTTTTGTGATTGTTTTTTTTTTTTAATTTTAGCTACTATGTTTATCAAACTTTATGCATGAAGTATAATTTTTAAACATATATTTAAGTTTTATGATGTAAGGCTTATAACTGTTTATGAAAACCAAATAAAATAATTAAATCATTAGCTATCACTTTTCTTAAATAATATAAATAGACAAATATTAGCTAGATTTTTCAATTATAATTAACAATGATTATATTAATTTTATATTAATCCATAATGGAACTGCATATGCAACATTGCATTCAATTCTTTGCAATTAGTTTGTAGGTATTCAATAATAATTAATTTCCACTATATACAGATGTGAAAATGAAGTATAAATGACTTTTATTAGCAAAAATTTTGATTATTCAACACTTTTTTCTTTGACTTTATTTCTTTTAAATAAGGTGTGATTATAAGCAGCAACAGGGTATTCAATATATTAATGTAGTTTTTTTTTTTTAAATTAAATAATATATATATATATAATACATATTTTGCGGGTTCATCCGTGTTAAAAACTTTTAATATTAATATACTGACATTTCGACTTGGTCACACAAGCCATCCACAGAGTTATAAAACCTCTCATTTGGCTCAGATACATAGATGACACTTTTGTCATTGGCAACATGGAAAAAATAAATTAGATGATTTTTTCTTACATTTAAATAATATGCATCCTCATATTAAATTTACAATGGAGACAGAGTCTGATGGAAAACTCCCTTTTCTTGATGTTCTAGTCACCAGAACACCAAATAGTTTATCTTTTTATATTTACAGAAAGGATACACACACATACAGATATTTGCATTTCCATTCTCATCATCACCCAACTCAGATAGTTTATGTATCTAAAACTCTTTTAAATAGAGCAATTAACCTTTCAGATGAGACACATCTGAAAGAAGAAATAAATAATATTAATAGTGTTTTATTAGAAAATAGTTATAATTACAAATTTATAAAAAAAGCCTTATTTCAAGCCCAAAATAGACAAAATAGGAAACAAAAAGATGATAAATCAGCTATTAGGATTTGTGTTCCATATGTAAAAGGAACTACAGACAGTATCGGACGTATATTAAAATGCTATAATATAGACACAGCATTTCTGCTCATCAAAAGATCAGCAGTATAATAACAAAGCCTAAGGATTCAATCCCTCTTGAATCTCATGGTGTCTATCAAATCTCATGTAAAAATTGTAAAGCTTCTTACATAGGTATGAGTAATCGTCACATCAGTGTTAGGAGAGATGAGCATGCTAATGCAGTTAAACAACACTCTTCATCATCAGCACTCTCACTCAATACTATAGATTCAGGTCATAAAATTGATTTTTCTAGTACCAGGATCATATCCAGATGTGATAATCTCTACCAATGCAAAATTAGAGAAGCCATTGAGATACTTAAAAGGCCATATTGTATCAATAAGCGAGATGACACATGCAAACTTCCTCCTATTTGGAAATTTTTTTTTAAAAAACATTCCTAAATTTAACATTTTTTGCTATTGGTGGAATTTTAACATTTTATTCAAATCAGTGATTGTAGCACCTCTACAACCGTCTTTCTACCTTTTATAACCCTGTGGATGGCTTGTGTGACCAAGTTGAAATGTCAGTATATTAATATTAAAAGTTTTTAACACAGATGAACCCGCAAAATATGTATTTTATATATTTAACCCGTACAAATCTTTGTTTTAACACACACACACACATATATATATATATATATTCATAACAATACAATAATTAATACAGTAAAAAATATTTTAAAATTAATATATATCATAATTTAATAGAAGTACTTTTGACTATCTATGTAGTCATTATTAACTAGATTCAAATTGTATTACAAAAAAAAAACATTATAAATGTATACAAAAAGAATTACATCATACATCAATTTTCCCACAATTCATTAATTTTTAAATTAGCAGCCTGTCTATTTATCAAATGTTGCTTTTCATTTTTTGTTAATTTGATAAATAGACAGGCTGCTAATATAAAAATGAATGAATTGTGGGGAAATTGATTTTATGATGTAATTCTTTTTGCATATATTTGTAATGTTTTTTGTAATACAATTTGAATCTAGTTGATAATGACTACCTACATAGTCGAAAGTACTTCTATTAAATTATGGTATATATTTGTTTTTAAAATATTTTTACTGTATTAATTATTGTATTGTTTTGAATAATTATGTATATTTTATTATAATTGAAATACTGACATTGATTAATAATTTATATATATATATATATATATATATATATAATCAATGTATATATATATATATATATATTGTTGGAAATTATATATATATATATATATATATATAATTTCCAACAATTATTGATCTACTACAGGATAAGGGTCTTTCCAAATTCAATCCACCTTTTTTGATTTCTGATCACTTTTCTCCACATCACCCTAGAACACTTCCTTATTTCATCCACTACTATCTAAAATAGTATTTATTTCTAGGTCTTGTACAATCTTTTGGAATACAGTTTAAAATTTTAACTGTCCATCTATTAGTATCTTTTCTAAGAATATGTTCACTCCACCACAGTCCTTTAATTCTTTTAATGATGCCAGTAAGAACTGTTTGTTCTATCCCATGTATTTTATTTTTGAACTCTTACTGTAACTTCCAACATACATCTCTCTATACTTTATTGAATGGCTGTCTTTGCATTGACCTTCTGGTAAGTGTCCAAGACTCAGATCCATAAGTATAAACTGGTAACATACAATTTTTAAAAACCTTTTTCAAACACATAGGCATGTTTCATTTTAATATTAAATTATTTTTACCAAGAGTACTCCAAACAAGTTTAGTTCTATGATTAATTTTATTCAATATATTTTCATCTGCAGTAATAATCTAATCAAAATATTTATAGTTGTTAAATTTTTGTAACTTATTTCAATGTTTATTTTCTTCTTTTGAAAAAATCCAGCAAATATTACTTTAGACTTTTAAATATTTGTCTTTAATCCCTATTTTTTTACTTTCATTTCACAACTCTTACAATATTTACTGAAACTCTAAACCATTATTTGCAAGAAACAACTACAACATATGCAAAACTAGGTATCTTAAGTATTCTCCATTTACTTATATTTCTTAAGCATTCCATTTTATTTCATAAAATACTTTTTGCAAAACAACTATAAAACATTTTGGATATGTGGAATTATCCTCCCACATATCTTTCTCAATGTTAATATTTTAGTATCATCTATTGCATTTTTATAATTATACTTCAAAATATAACAATATTATGGATCTACATCTTGATAATACAATGCTTTAATCACTGAAGAAATGCTTATAAAATCAAATGCCATTTTATTGATCTACAAATTCAAGAAATAATTCCAATTCATATTAATTGTTCCTTTCTATAACTTTTCTCAATACTTGGATTCTATACTAAAACCACTTTTAAATCCAGCTCGTTCTTTTGTTTGGTTAAAATCCAAAGTTTGATATAGTAGCATTGTAATTATTTTGGTAAAACTTTTGTATATAACTGATAGGCCTATCATATCTAATATCTATTATATCACTTTTTATATATTAATCTTAATACTACATTTTTCTAATCAAATGGTATATTTTTATCATTTAGACATTTGATATATGTTTCCCCATTATTTTATGTTTTTCCTCCTGCAACATTTAAGATATCAATTATAAGCCAATCATTATCTGAAGCTTTTCCTTCTTCATAATTTTAAGTGCATGTACACTTTTTCATTAGAAATTCTAAACATTTTAGAAGATAACATAGTTTGTAGGAAAATTTTTATTTCTTTTTATTGCTCAGTAATTTTTGGTAGAACTCTTCTACACATTTCATGATGACATTTCTTTTTTAAATATAGTTATATCTATGTTTATTGCATAAATAAGTTTTCTGCAAATACCACAATTCTGTTTACTCTCTTGAGAATTATATTTATATATATATATATATATATATATATATATATATATATATATATATATATATATATATATATATATATATATATATATATATATATATATATATATATATATAGTTATGAAACAAAAAAGTGTACTAGGCTATTATTTAATAACCCCACAGATTTGGGTAGAATTTTATCAAAATAAAAATTGAGCCATGAAAGAATGATCCTAGTTTAATAATGCCTCATAAATTGCTGCAAGCTTTGTAACTAAATGTAAATTGGTTAAGACAATACTTCAAACTGCATGAGGAATATGGGTGATATTTGTCTACTTCTTATTTATCATTTGTAATGTATTGTAAATGAAAACAACAATAACGAAATAATATTGACTTATAAATAATATGCCCCTGATGGACACCCCATTTGTAATAGAATAAAATGATAACAAAAAATGAGGAAGATAAACCTTAGTATTCCTCATGAATTGAGATAACGTTTATAACGATATAAACATTTTCTAAACGTTAAGCACTATATGTAACTGAATAAAATGATTTATAAATGAATAAAAATAATGACCTTAATATACTCTACAAATTTAGAAGCTATTTATAACAAAATGAAAGTAATAAAAAGAAAAAAATGAAAACTTTAATCTAACTTGTAAATTTAAAAAAATCAAAAACAAATTGTAACAAAGTAAAGTATAATCCAATAGTTGATCACTAATTATAACTAAATAAAATTAAAATAATGCTAAGAAAACGTTAATAAATACAATACTAACAAAACAATAATATTTCAAAAACAACAATATACCCATATTTGATTAATCAATTGTAATGAAATGAAAGCCATAATGATGATTAAAGACTTTATTTACCTACAGATTTATGTATATTAATCTATTGCTAATAAAATATATAACTTTTTTTAAAAAACTTTATAAATTCATCAACTCAATTTTTCATAAAAAAATGGCTCCTTACTAAACTATAATAAAACATAATGCACAATACCAATTGTTTTAGCATTTCTCACCATAAATATACAGTAATACAAAATAAATTCAACCTTCTAAAAATCTTAAAGTTTACAATATCCAATCACGATGACATGAACTAAATGAAAAATTATTATTTGACATAAATACTATTAACAAGTCACAAAGGGTCATCATTCAAATAAATAAAGTGAAGTTGCTAAACTTTCAATCATAATTTAGAAAAAAATACAATAATATGTCTAATATTACTAATGATTAATTATAATTAAATGTCAATATCAAAGCTTAGTATTTAAATTAAATTTACAATTTTTACCAATAAACTTTTAAATTTAATCATAGTAAATCTTTTCATTTAATAGAACTCAAATAACAGTTTCAATATATGCTATTCCCAATTTTAAAATATACTAAATTTTTATCTTTATAACTAAACAGTAAATTGCTACAGCATTCACCCAATGAATAATAGTTTACAAAAATATGCAGGCATAAAATTATTATCCGCTTTATTTATTTTAAACAATTAATATATTTGTGTTTTATAATATATGAACTATCTTGGATATAAATTTTTATCCAAATAACTTTTGCATATGATTAACAAAACAATTATAATAATATTCTAATTACAAATTAAACATCTAACAATACCAAGTTATTTAATTTATCACTATGTAAAAGTGGGTACCTAATTTAAATGATAATAAATTTGATTTACCATGAAAAAAGCTATATGTAATTGTACAAATACTTACTTACCAATCTAATCACTTAATGCCTAAATTGTATTATGAATATTTAAACCAATAAACATCACATGACCATCTCCTCTTATGCTTGTGTATAACTGTTGCTAAAACAGGCAAATTTATTACAAATTTATTACACATGACTATTATATGTCAAAATATTATTAACCAATAGTTTTGTGTTGTAAAGTGAATGACAACTAAACAAATTTATTTGTTTTAAATAAATTAAAAAATTATTAACAATATATATATATATATATATATATATATATATATATATATATATATATATATATATATATATATATATATATATTAAAAAAAGTAAATGATAAATCGACAATAAACATTCTAATTTAAACTATAATCAAATATTATGGGGTATCATCACTGTAGAAATTAATATTAATAAGATAGGTGTTTATACATCAAAATTCATCTATATAATGTTTAATACATAATATATATTTATGTGAGATGAAAAATGTTGCACATATAAAGTTAATGACTCTTTTATCTCATTTTCATAATAAAATAATTAATTGAAATACAATATAATAATCATAAGTTTACTTAATAATTAATTTAGCTTTTTAAATAAAATATCAACAAATAAGTGTGACAACAGCCAAAATAGTTTTCTGGTTATCTGTTATTTATTTTCACAACTAGATTGTAATTTTCATAATAGTATAACTCACAATGTTGTTTCTAATATAAGTTCAAAGTGGGGCTATAATTAGTTCTTTGTCAATCAGACACTTGAACACAAAAATATTAAAATAGTATTTTATTCTACCCGTATATAACTCTAGTATATGTGTTAAAGTTCATGAAATTAAAACGTTATCCAAAGTTAAATATAATCTTTCATTCTGCACATATGTAACACTACTGTAGGTGTTAAAGTTATAAAAGCAAACATTTTATCCAAGGTTAATTATATTATTTCATTGTGCATGCACATAACACAATTATAAGTGTTAAAGTTATGAAAGAAATCATTTTATCCAAGCTTAAAATATAGTCTATAAGCAATATGAATTTTCAAGTAGACTGACCTTTAACACTACTATCCTGTTATCGCTGTTGATAATAATTCCAGTATATTTCAGTTGTAGATATTTGGAATGTTAATAGGGGCTAGACTCACAGTTAGAAGACTTGAGTAGATTAGTGAAGATTTAGTTATATATTTTGCTATTAACAGAAGATAATATTGCAACTTAAATTATTTAAGAGAAGTTTTAATTTAACTTCCTTATTTACATTTCTGTTTTTCTGTTTTTTTAAAGAAAATCTTTAACTTTAGTCATATGTTTAAACGTAAAATAGAAAAAAAAAATTACACTTGATGTCACTACAGCAGTTTTTCTAAAAAAATCTCTCTGGCAATTGTATTCTGTTTCTTAAACCAATTAAATTTCTTTTCATTTACATATCTGTTAAAATTAAAAAGGAAAATAAAAATAATGTGTTTATCTTATCATATTTTATAAATCAATTCAAAATAAATTAAATAAATCCTTTAATTAAACCAAAATAATCTCTACGATTATTTAAAGACAAAAACAAATGATAATTATTTGTTTTTACTTATTTTGCTAAACTTGATATAATAGACTGCTGGTTTTTACTTTCAGGTTAAGCACATTTAGTATTGGAAACAGGGCAAATATAGTAAATAAAAGAAAGAAAAAGAAGGAAAAAATTACATAATAAATAAGGCAAAATAATGGAATTATATAAACTCATTGTTCAATTAATTTGTACAGGTGTCAAGTATACACAATGCTAGCTATGATAATCAAGTCATATGGAAGAATATAGAGAGAAATTTTAATTAGTTCCACCTAGGTACATATTTTGTGACAACATATAAAGTTACACTATATATAAACATATATCTGATTCTAATCACATTCATCTGTATAGTATTCTAAAATGCACAATAATCCCAATGTCTTTTACATAAACAATAATTTAATGATGCTTAAATGTGAAAAGAAAATTGATTTAAAAGGTGGGCATGTGCGCTATTACAAAGACACAAATATTGGAAGAACAAGTGGAGAAGGATTCATTATAAATATAAAGTGGAAGAACAACATTGTGAGGATTTATAGTGTATCAGACTGAATAGTAAAATTGCTATTCAATTTAATAGCAGATACCAAATGTAGATAATTCAGGTTTATGCCCCAACAAATTCTCATAATGATGACATAGTAGAAAATTTTTATATGGATGTACAAAAGAATTTTGATCAGACATTTTAAATAACAGTTATAAGATATTTTAATGCTCTAATTGGTAAACAAATGAAAGATGAAAGTGTTGTTGGTAAATTTGGTTATGGTAATAGAAATGAGAAAAGACATAGACTTGTGGAGTTTGCAAAAAAAAAAAAACTTCATATTATGAATTCTTTTTTTTTTTTTTCAGAATAATGTTAAAAGAAAATGGATATGGAAACATGTAAATAAAGGTGCAGCAAAATTGGATTATATTTTGATTAACAAAAAATACATATTTCAAGATTGTAATGTTCTTAATAAGTTCAACACAGAAGTGATCATCAATTTGTAAAGTGTAAGATACATGTTAATGCAAAACTAGAGAGACACAAATTACTAAAAAAAAACAATATTTACAGTTGATATTCTTAATCTTCAGAAACATTGTAATAAATTTAAATTAGTACTTACACATCAGTTTCAGGTATTAGTATATTTTGAATATGATTCAGATTTGAATGAAACTAATAAGAAAATAACTGAGAAACTGTTAAAAACAGCCACAAAGATAGCTGATAGAAGAAAGTGGCTAGTGATCAATAACATTTTTACTGAGACTAGAGAATAAATGAATAAAAGAAGGAATATGAAGATTTATAAAATGGATGCATGAAATAGGGTTGAATATCTCAAATTTTGTAAAATGGTGCAAAAATAATCCATAATGGTATAAAAAATATAATTGTGAACTAGCAAGATAGGCTGTAGAAGAGAATAAAAGTCTTAAGGGTGTAAAACATTTTGCTATTGGTAGGAAAAGTATATTGCAATGAGAAAAATATGGAACTATTACTAAACAGAGAGATGGCATCATGAAATGGTTAGAAGAGTTCAATCAAGAATTCTATTGTCATAAAAAACAATTACCTCCTACATCTATTATATCACCTGAATTACCCAGAATTTTAAATGAAAAAGTGAGACATGCAAATAAATCTATGAAGAAAGGAAAATTTCCAGATAATGATGGAATTATAATCGATATATTAAAAGAAGCAGGTGAAGAAATTGAAAGAATTTTGGCAAAGTTATATACCAAATATCTAAATGATAAAGATGTACCAAATGGTTAGAAAAAGGCAGTATTAATATTAATATTTTAAAAAGATGATAAAGAAGATATTAGAAATTACAGACATATTAGCCTGAAATCAGTTTTATACAAAACTTTTACCAAGATAATTATAATTTATCTACAGAGAACATTGGCTTTTAACCAACTAAGAGAACAACCTTCTTTAAAAGTGGTTTAGTACAGTAGATCATATCCAAGTATTGAGAGAATTTATACAAAGAACCCATAAAAATGAGTTGCCATTATGCTTTGGATTTGTAGATTATAAAAAGGCATATTATTCTATAAACAATTCTTCTGTGATTAAAGCATTAATTCATCAAGGTATGGACCCAGGATACTGTCATATTCTGAATAATATTGATAAAAATGCAACAGCAACAATTAGATTACATAGTGATAATAGGAGGTTAAATATTGAGAATGGTGTAAGAGAAGGTAACTCCATATCTCCAAAACTTTTTACAGCAGAGCTGCAAGAAGTATTTTGTGGAATAAAATGGAAAATTAAAGGAGTAATAGAAAATGGAGAATATTTAAGTCATTTGGATTTTGCAGATGATGTAGTTGTTTTTGCAAACAGTGCTTTAGAAGTTCAGGAAATATAGCAGGAGTTATCAAATGAAAGTAATAAAGTAGAACTAAAGATAAATTTTAAAATATTTAAAGTAATGTTTAATGGATTTTCTTAAAAGATGGAAATAAAGAAAGATTATGATGAGTTAAAAGAAGTGACCAACTACAAATACCTTGTTCAGATTATTACTACAGATGGAAAAATAATGGTTGGAATTAACCATAGAATTAAATTTGGTTGGAGTGTTTTTGCTAGAAATAATAGTAAAAGGAAATATGCCTTTGTTTTTAAAAAGGAAGGTTTTTAATAAATGTGTTTTACCAGTTTTTGTTTATAGATCTGAGACAGGACACTTAATAGAAGAGCAATTTAAAGACTTCATACCACTCAAACAAATATGGAGAGATGCATGCTAGTAGTAACAAGAAGAGATCAAAACATAATATATGGGTAAGATAACAAACAGTTATTATGGAAATCATTGAAAGAATTAAATGACTGAAATGGAATTGGGCTGGACATATTGCTAGAAGATATTCATGCATTTTACTCTCACATTGTATAATGTTTTTTTTTTCTTACTGATCATAAATTTCAATACCATTATGATTAGCAATTGGCATATAAACTTGTGTGAATACCAAATCTTTTCAATTAACCATTATCTTTAACATCATAAGTCTATTATCAACACAATAGATCTTTATCATTATATTCCATATTTTCTTTGTAACAACAAAGCCAATCCCATTTGTATTATTTCACCACCAGAATAAAATAACATTCCCGTTATTTATTTATCATTTTATCTCCCATTTTACTTCAATTAATTGTGTTACATCACTATTATTCATTTTAATTTTCCTTTTTAAATGTCTAAGATTTAAGCTCTTGTCAGTTGTTTGAACTCTAATACTAATTTTCAATGTGTCTTTTTTCAATTGATTATTTTCTAAAAATTTTGCAGGTGTACAAACTGAGTGGTCAAGGCACAACAATAAAATACCCCTTAGCAAAGTTTTCACAATCATTATGAATTAATCTTGTTGACATATATGTATATAATAAAAATACAAGAAAATTATAAGTATATAGTTTCCTATTGTTTTATTTGCCCAGAAATAATTTTCATGTCACATAAAATGTTTATCCATCATCCTTTTGCGTCTTCACCATTGTCACCTACAGTAATCTGTTAACTTGGAAAAAAAATGTTCTTGACATAATATCAAGAAGGGTGCTGATAAATTTAATAGTGTTTAACACTTACCATTACACATCCCCTATCACACAAATTGAGACATTTTATAGAAATAAATATAGCTTTGTTCCATTTTCCACATTCTGAAAGTAAATATTGTCCCATTGAAAGTAATCAATTATTTACATTTACTTTGTTATTCACAGATAACCTTCATATGTAAGACAGTCTTCTATTTACCTGTTGGGAATACTCTGAATTTCTTGATAACTTTATTCTCTCTCTCTCTCTCTCTCTCTCTCTCTCTCTCTCTCTCATATATATATATATATATATATATATATATATATATATATATATATATATATATATATATATATATATATATATATATATATATATATATATATATATATATATATATATATATATATATGTCTTGCACTAATTATAGTATGTCCAAATAATTGATTGTTTAATTTTCAGTTTCTCATTCTGGCCTCAGTGAATACACTTTATAAAAACACACACAGATAAAAAAAACAATTACAAACATAATTAAAGGACGAAAAAAGTATATTAATCTTATTACATAATATTAGAATTGTATTGATTACTGCCTCAAGCTTAGTGTTAACAAAGAAAATAAAATATTGAAAGACATAGGGATACACATTTATAATCAATGATTTAATGAAAAATATATATATTTATTTCAGTTGAAATTAATTACAAATTTAGATTTATAAAAAATAAAATCTTAAAGATTTTCTTTTAGCTAAGAGGTTTAAGTGAAAGTGTCATATTTAAATTTATTTTATTTTACTTTTACATATTATAAAAAAGAGAAGCAAAATAAAAGTCATCTAAATATAAAGAAAGAAAAAAGATAATGAAAAAATGCAAATGACAACTTCATTAATTACATCAAAGTATTCATCTCTAATATTAGATAAATTTTGAATTCAACTTTTTGACCTATTTCAAATCAAAGAGTATATATTTTATAATATAATTAATAGATTTTAGATGAAAATAGTTAATCTGTGGAGTTGTACATTTATAGTTGCTTAATTAGAACACTTTTACCTAGAACAGTAACTAATAAATGCTACCTGCTTCAGACCAATAGTTAATATAAAACTGGAGAGATTATTACAATTTCAGTATAAAAGTAGACTGCATTGCATTGTTTTTTATAGTAGAACTAGAGAGGCATTCACAACAGGATATTTTTTTAGGATTCACCTTTTGAATGCAATAAGGCTGACAGTGCTATCTTAACTCTTGACCTAGGATATTTTGACTTTCATTAACTACTATTCTAGATGGATAACTCCATGTAATACATATTTCATAAATAAAAATAATAATTTTACTTTTTTTGGATTATTGTAATATTTAATTAAGTTTTATGGACATTTTTACAGAAAATATAGTCTTTATAATTTAAACTTTGATTTTATTAATGCTTATCTTGCGTATGATGATTAAAATATCATATTCATAGCAATCCTATAAATTTAGTAATTTCATATCAAGAGCATGCTAAATATTAATAAAATCATAGTTTAAATTATAAAGATTCCTATTTTTGTATAAATGTCCCTAACATTTATATATATATATATATATATATATATATATATATATATAGTACCGGACCATACTCCCTGTGGAATTCTTTTCCTAATCTTGCACTGAGAATGAAGTGACCAAGATTCAACAGGTAAAGAAATGGATATCAATTTAGCCGATTGTCTGTACTCCTGTGTATTGGTATTTCTAGCTAAATTGATAGAAAGAGTGGATTGACAGGACTCTTCCAGTTAAAAACACCCTTTAGTTGATATCTTATTTGAATGCCTGAATATTTAGAACAATGGCAAGTACACACCTTTGAAAAATCTATTTACAAAATAGACCTTTGCGCGCCACTTCTAGAAAAGAATCTAAACATGAATTTTTCACCCTCCTAGAAGGGTGTGCAATACCATATGTTCAGCGGAGCATAAGAATAAGATATAACACCCCAGTAGAGTGATATCCCTTTGTGGCTAGCTCAGTCACTCTACATCTAGGGTCTTCAAATGGGTAAGTTAAATGATTATTACAGGTATGTGGTTGATAAGGAAAGAACACATTTTATCAATATAACTAATACTATAAAAATGAAACAAGTTTAATAATGTGATTAAATATTTATTTAGTCCCAAATACCCATTACCGTTTCATATAAATGATGATATAATAACAAAATACTAAATAATTAATTATCCCAATATATATAGATTTTCAAAGCGTTTAAATAGATAAAATCCAAATTTAAATAAGAACAATAATAATTCCCTAAAACTATTGACAATGTTTATAAGTAATGGAAGTGGTCTGAGCTCCTTTTACCCAATAGAAATAAATTTTAATTTGTGTGATTTGATATACAGATATGAGATTTTCGGTCATACAGGCATACGCTTTTACTGATAACTTTAAAACCTTGTTATTGATAGGAAATATAATAATAAAAACTATGCATATTTGTACAATGAAATATATCACTAATTTCATATTTTCAACAAGTCAATGTGTTGCGTTGGCTCAGATACCATATCGTACTCACCATAAGGTACTATATCTATTTCGTTTTGCCAAAGATAAATTTCTATACATGTATATACGTGCAGCCCAATTATACTCTTACCTTTATTTAAATATAAAGTTATTAGAGTACTTGCTTACAGGGAATCTATAATAAATCAATCCCTTCTTACACTCATCGTGAGATGTAGCAGTCACAAAAAAAAAAAAAACTTAAAAAGGCTATCCGGTTAAATACATTTTTAGATATTCAGCATGAGATATCATATTTACCGAATATAATAAGCGTATGTACGCATACACATATATATACATGCATCTTTGTTGAAAATACTAATTTGAAATAGAAAAATTCACTCAAAGGGTTTAAGTAAAAGCTTTACCATTTATGACCGCAATAACCGTAAATTTATACATATGCGAGAGACTCTCTCATTTTTAAATGATAAATAATAATAACAAAAATATATATATATCCAATCGGAAATAGAAAAGTTAATTATTTCAATGTTAATAAATATCTTAAAATAAACTTATATCTGCGTCTTCATTCTTCTCCTCTGGGCTGAGTGGGCTTCAAGTTAACTGGCTGTGTGGTGACGATTTCTTCCATTTAGTAAGGCAGCACTGGTCATCCTCCTGGGTGGTTGGAATTGGCATGGTCACATCTGGGCGGCTTAGGACAGAGAAAGGGTGGTGCACTGACTAGTTGTCTACCCCATGGTCATTTTGCCGGAATCTCTAGTATATTGCTTCATATCCTCTTTTTTTATATATATCTAAATAGTAACGAGGATTATTTAATAAATTTTCATAGGCTGTCTCCAATAGTTATTCGAATCCACAAAGACAAGAGTTCTTAAAAGAACTGTATAAAGGATTTGTTCTAACGAATGTCACTAATAGTACTATTCATAAATGACTCTCTAAGTAGCTGATTGCTTGGAGAATTCTGGAGCAACGAACAGAATGACTTGCCGAGAATGGCTGCCAACGAAAGAACTGAATCTCACTGCCCTGATCAAACTATATCAATCCCACTAGCCCTCTGAGAAGCATGAATCAGCCAATCCTTTCAATTTATCTTATCATTTAGATTATAATATTCCTTATTGATTACTCAGACCACTTGCTCACAAAATCAATTCAAAAGAATTTTTAAAAAGATAACAGTTTAATTAAAGCATTATCAAACATTTTGCTTTTGATCAGATTTTTGCACAAGCAATTAACATTCTTAGTTTACAGAATAAAATTAGTTTTTAGAAAAGTAATTACAAAAAACAAAAAAAAAATATATACACTTATATTGGAACAAATGCTTTTCTCTATTTGAATTTTTCAGAGAAAGCCAAATACATAAAATAACATATCATAAGACATATACAAAAAGGAAATATAAAACCAAAAAAATACATGAGTTTACTACAATATTTTCTATGTCAATTTCATATTAATTAAATTGGTGTGTGTGGGTATTTTAATGCTCAGACCACTCCATTATTAAAATAGCACATTTATATATTTGTTGTGCTTAATATCTACAAATTCATAAATGTTTCTGCTGTAATATTCTTTACAGCAGATTTTGTGCATGGACATTTGATATTGCCTGGCACAATATATATATATATATATATATATATATATATATATATATATATATATATATATATATATATATACGTGTGTGTGTGTGTGTGTGTGTGATAATATTATAATTCAATGTCTGTACTTCTTCAAAGCAATATATAAGTAATTATATAATTGAATCTTTATAAATATAGTAATCAGAAATATTTTAAAAATTTTATCCATTTAGTAGCACTTTCCACTATCCTTGTAGTCTTTGTCAACTAACACTTTAAAAGGCTAACCTTCCCACAATTCTGTGATCTTAACATTTACTGCCTGTCTGTTAATTAAGTCATATATATATATATATATATATATATATATATATATATATATATATATATATATATATATATATATATATATATATATATATAAATATATTTTGTAACCTTACAAAATAATAATGTGCACATAAAGAATAACCTTACACATAAATCATAATAGTGAATGGGATTATAATGTTATCAAAATACCATAGACGATTATATGAAAATAGAGCTGTTTAGCATAAGCATGATCATTACCAAATCTAGGGGAAAGTCACAAAGTGCATTACCAACCTTACATTACATTATCTTTACATTTCTCATGTCTAATATTAAATGAAGTACATTGATTAAACTAACTTCAAAGATGTAAAATAAAACTATTAAAAGGTAGATTTAACTTGTAATTATACTAAATAGTTAATAATCAGTAGAGCTTTTATCTATGAAATGAGTATGAAATTAAAATTATAAGTTGGATGATAAATAAATAAAGATGTAGATGTTTAAATGGGTGATTAAGAACAAATAATAATTATTTATTGAAAATTAATGAACTTAAGAGTGAGGAGAAAAGAAAGAAAAATGTCTTAGAGTGATGAATAGTTATGGTGGTAATAGAATAGGAATCTATGAAGGATGAATCAATTATGACAGTGTCTTAAGATGAAATGAGGGTGAAAATAAAATGAAGTAAAATTCAGATGAGCTATGATGACAATATTTATGATAAAGAATGGGATTCTATACTATTAAGCAGATATTATTTCAAATAATAGCAAGACAATAATGAAATAAAGGCAAGGGGTTCTAAGCTTGACTAATAAAAATGTAGTAACTACTAAATTAAAAAAGGATTATATATTTAAAACTAGAGAGAGACGTTTACATTTTAAAATTCTATTGAATCAACTAAACAATAAGAATGAACATAAGAGATCAAGACAACACATAATTAACTTAAGAAATGAAAAACTAATAATAAAGTCAAAGTTAAAACTATTAATTGATAACTTAATTTTTCAAGGTTCAAATAAATTGAAATATTACTATTTTAAATGAGTATTTGTATCAGTAAGAAGGATTTTACTATTAACCAAATATAGCAAATAAAGTTAGCTCATAATTAAAAAATGGAATTAGTAAAGAATATTTAATTATTCCAATGGCAACAATAAAATAAACTTTAAATTGTATGATGTATTCGTAAATTCTTAATAATAAAGTAAATATAATAATAATTTATAAAGTAACAATCATAGACAATATGATCTGATAATTTATTCAATAAAAAAGATTATTCCAAAAACTAAATATTTAACTCTTAAAATATTATTTGAAAATTATATATATATATATATATATATATATATAATTTTCAAATAATATTTTAAGAGTATATATATATATATATATACACGCTTTTGATCAATAAATAGTAAAATATTATATACTCTACATATAATAACTTGGCAAACCTTATCTATGAAATGTTAACCCATAAAAATTGATCATCTTAACCAATGATGATATTTATAACAATAATAATAATAATGTGTTGATAGCAATAATAATAACAATATGGATAGTGTTTGTCAATAAGGCCATGAAAAACTGGAAACATTTTTAAAACGACATTTATTTACACTATTTACAAACTTATGAATTAAGAAGAACAACAACAAAAAAACATAAATTATATTCGTCAATTATTAACAGAAACTATATAGAACAAGATTTATTTACATAATTATATTATTAAGGGAAGATCTCCTCAGATCTGTTTATTATTTACATCTATTCCTTAAATTGAATTTATTTTAACATACTACATGTTTTACATGATTTTACAAAATTTATTCATTTAAAATAAACACAGGTAATATAATTCCAAAAATTCCATTTGATGGTTAACAAGCTACCAATATTATATTAAAGAAAATAATATAATGTGTATTCTTAAAGCGTAATAATTTATACTACAATATATTAGTGAAACTATTGATTTCCTATTTTATTAATGTACTTAGGATATTAGAAAGTCAACACTACTTTGAGAGTTAATACTACTATTGATTCACATTTCAATCATTAATTTCATACTATAGGACTATGCTAATACTAATGAAAACATCAGTATTCTAAACACTAGGTATAAATAATACATAACAAAATTAATGATGTAGATACTATCACCTCGAAAAGATGAGCACTAGATAACAATATACTAATATAAAATAAATTTTGATAAATATTACTTATCATCATTTGCTTAATGTTAAGTATATTTTACATTTTTAAATACTACTTTTCATGAAAGATTTTGTCGCTATCAATACTAAATTATTAAAACTTAAGAATATGGAATATAGTGAAACACATGATACATTCAGAGATATAATGAGATTGAACTAAGGCAAAAAGAAAATAAATAAACAACATAAAATACAGTCATTTTATGACTGCAAATGGTCAGAAATCTTAGTGTCACTTTTGGGGCACTTTTAGGGACATGAAAATAGAAGAGGCAGTCAACCCTTTATTTAAATAACTATACAAATGCATTATAAGAATATGGCCTTAATCCACTCAAAGCTTTATGGTTATCATTCATGATTCACCCATGATAATCATTTCTATTCTCACTCAAGGTAAAGGAACAAGTACACTTGACAAGGTGTAACATGGATATACTGCATATCCAAATATTATATACATATCATTATAATCATTCAACATGAAACAATCAAATCTGATACTAATATCATTTAACATATACATGTAAACATTAAGCAAAATGTGGTATATTACTATTTAAAACATAAAAACTACAATTATCAGTTTCAATTCAAGAGTTATCCACAACTATAACTATCATTAACTGTAACTTAGTTAGTATTATATATAAAATACCATATCCAGTGTACCTAAATTGACTAGAGTTGACTAATACACTTTTATTACTATTCAGGAATTTCAGCTTTTATCAATGAGAAAGAAATATATTAATATAAATTGTAATAATTTATTATGAGTAATTTTACCCTTTTACCTGTGATAATATTTAAGATATGAACAAAATTTATACTAAATAAGATTACCTTTACTTTTTTTTTAAAAAAAGTTTATATTTACACTACTGGTTTCATTTTATACATAGACTGATTTTGCATCTATAATGCAAACATACATAATGTTATAATAAAATACATGTTAAATTAATAATAATAAACAATCATTATATAAACCTTTTTTCACATTTATTCTTATAAAACAAAGAGAGAACAAAATTTTGATTAAAACCATTTGAAATTTGTAGCATTATTTAATTTATAAATATTCTTTACTATTTTAAAATTACCCTATTTATTTTCTATTATCTCATTTTTTTCTTTATCAGCATGGCAAATATTTATTTTCTTATTTTACATTTAATAAGTATATTACATGAAGATATTAGCATTTACTTTTAAACTTTTACTGGACAATAATCTGAACATTTATTTTTTACATGTATTATTATGGCTTTTATTTTCTTTACAGAAATTTGTGAGAAATCCTTTCAATACATATTTACTGATCCCCTATGATATAAGTATACTCCATACTTATTCATTAATTTAACTAGTAATACTGGTACATTATTGGATCTTTAAATTATTGTAATTTCTTCTGTTAACTTTAAATGCATTGATATGCAGGAAATTAAGAAGTTGAAAATGTGCATTGCTTCTTCTTATTATTATTATTATGTATATATGTTTCTTATATTTTATTGCATGATGGAACCATTTAATAAATAGAACATTTATAAATTTGATAATTACCATGTGGTTAACATAGTAATCAATATAATAGAACTTAAGTTAACATTTAATTCAATATTGGTGAAATACTATACCTTAATTTATGAATGTGTTAATTCCACTTAACAGGTGAGGGTTTTAATGGCATATCTGGTTTTAGGCCAACACAATTTCAAGCTAACTTGAGAAAACTTTTAATGTCAAGAAATATAACAAAATATTTTCAAACCTTCAGTGATGCAGTATCCTGATTTATAATTGTTAAATTAGGTGGTATAGACTTTTTAATAACTTTTAGTTCTCCAGTTCGTTTCCATTTATCCTTTGTAAAATCTTTGCTGGCCTATTTATTAACTTTTACCAAAGGTCTGATTGTAAAAATTAACAGACCAATTAAATTGTTGTTATTTACATACAATTAATAACTCTCCATCAATAAACATAAATGACAGCTAATTAAGGTATTCAACACTATCTTAGATTGCAATAAAAATATTCTTAATAATTAATTGTACATATTAATTTAAAATAACTATAATTTTAAGTTTGTTTGACAACTAATGTTTAATGATAAATTATTAAATATTTCTATGGTTCTAATTTACTAATATTGATAAATTACATTAATATCATTGAAATTAATTCATCTGACAGACTTATGTAAAACGACATGCACATTCTGGGAGATGCTAACACATACATTGAACATCCCAATTCTTTATCATTTACAGAAGATTTATTTATAAATTTTACCTATTTTATTCTATAATCCAACAATCATGAGACCACACCACTGATATTATACATAGATTTAGCATTGAATAATCATTATTAATAAAAAAATAGAATTTTATTTAATTGACTATTTAAATGAGGCTTGACAAAATCAAGCCCAACCAAAAGGTTAATATATATATATATATATATATATATATATATATATATATATGCTATATATATATATATATATAGCACTGGGTTCTATTATGGGTCAATTGAAACACTGGTCTCTTAGACAAAGAAGAACATATTTGGAGAGTATGTATGCCCAAACTATAGCTATATATATATATATATATATATATATACTATGGCTATAAATATATAACTAGCATTACATTTCCAGGACATAACTTCTTCTCGACTGTTGAGTTCAGCACCAGAGTTCAAAGCACTTTTTTTGTTTCATGTAAACACAGGCGCCAGGTAATTATCCAAGAATGAATAAATAATGCACTTTGAACAATGGCCACTAACTCAATGCCTAAGTTTTACTCATAGACTAGCTCAGTTATTTGTAATTACTAACAGATTATACATAATTAGTGGTGAAAAGAATTGTAAGAGAGATTGGTAAAAGAGTTGATAAAAAGAATTGACCGACAAATAGAGTTCAAGTTTTAAGACAATTTATTAACTAACATTAATTTACTAAATGTAAACATCTTTATAATTTTTTAACTAATATAACACATGCACATTTTAAATTAACACACTATAATATATATCTTATGAAAAGCATAAATAATGTTTGATGTTTATAAAATCATATAGCATTCACAAACACACAAATCAATAGTTTGTTTTATGCATGATTATAGAGTTCAAATTACTTGTCTCTGGAGGCTTTATGAATTAAAGCAATGGCTATTATGGTACAAATGAAAATAAGCAAATGTTTTACCTAGGATTTTGAACATAGATTTAGAACTTTGTTTTCTTCTTGTTTGCTGCTTCCATTATAAATACTTCCAGCTGGCTGGGATGTTTCCTTGATGAATTTCCTTATTATTCATGATTATTACTATTGGAGACAATTAGTTATTGACAGAGATTTCCAAGTTGTTATGCTGACATTATTTCATGGGCAGATCTTGCTGTTTTTGTTGGACTTCAGGCTGTGAAGAAACTGTGTTACCAAAAGCTTCTCAGCACTGCATTTTGTTTCTGGATACAATTAACTCAACAGATTGTTATCTCTTGACTTAACTGACTCAATTAATTGTCCGATAAAAAATGTCTATTTAGACCTGCGAGATGTTGTCCTTGTAATATCATCTGGAAATATCTGTTGTTGAAATTCCTGTGATAATCCTTTGACAATGTGTTTTGGAAGATCGTTTAATTAGTAATAGCCATGCAAAACATGTTGTTTTATATTTTAATTAATAGCCATCACCTTGTGTTTTAATGACAACTTCCATTTATTTTTTAATATTTATTTAATATGCATACATTTATTTTTATTTACAATCGCACATATATATGCACATATATAAATAGTTTTAAGATTACTTTTTTCTTTAAATCGAATGAAAAGAGATTTGTATGTTTTAAACTTTAAATTATATTTCGACTGATAATAATAAACTCAACTTCTTTTTGTAAAACTTTTAGTATAACTTTTCTAACCAAAACTCCCCCTCCCCTCTTTTAATCAATTATTTTCTAACTATTATTTCAAAAACTAATGATAGAAAACTATTAAACTGTTAGATACGTTTTCATTTTCAAAAGATTATTTTAATATTTTTTTTTTAGATAAATTATCATGTGCCAATATCAATATTGGTACAATATATATATATACATATATATATATATATATTGCACAATTCTGCACGAGTTCTAAAATGGGTATTATATATATATATATTAAAAACTTTTTTCTGATTTTGTGGGTTATTGATTGTTTAAAGTTGTCAAGCAATATTTTATCTTAAATTTAAAAATATTGTAGACACAACAAAATACAAAGCAATTCCCAATTGATTTTTCTATTTTAAAAGTTGTTTATAAATTTCAAAACATATATTTTAATAAGATACAATAGTGTTATCTCCAGCTGCATATTTTAAAATGAATAGATTTATATAGGTAAATGGCAACTTACATTTTCATGGGTGTGTATACATTAAGTGATGTATGGATTTTAAAATTATGAAAATTTTAAGGTAATTTTTGTTATTAAATATATGTTATTATAATAATTATTTTTGAAAATAATCAAGTGTACTTTTTTATTTTTAAAAGAAGAATTTTAAAAATCCTTGTCATTATTTTTTATTTATTTTAATATTTAATATTTAATGGAAAACATTTGGTTTATAATGTTGACTTGTTCAAATGGACAGTAATCGCTCAATAAAATAAAATATGTAAATTTAGAGTTCATCGATGGGTATTATAACAAGTCATGATATAATTATTGCAAAAGTTAATTAAAAAAATATATAAGCATTTGAATTAACTTATATACTTCTGGTTATATATATATATATATATATATATATATATATATATATATATATATATATATATATATATATATATATATATATAATAAGAATGTTTTAAGTAAAACAACATAACAGAAGAATAAACACGAAGATTTGATGTTTAGTTTGAGATATATAAAATGTCTAAGGGAAATATAAAAACTAAATAAATGACTTTATTTACTGGAACAAACTTGTAGATATTTTATTTAAAATGCTGATAAAGTGTTATCCATGTAAATATAAATGTGTGTCTATATCACTAGATTAATTTCAATAAATCTATAACTTGCCAAAGCTAATGGAAAATAATTACTTTATCAAATGGAATAGTTTTTTTTAAAAAAAATGCTGCAAAAAATTTAACTTACTATTTGTTAATGAAGCAATCATGAAATGAAGAAATCAAGTCATATATCACATGACCTAATTTAATAAGTTTGTATTACAAATGGTATCTAATGAGATTGCCAATAGCTCTTAAAAAAACTTTTCAGAATATTCAAAACTCCAGACCTCTCTGAGAAAGCCAGAATCAAAACTTGTCTGTGGTTGGGAATATTTTGAAATGTTTCTTAAGAGCTAATGGCAAGCTCATTAGATAATATATACCTTGATGCCAACAAATGAAATAATTAACAGTTAATAAATGCTGATAAGTTTTAACCATGGGAGTGAATATGTACATATATCTATATTTGTGTATCAATCAACCAATAATTGATAATGTTAAATAAATAACTTTAAATATGATAATTATCATTTTAAAAGAAATAATATTCATTAATTAATGACAACTACAATTTGAAATCTTTCCAGGAATTATTAATAATCAGTTTTCTAAATAAACTTTGGATATTCAAAAAAAAAAAAACTCTTTTGGAATTATTATATTTTAAAATATCAGATTCTCATATGGATTTATAAACTTAATAAAAGTGACTAGAGGAGACTTGATATTTATCAAATATTGATTGTACTGGTTGTACATTTTATTTATGTAATTATTTTGATTTAATATTACTCTTCTTTTATATATATATCCAAGAGATTGTATAACACACACACACATATATATATATATATATATATATATATATATATATGTGTGTGTGTGTGTGTGTGTGTGTGTGTGTGTTTGGTGTCTATTTAAGCAAAAGAAAATCTTAATAATTTTGAATTTTATAGATTTTAATAGATTTTATTTAATAATTTGTTTTGTTTGCTGATAAATGCCCAATAGATCAACTGTAACAGTTTAAAAATGTTATATGATTTTTATATATTGTATATTGGGATAATAGATAAATGAATATTTTTCTCTGGTTTGAAAAAAAGATGTTTAACCCTACCATATTTACCTATATCTGATGTTTTTCTTTGTCCCACACAATTACATAAAATATATTCTAAAATGATTATTATTTATCAGAAAATAACAAGTTTGACTTCAGTTGATAGATATCTATGTTTACTACTAAAATAAATTTTAAATGTTCACATTTTCTTTCTGTAAATATTTAAAAAATGAGGATGTAATCAAAACAAAGCCATACTACATCATTGTTTCTAGAAAGATTATTTTCAGTTTATAAAATCAATGAAATTTTCTTTGTTTCTAAATATTTTTAAAAACTTGAATGAACAGATATTTATTTATCTAGTATCTAATAAATTATATTTTAAAAGTTTACATTTTTTAAATATTTATTGCAAAATTGCAATTACTTTCTTTCTCATAAATATAAGTAGATTGTTTATGTCATAGCAAGTTTCCAAATTTGCTTCATGCCATACTTATGTTATCTGCTAATATAATGCAATATTTTTGAAAAATAATGTATTTCAAGTCAAAATGAGTTATTAATAATTTATATTTGTTGATATCCAATAAACATAATGTAAATTATTTTAAAAAAATATCTAAAACCATAATAAATTCTTAAATAAACATGTTTTTGCTTCTTTGAACATTTCAATGTCATAAAATGCTGAATGTTTTACAGCATTGGTAACACATAATGGCTGATCATGTCAGGGTGAGGCTAATGTCTCTTATTAAGGCTGGAAATTTGAATTCTATGTTTTTTTTGCGAAAAATTCAGCAAAAAATTTATTATATTCAAATATACCACTTTACACACATATTCATGTATAATACAGAAAAATCCACTAGAAGGCAAATTAGCCAAAAGACATTTCTCTGTCATTTGAAGTATAAGTGGGTTAATATCTTGCACTATTTTATAGTTTGAACAAATATAATGTTCTATAATACATTAATTTAAATTATTATAACATATTTATTAATTGATTATTTTTGATTTTGTATATAAAATTGGTATTATTTATTAAATTCAAGTTAAGAGACATTCAAATTAATAGACATATAATATAGTAATCATAAATTCATAGTCTCATTTAAAAGATAAATACATAAAACCCTATTAGCAAGTAATATAAATTTTATCATTGTACTAAACTTTATTAAAATAGGCAAAACTCACTATATGTATTGCCACACAGAGCAAGCTAGAGTAATCAATGGATGCCAGAAGACATGTGCATAAAATCTCCATCTAGTGCCTACTCATCCAATAACCCCAGACTAGTTTCTGGCTTGTGGTTTCATCAGTGAGGGGCCTTGAATCTGAGAGCACTGTACCCAGACATTAGGATCTAATGCAACCCTCCAGCAATTACATTTTATCTCCACTTAAATAAACTGAGTCTTAAATTGAAAACATGTTAATATTTTTAATTCAAGCCCATCAGCTTATATAATCATATAGGTGAGAACTCAGTTCAGTACCTATACATTTTGGGGTATTTGGTTCTTTAATAACCATAGCCACCACTATCCTATTCGGCAGGATTGGTCTTAAGCCAATAAGTATCACATGAACACCAATTCTTAAGCTTGCTTTTAAATGTTATTAAAATAGGCAAAACTCAGTATATGTCTTGCCACACACAGCAAACTAGTGTAATCAATGGATGCCAGAAGGCTTGTGCATAAAATTCACATCTAGTGCCCACTCATCCAATATCCCAAAACTAATTTCTGGTTTGTGGCTTTCATCAGTGAAGAGCCTTGGATCTGAGAGCATAGTACCTAGATCTTAGGATATAATGCAATCCTCCAGCAGTCACCTTTTATCTCCATTTAACTACAAAACTATGAGTCTTAAAGTGAAAACACCTTAATATTTTCAATTCAAGCACTTATATAGTCATATAAGCTTATATAGCTTATATAGTTATAAGCATGCATAAGAAATGGTGATCATGTGATGTTTATTGGCTTAAGACAAATACTGCCTAATAAGATATTGGTGGCTATGGTTATTAAAGAACCAAAGCCACCAAAATTATTTCAGACATATATGTCTATATAATATGATGGGCTTGAATTGAAAATATTAAGGGGTTTTCAATTTAAGACACATAGTTTTGTGGTTATGTGGAGATAAAAGGTGGATGCTGGAGGGTTGCATTAGATCCTAAGATCTAGGTGCAATGCTCTCAGATCCAAGGCTCCTTTCTGACAAAGGCCACAAGCCAGAAACTAGTCTATGGATATTGGATGAGTAGGCATTAGATGGGGTTTTTATGCACAAGCCTTCTGGCATTCACTGATTACTCTAGCTTGCTGTGTGTGGCAATACATATAGTGAGTTTTTCCTGTTTTAATAACAGTTATAGTCAAGCTTAAAAAACGGTTATCATTTGGTGTTTATTGTACTAATGTTTCCTAATAAATAAACATGAACTTAATATTTTTAATGAACAGTCATTAGTAATAGATTTCACTTAACTCATTTATTATATTAAAGTTTTGGATTACTTAATTTTATGGCATTATCAATTTTACCTAGCCAATTTATGCGATTGTACATTTGGCAATGTATAATTAATACTATTTTAAATTTTAACTTTATACAATTTATCAGGCATATGAGAGTAAATATTCCTTTTGATCAATTTGTTCTATTATAGATTTTAATGTTTATTAAGTTTGTATTTCATTATAATAAATACAACATTTAAACCTTTCTTTATTTATCTGATTATAGATTTTGATTGCTCAAATACTAAGGGCATTATCAAGAGGAATTCTCATGTTCTCATTTTATATCAATACAGATTTGAAGCTCAAAACTATGGTAGATAAATCAAGTCTCTTTCTTATTTTTTGTTCATTTTTCTTCATTAGATTGACATCTCAAGTTTAGACACATAATAAAGCCTATCTTATCGCTCTCATTTCTCTACTATTACAATATACATGCATGTACATGCATATATATATATACTGAATAGAATATAAAATATAAGCAAATTTATAGACAACTTTATGTTTAAATAATAAATGTATTTTCATCAAACCAATTTTCATTCAAAATTGAATCTTATCAAGATGTTATAATAATTCAAAATGTCACGTGATATACATACTATCTTAGCACACCATCTACTTGTCAATCTTAACTTTAAAAATGTTTTTCTATTTTCCAATTTTTATTTAATGTCCATTTTCCTCCAAACTTTACTGACACTTGTACTAAATTCATACATTTCTTTTTATTTTCCTGTATATAACTTGCATCATATATTTTCCTTTCTTTATAAATTTTAATGGCCTTTTTCAAAAAATGACAAAATGGTCCTGCTTAACTTACTTATTTAGAAGAAAGTATATAAGAAAGACAACACAATGGTTTTGTAAAAATACCTTCAAGAAGTATATATATATATATATTGTAACCGATTGAGTTACATAGTACACCTTCAAGAAGTATATATATATATATATTGTAACCGATTGAGTTACATAGTACACCAATAATAATATAGTGTATGTGCATATATATATATATATATAATAAACTAAAGGAAGATTAGAAATAAACACAGACAAAAATTATAGTAGATATTTTCTACATTTACTGAAATAGAAATAAATAAATAATAACTCTGATTTAAAATATTATTTTATAAATTAAACTTTTAAAAGGTCAGAATAAATATAAATATTGTATTATTACTACTACTACTACTACTACTATTATTATTATTATTATTATTATTATTATTATTATTATTATTATTATTATTATTATTATTATTATTATTATTATTATTATTATTATTATTATTATTATTATTATTATTATTATTATTATTATTATTATTATTATTATTATTTTGAAATGTAAAAACACCATACTTATTTTTGGAATATTTTAATTAATTAAACAAATTTTTTATCTATTAAAAATCCCCTAAGTAAAAGATGTATATAGATTCCAAGGGATTACAGAGTTTTTAAGCAAGGTGTTTTTATAACACCTCAGATGATTTTATACAAAGAGCTGATAAAAAATATCAGCCAGTCTGGATAATGATTTTTAAGAGAGCAGTCGGCAAAGTTGGTTATATATTTTGTTGCAGCTTGTTGAAGTTTGCAGCAGTTGGTTGTAGCTGACTGTAGAGTTAACAGTCCATCTACCATGAATTGATATAGCTGAAGACAGGACAGCAGATCCAGAGCTTTTAATATTTTCCTTCACAGGAGTTTTGATTTACTTGAAGCTGCGTCACTTCTAAATCAATAGGCTAAAAAATGAGGGCAAAATAGGTAGCAGATTCATATAGTCCTCCTGTGCAGATCTAAGGGAGCACAGTCCAGTAGCTGCCTTATAGTGTACTGCAGAGTTTTTATACATGAAGCCAGGGTCACTTCAAATGAATCAACTAGCTGCTTAAATATGTTCTAGAAGACAGTTTGACAATTGATTGGACTACAAAAGTAAGCACATGGTATGCCCACTAATTACTTGAATAATTTTCCCTGATGATGACAATACACTAGGAATTATATTTTTTCTGATGGACTAGAAACCAATCTTAACAATAGAAAGCATGAAGAAATTGATGTACTTATGCTACTGTTTATCTATACATGGAGGGAACCGCTGATAAACACATTGTCATGTGTATATACAGTGAGTTATTTTATCATAATATTTCTTAAAATGTCTTTTAAAATTATAAATTAATAAATTAAAGCAGAACAAGTAAATAATTTCCTTGAGTCAGATGTCTAAAAGAAAGACAATTTGATATATATTTAAAGAAATTGTTTTGGTAAATCTTTGTAAAAAAAAAATGATATTAAAAGAAGAATATACAAATGCAAACATAATTTTGTTTGAATTAAAATCGTAAAAACAACTCTTTTAAATTGGTCTAAGAATGCTGATAATTAATCTATAAGTATCTGTCAAACAAAAGTTGACTTTATTTAGTTTGATAAAAAAAAACTTATAAACTGAAATTAAATTTTAAATTATATATTTTGTTTATACACACGTATACGTGTGAAATGTATGTGTTTTCCAAATGAATTAATTATGAAAAATATATTATTGTAACAAGTTTAAATAGGTAAAGTCAGTGTGCGTACATACAGCACACTCATATATGTAAAATTTTAATTTTTTTTGATTAAATGTCAATTCATTTTTAATATTAACTGTATATTAGAAATCGCACGTTTGTGCACACATATATGTAAATCAATGTAATGATCTAAATGTTGAATAGTAATTATGTAAATCACAAATGTAATAAATATTTTATGTTTAATTGAAATGTATTCCTTGTATATTATAAAAACGCACATCTGTGTATGAATATATATATATATATATATATATATATGTGTGTGTGTGCGTGTGTGTGTTTGTAGAAACTAATTGAGAAATATTGTAAAACAATGTAATAACTTTAGTTGTGTACATAATTTTGTATTCTTTTCAAAATCAGAATCAAATCAGAATCCTTAACCTATAAGACCTTAAATACCATTTTTTATTGTTATTAATAAACTTATTTAATTGTTAAATATGTATTCCATCATCTCTTGTTCACATACAGTAATATATCTTGTATTCTCTGAGCTAGATTCGAACACGGATAAATGGGGTTGTGTAGTTAGTGCTTTGGGGCATCCAGAGATGATCAATCATCTTCCTGGTTGGTGCAAGAGAATACTCTTTAAAGCCCATGCACTATATTTTATTTTAGTTGTCTTGTTAAAAATTTAAGTTTATAGTTGGCCAGTACAAGTGGCCTGAGCATTGATGATGATCAGCATATTTTGATGTCCCAGCATTATTGTTTAGATTTTCTGCTTATGTATTCTAATGGATGGGCAATAAGCTGGTGCAAGTTATTTTTAAATAATTGCCCAAGCTGGCAAAAGCTCAATAGTTAGCCTGGTATGCAGAAGACCCATTTCCAATCCAGTCACAAGGTTGACTGTTGATTTATAATTTTTATTGTTCAAATCCAGTCATAGGATAGACTGTTGATTTACTGTATTGATGTATTATATTATTGATCATTCACAATGATGAATGATTATTTATTTTGTGTAATTTACTTATACTTACTTTTACACTATAATGCTGTTTGGTAGTTAATTATGCTTTTAGTTAATCTTCTGAGTTATCTGTCTGATCTCTCAATGATCTCATGATGTCATGTTCCACTATTTTTATGTAATTATGCTATAAATAAATGCCTGATCAAATTATTGTGGGTAAATTTGATTTTGCTGATAGTAATGAGTGGACACATACCTGTGGATTTCACAGAAAAAGAAAAACTGTATGTTATAAAGTCTTTGTTTGAGAAAAAAAACTCAAATTAAAACTGAAACATGCAAACTGGAATACAGAAGTATTGGATTATATGTTCACTAACTAAATTTTAAAACTGTAATGTTCTTAATAAATTTGGCAAAAATATTCCTTTCGTTAATGAAATCTAACATAAGTATTAATTCAAAAGTAAAGACATAAAAAAATTAAAAATCATATTAACAGAGAATATTGGTAAACTCTAGAAACTTTAGAATGACTTTAAATTAGAACTTACAAGGGATTTTAAAATTTTATCAGTTTTGAGGATTGTGCATATGTGAATGATATCAATAAAAAATTAGATAATATACTAATACTAACTAAAAAAATAATAACTAGTACTAAAATAGCAGTTTACCAGTAAATTCCCCACTGAGACCAAATAATGTATCAGTAAAGAAAAAAATTAAAATGTTTTAAAGTGATCCATTAACCAAGATTCAAATATCTACTGTTGTGTAACAGGATACAAAAAAGTGTTAATAAGAATATAAAAAAATATAATTGTGAATTGGTAAAGAAGTCTGTGGAAGTGAATAAAAGTCCTAATATATATATATATATATATATATATATATATATATATATATATATATATATATATATATATATATATATATATATATATATATATATATATATATATATATATATTGCAATTGGTAGGAAAATTATTTTTGCAATTGGAAGAGAAGATATAATTATTATTAAAAGGAATTTGACATCATAAAATGGTATGTAAAACGTCATTAAATAATTATATACTTATAAAAAACAATGTATTCTCTACAATTGTTAAATTTGCTATAGTGAAGTAAGACATGCAACTGAATCTAAAAAGAGAGGAAAAGTTCCAGGAAATTGTGGAATTATTATGGGGATATTTTAAAAATAGCAGATGCAGAAATAGAAAAATTGTTAGAAAGTTATACAACAAATGTCTAAATGATAAAGATATTCCAGATTAAATTCTATGAAGAATATATTAGAAATTATTGATCTACTAGTTTTTATTTGTTTTATACAAACTATTTAACAAGATAAATACAACATGTTTACAGGAACTACAATTTGTAGTATAAATAATGAAAAAAAAACACTGGTTGTAAAAGACTTTTTAGTACTGTACAGCACAATAAAATATATAGAGAAATTATAAACAGAAACAATAAATATAACTTATCATTATGCTTTGGGTTTATAAATTACAAAATGTGTTTAATTCTAAAGGTTAATGTGCTAAAAACATTAAATCATTAAGATATAGATTTAAAACAGAAAACCATGGAAATAAAAGTAAAATAAGTTTAATTAAGTGTTTTACATTTTGAAGATGATGTTGTTTGTAATAAATTATTTAATGTTTCAGAAAATATTGCAAGAGTTACCTGATGAAATTATGAAAATTGGCCTAAAATAGATGTTACAAATATCAATAAAGTTCAGTCTATTTTATCAAAAGAAATCATAAAGATTGATAATGATGACTTAAAAGAAGTTAATAACTATAATTACTTTGAACATATTTTTAATAGTTATGGAAAGATGTTCAATAAAATTAAGTATTGGATTAAATTTGGATGGCTTATTTTTCATAAAAATACTTTAAATATTAAAAACAAATGCTTGTCTGATAAGAAATGGTTGTTTATTTATTTATATATATATATATATATATATATATATATATATATATATTGCAGGTTCATCCTTGTTAAAAACTTTTAATATTAATATACTGACGTTTTGACTTCATTACACAAGTGGATGACTTGTGTGACCAAGTCAAAATGTCAGTATATTAACCCCCAAAATATGTATTTTATATATTTAACCCGTGCAAGAAAATCTTCATTTTAACATATATATATATTATTACCTGATTTTAATTACGAAACTAAAAATTGTTCCCTTAGTAGAAGAGCAATTCAGAGACTTCAGTCACTTATAGAATTATGACATAAATATTTTAAGAGTAAAATGAAGAAGTCAAAAATTAAATATATGAAAGAGAAAACAAATAAATATCACTGACATCATTGAAACCAATTTTGAAACTAAAGTAAAAGTGGGCTGGACATATTTTTTTAAAAAACTGTTATAATAGTAGAAATACAAAAATTTAATTAGTTTCCTACAAATTGTAAAAGACCTAGAGAGAGACAAATGTGTTATAGATGAATAAATTAAGGAATATGACTTGTTTGTTGTGGAAAAGAGAGTTAGAGATTGGAGAACTATTTTAAACATGGAGAGATCTTTATTCTGCAGTATATCAAGAATATAATAATGGTTGAAAATTAGTTTATATCACATACAATTTTATAACGGCACAACATACATTTGTAAAATAAAACAGATAACAATAATTATAAAAATGTAACTAAGCAACTTTTTAACAGCCACAAATTTTTCATTACACAAATTTATATTATAGCATGTAAGCTTAATAATTTAGCCATTGTTTGACTTAAATTACATATTATTATAATACATACATTTGATTCTTTAACAACAGCAAAATAATAATTACCAAATAGTTTAATATATTTTTAATATAAATAAATAATTTTTAATACATTGCAAAAAATTAAAAGAATTGGATTTTAATAGATATTACATATATTTAAAGTTATATTTATTTAAATATGATACAAATTTTAGTATTTTTTCATTTAATCTAAATATGATTCCTGGATTTTTATGAAAGTATGAATGATTATAATTATATAAATTTGAATAACACAATTACCACAACAAAAATACTTTTGATTGCTATAATTTAATTTACAATCTCTGATTGTTTATTTGTTTATTAATTTATAAATATCAGTATTGAAGTTGGAATGAATTTTAAAATTGAAGTTTAATTTATTTATATTCAATAATTAAAAACAGTGTAATTTTTTGAAATTTGATACATTCCTTATAAATTATTGGGAATGCAGTATGACACTAAAATACTTTAGGTAGGTTACATAGTTTTTTAAACCATAGGATATGACAAACATCATTTTAAATATTTCTATATCAAATGTAAAATAAATTCATATCAATGAGAGCGGTATATATATATATATATATATATATATATATGTGTGTGTGTGTGTGTGTGTGTGTAATTATGTAATTATGGTTTTAAATATAATAATAGAGATATCAAAATTATTCAAATTGAAAGGTGTAGTGGAAAACGTTAAATTGAAGAGGCAATGATGATATCTAGGAATAGAGGTGGTTTAATAAATAGACAATCGGCTAATATAAAGACAACAGAATTGTGGGAAATTTGAATGATGGGTAAGCAAGTTTTTATTTTTTGTATGTTTGTATTAACAGTTGATAAAGATTGTCAGTGAAACAATTGAAAGTATTTCTGGTAAATCATATATTATTTAATTTTGAATACTGTGTTAAATATATTTGTTTGAATTATTATTATATGATTTAAAAATACAGACATTTAATGGTTGTAGTTATATATATATATATATATATATATATATATATATATACTTTAAAAAGTATCTTAATGTTTTAATTTGAAATAAAACCAAAGCATTATTAAAAATTTCTTTTTAAAAAGGGTATGACATTTTCTATTTTGATATATTTTTTTAATGTTTTTAAATAAATTATATTGTAAATATTTTTTTTCCACATGACATTACTTTCAAATATAAAAAGATTGCTACAATTTCAGTAATACATGGAGAGGGCAATATATTTTTAAACTTCTTTGTGTCAATAAGTTTATTCTCTGTAGTGAAGTTGCAATCTTTAGCGTATATATAAATATATGAGACCATATATAAAAATGGGATTCCACCTTTATCGTTAAAAGGAGGTTTCCTTGACAACAGTTACAAATTTCTGATTGCCATCTATATTGGATGGTTTAAGTGTTGACTGGTTTTATATATATATATATATATATATATATATAGTATATATATATATATATCATATATATATATATATATATATAACTTGCTAGTTAAAAGGTGTGAAGGTTGCCTTGACAGCAGTTACAAATATTGGTTGCTATATTTCACTGTGACATGTTTAGGTGGTTACTGCGTTGGAAACTAAGTGTATATATATATATATATATATATATATATATATATATATATATACTATATATATATATATACTATATATATATATATATATATATAAGGCTGACTTAAAATATTTTTTTATCAATTTTTTTTAAAAAATACACTTTTTCTTGATTGCAAATTTGTCTTTTTAAATATATAAATATATATTGAAAATGATTTTTATGTAATATGCGTGATTTTATTATCAAACATTAAGATGAGTTTGGAATAATTGTAAAAAAATATAAGTATGCTAAAAAGTTTAAAATAATAGATATTAAAATTATTTATAATGAACATTTTTATTAATTATGGAAATAAAAAACAAGAAAATAATTGTTCTCAACTATTAGAGTTTTTATATTTAACTTGAAATAAAAGTATACAGGTCCAGAAATTAATTATGTCAATCTCTTAGGGATTGATTTAATTTTTTAACTATTGATTTAATTCTTTTTACTCCCTTCCACTCATATTTTATTTCAAGAAAAAATATGTAAACTCAATCAGCTTTGAAGAAACAATTACTTTCTTGTTTTTTTGTTCCCATTATAAATAAAACAATCATTATAACTATTTTTATATCTATTACTAAATATATTATTATACAAATGTTTCATATTAATATATTATTTATCTGACAAGGTTACGATTTTTTTATTGTTTTACAGGATTTACCCAAGTATGTTTAAAAACTTTTAAAGTTATGTTAGAAATGTTGATTATTTTATATTCATTATGTTTAAATTATAATCATATTAATTAAAGACTCATTCAAGTTTAAGTATGCTCTAACGCATCTTAAATACACTTAAATTATTACAATTTTTTAATGCATTTACATATGAGTTGAGATAATATAAAATTATTTTATGGCTGTGATTAAATTAAATGGTTTAAATATAGATAATAAAATAACACAATAAACAATTTTAATAAAGTAATAAATAATTTTAAGTTAACTTTAAATCAGTTGTCTTGAAAGTTGAAAATTCTTAAAAGTAGTGTGACTTGATGGTTCTATAAAAATATCAGTAGGTAATAATATCACCGCTCTCACGTTTTAAAATTAACCCTTGAGAAAACAGGCTTGGTCTGAGAATTAGAAATAAGCTTTTTTGTATTATTGTTGCATAAGTTCCAGTTAATGGCAAGCTGTGCATTTGTACATGACCAGTATTAAACCATAATTTCAGTTAGATTATAACTTTAAATTCATAAAAAATATGTTATTCAATGGAAATTTGCATTGAGATTTATTATAATCTCCAAAGTTAATATTGGTATAATTATGTGAATAATTATTACATTGTAATGGAAAATACACTTCAAAAATCAAATATTTTATTATATAAATATAATAAATGCAAATTTTTGAATTTAGTTTTTGAAATTCAGCCATAGTGAAATGATTATATCAGATACATTCAATTGCCACAGAATGGAATTGAACTTCAAAAAAAATTCCCATATTTTATTATATAAATATACTAAATGACAAATTTGCTAATGTTTTTATTTATTTTTTTTACACTTAAGCGTATATTATTAGTGAAAGATTATCTAGATATATGAAAATTTTCTGTATTTTTTTAAAACCACATGTCCTTGTTTTATGATTTCTAGAATAATATTGAAAATACCATAAATAAAAAAAGAATGTGTTGTTTTAAATTTTTGATGATCTTTCAACGAATACTATTAGTGATGTATCTCTTGATCCACATGAGCTTTAATACATTTTTTTAACCATGATATATGCAAAATTAATAATAATGTCAATATTATGAGTATTTTAAGACAATGCTTCACAGGAATAACACTTTTGCATCAGTTGTAACATTATCTTTTTCATTATTTGCTTATCATCAGTTTTTGGAGTTCTCATTTTTATATTTCTATTTAATGTTGGACAAAATTTTGAATAAAAAAATAATTTGTGAATGTGACTGACTGCCAACTATTTTATTTGAGCTACTATGAAAAACAACTTAAGATAGCAGTTCTTTATCACATAAATTTGTTAATGCCTATTCAAATTTATTATTGTTTTTTTTTTCTTATGCAAATAACATTATTAATCTACTTTCTATTCTTATAATTTATATTTTTTTTCAAACAATATTTATTTAATTTATCTATACATTTGTTGAGAAATATTAACATAATAACATCATTATATTTATGTTTTGTTTAATTGGAGGAATTTTACTCATTCTTGATAATATAAAAAGTTTATTTTAATAGTATGTTAGTTTTCCAAAGACTAGATATAGTTTTCAATAAAAACTGTTTTTTTGCTTTTTTTTTTTTGTTTTTTTCTCTTATATTGTTGTAAAAAATAGTCATAATGAGCTACTCATGACATCGGTCGTTTTTCTATTCTAACAGTGACAAAGATATTGTTTGTAAAACTATTTTTTCTTCTTTAATTACAATTTTTAATTCCAATTTTTTTATAGTCTTTATCTCAAAACCTCAAGAATTAAAAAAGTAATGACAAAGAAGGGTTCAATAGGGTAGCTTACCTTAGTTGTAATTTTTTCTCAAGTCCATACAATCACAAGTGAGTTGGTTTGGAAATGGATAAGAGTTTTATCTGGAAATGGTTATATGCTAGACTGTTCTATTTAAAGATCCTCTTTCCTTCTATGGAAGTTGCTTAATAAATATTGTCTGAAATTAGACTCACACATGCCTGGAAAATTATTCAACTAGAAATGCACATTTTTGTTTATAATTCTCAAAAGTTTAAACAAATTAAAGACTTTGTATGGGGTCTCCACACTCATCTGTAATTGCTGATCTTTTCATGGATAATATTTATAGTCAAGTATTATGTGAAACTACTAAAAAACTTTCTACTTGGCTTAGATATGTGGATGATACATTTGTTATATGGACTCATGAAATTGATGTCTTAAATTTTTTTTTTGTTTTTATAAATAATTGGCATCCAAATATTAAATTTACTGTGGAAGTGGAAAATAACAGATTACTTTCTTTTCTAGATGTTTTAATTGCAAGAAAATGTGATGAAACATTATCAATATCAGTTTACAGAAAATCCACCCATACAAACATATATTTTAATTTTAATTCTCATCCTAATCCTGCTCAATTTTTTTCTATAGTAAACATCTTTTGACTAGAGCTTATAATTTATCTGATAAAGAACATATTGCTCGAGAAATAGAACTTAGAAAAAATATTCTACTTTCTAATTATTATAATAAAACACCATTGATACTAAAAGAAAAAAAAAGAAGATAAAATTGACAATTCATCTTTTAATATAGTAATTTTACCTTTGATTAAAGGGGTTACTGATAAAATCAGTAGAAGTCTATCTTGTTTTAATATAAAGACTACTTTTCTTACAGGCAAAAAATGGTTATTTTTTACATAAACCTAGAGATAGAATATTTTTGGAACACCCAAGAGTTTATAAAATTTCATGTTGGCAGTGCTCAAGAAGCTATGTAAGTCAGTCTAATAGACAAATGAAGGTCAGAATTAAGGAACATAAAAATGTGTTTAATCAAAAAATTAATACATCAATTTTTACTTCCCATTTTTTAGAAATTGGTCACAAACCTGACTTTGACAATGCAAAAATGCTTGCTAATTTGGAGTGATATGATTTGAGAATCATGAGAGAGTCAATTGAAATATTAAAGAGACCTACTTGGGTTTAAATAGGGCTGATGAAGCACAACATATTCCAGTCATATGGAAACCTCTCATTTTATCTATGTCTTCTAATATTGACTCTAAATTAATAGGTGCTTTAACTAATTCACAATTACAATCTACATTGCATACATAGTAATGTGTATCATTCTATTTATAAAATTAACTATAATCTTTTAAAGCTATACAATATTTTAAGACATACAAAAAATCTATATAATGTGTATTACATAACTATTCATTCATATTTATATGAAAACTATCATTTGAAAATGTTATTGAATTACTGTTTGTTTTCCACATATGAAAATATTATATATATATATATATTAGCCTCATAAAACGTTTCCTTCTGACATTGAAAATATTTCATTCATATATATATATATATATATATATATATATATATATATATATATATATATATATATATATATATATATATATATATATATATATAGTCAAAATCAGATGTTCTTCATTGATATATTATTAAAGAATGTTTATGTTAAACATTTAATATTTTATTACTATAATTAATTCATAAAGTCATTAATCAATATTTTAAATTATTATACTAAATTTATTTATTATTGAATTCAGTATTTGTATCATTTTTCTTGGTGAATTATATTCAGCACAGTCATTGGTATAATAAAATTTAATGCATTTGTGGATTTTTTTTTAATATTATGTAATTGAGCTTAAGATACTGAAGATCTATTTAAATACTTTGACAATACACTTATGACATTAGTGGATACTAATCATCATCTTGATGATAACAGTTTAATGAACACTACATTTAATGATACTGTTTTATATATCATTTATTGCACTAATGTATTAATATTAGTTCTTATTTATATGCATGTAGTTTCACATTTTGATACTTGCTGTTCATTTACTTGATAAAAATGATTAACTTTAGATGATGATTATGATTAGTCTTAGAATATAACTCCAATCGTAACTGTTGACTCTTGATTATATTTGTTATTATTATTTGACTTTTTTTATTTATTAGCATAGGAAAACAATATTTATTTACCATCATTTGTATTACTTATATTTTGATTGATCTACTTTTCATTCCATGAGCAACATTGTTTAATCAACACAATACAATCATATATATATATATATTGTAACCTAGTATTATTGACACTTGGTTTATTTGGCATTGTTTCCACAGAAAAACAATGCTATTTTTTTTTAGAAAATAAAAAGATAAAATAATAATAATATTAAGTGATTAATAAAGTATGCTATTTACTCACTTTAACGTGTTTTAAGCAAATAACTAATAAATTTGGTAATCCAATGTCATTTTTGAAGAAAAGCATGAATAATTTAATGAAAATATTAACAATAAGAGCAATTTAATATAGTATAAAAGCACATATTATAAAGAGTAATTGATTTTGGATGGGTGGAGGGGCTAGTAGATGAGTATCTTATCAGAAAGCACAATAACTTCTGGTAATTTTTAAATTATTTAGATAATAATGTATACAGAATTATACATCACTAATAAGCATTGTTAGTTAAAGATATTTATTATTTTTCATTATTTGTCAAATTACTTTGTAATTTGTTTAAATCATACGGAAAAATATATGACTGTAATAAGTTTTTTTTTTCCTTTCTTTTATTTATGGTATAATTAAATGATTATTTTTCTGTAAGAGGTCACTAAAAGAAGACCGCCAAATTTTGAAGAAAGTTTAGTCTGACATTAGTTTTACAAGGTGGAAGCAGTACTGAAATTCGGTAACAATTTTTTTATTATTTTTTATTGCAGAAATAAATATAAGTCCAGTAAATTTTTAATAATATCATGCATGGCTAATCCTATTTGATAAGATATTCTGTTTTCTGTGGCCATCTATCTATTTTAAAGCTTTTTATACGCAAAAATGTACTATCTTATGCTAAAGTTCAAAATGACCGTATTGACTACAGCAATCACAGAAAATGTCATTATATTTAAAATAAGTAATATGAGTAATTTCCAGGAAATAATCAATGATTTGTTAACTTTACCTTATTTAATTATCTTTTTGTGGTATAAAAGAAAAATTATAATTAAAAGACATATTATAAGAGCCAAGGAAAGTTAACTAGAAAATTTTGCGCTCTTTCTAAAAGAAATTGTCTGCTTTGAAAATAATGAAAGTACCCCATGTTGGGCGCCATTTCTAACCTATCAAAAGAAGAATGACTTCATTTCTATTAAAGAAATTTCGGAAGCCTAATTCTCTTACCATTTTTATACGGAATAGAATTAGGCTTTTGAAATTTCTTTAATAGAAATGAAGTCATTCTTCTTTTGATAGGTTAGAATATATATATATATATATATATATATATATATATATATATATATATATATATATATATATATATATATATATATATATATATATATATATATATAATTTTATTATTCACATATAACATGTTGTAATCTTGCTTATTAAAGTAACTTTTAATTGTCTTTCACTTTTACTTTATTAAGACTTTGGAAAAAATACAGAATTTTAAATATCTAATATACTATTATATCAGAATCATCACAATGTAATTTCTATATTTTTAAAGATAGATATTAATATATAAATATATTGTAACCATATATTTAATTATGTGGGTTAGATATATGTTTAAATGTTATTTTTTTATGTAAGATTACCATAAATAAATTTCTTTATAAGTACTATTATAATAAAAAAAAATATTTGTTTCAATAGTATGTGTTAAAGTAATTCAGTTAACTTATTCATTAAGCAGAGATTTATAATGTTGTCTGAAATTGCTTAATATTTTTTTGAAAATATAAAAGTAATATTTTTGAAGCTAAAGAAAATTTAATCTAGAGCATAATATGTTTCAGATAGATATAACAAATAAAGTTAGTTTCTGCTATCTGAAATAATTAATAAACTTTATTAGGGGTGTCAGTTGTTAGTTTTAAAATAAATAGTTCTAATATAATAGTTATGATTTATTAGCTATATAAGTGAAGATATTTAAAACCAAATTTTAAAATTAATATTTATAAGTAGTTGAGATTCTTGCTAAGTTTAAATTAGTTTTAAATATTAGTCAATAACTAATTTATTTTCATGGAATACAAAAGAGCTATATTTAATCTGAATATGTCTGTGTGAAGTTTAATGCATGTAGATGAAATATTGAAAGTTTAACATATTTATTAAAATTACATATACTTTAGGAATGGGTACATTTAATTTATTTTTTTAATTATTAAAAAGATTTTTAATAATACGAGGGAAAGAATGAAAAAGATTTTTGAATAAATAAAATGTTTAACCTGAAACTAAATAGATAACTTTTATTAGTATTAAACATATTTTATTGTAGTAATTAAGTTGTAATTAAAAAGTTTACTTTCTGTCTAGACCATCACATGACCTAATCACTGAATTTGATAGTGTTTATGTCATGTCAATTAACAAAAAAAAATATGCTAGTAATTTAAATATTGTAATGATATTGGGAGATTATTTTACAATACTGGAAATGCAGTTGAAAATATGGTGCATAAATATGTAATAGATAAACACACTAATATAAAAAAGATACACTTAAAAGTCATTTACACTTCACATAGAATATGCACATCTAATCTTCACTTCCAATTTTAACTCTAACTTAGTTTTGAAGTAAATTGTTTGTTTTTTATTGAAGTAGTTTTTAAATCATTGATAATGTTTATTTTAATTATTATCATCTTCATGATAGATTAAAAACTTGCAAGTTATCCATGTAGTATTTTTGCTGAAAGCATCCACTCAACTGATTTATCAAACAATAATTTTAAAAGATGCTAAACATTTTAATGTATTTCAAAAGAATTCAAAGGCAAGGAGAAATCATGTAAAAAGCATGTTGCTTCATTTTTATATAAATATCAGTTAAATTCTGAACTTTTGCTATAAGACAATCTCCAAAAAGCTTTTATTAGCTTACAATTAGTTATTAATATTAATTATTGTTAACAAAATAGTCAATATACATTTTTCAAGTTAAACTATAGAATCTTGAATTATTATAGAGTATTAAGCCTATAAAACAGGAATGACAATTATTTAGAATTGTGTAATAAAATTTCAGTGAAAATAATTTATGAAAAACAACTCTTTAATTATCACAATGAAAAGACTACATCCAGATTATTTGATTCATTTATTTGTTTTTTTTTAAATTCCTGAATACCCTAAGTATATTGTTATATTTAGAAAAGGTATAAATAAAATTTAAGTTTACAGCAGTCAACTTATAATAACAAAAATTTATAAAGAGAAATTTTAAATAAAAAAATATCATTTTATTTATTGCATCTCTGATTTGCACTGCCATTGCAAATATGTTTTTTTTTAAAAAAACTGTTTACTATTAGAATTATTTTTCATAAGCTCCTGTTATTTTATATTTGTGAAATTTCACTGCAAACTTTTTCTCAACATATTTATGTGTATATTTGTGCCTGCTATATCTTAATTAAGGACTGTATATGTCTTACTATAGTACTTCAGGAAAGAACAAAAGGACTGAAAAGTAATGATTTTCTTTAGAAAATGGAAAATGAACTAGGGTATTATAGATATTGTTAGATATTTTTTATGTTTATAACTACTATAGTCATAGTTTATGTATTATTTTATACTTATTATGAATTATTATTTTATAAGCATGTTTGTATTAACAGGGTTTATAGGATGGAATGGATAAAATATACAGGAGAATGTTTTATTTATGGGTTAATTGTATCTTTCAGAGTTTTCTGAATGATTATTTAAAATCATATAATTAATTCTACCCATAGATATAATAACCTTTTGTGTACTTATAAAAAGTACTTATTAATGAATGTAGTATAAATATCTTCATGTGTTTAAGAATTTGAAATAGCATAAATAATGTGTTGTCACTGATATGCAATAATAGTTTTTCCAGTATACATATAATCTTAAACCAATTGAATGAATTATATGCCTTTGAATGTATGTGCAAGATGAATAATTATTCATATATTTATTATTATTATCTCTATGTATTTTATTACTAGTAATATCATTTTGAGGAAATTTTAGGTGGATATTATATGAGTTTATCCCCTCCATGAAAGAGAGTGTGGTTCATATATTCATCAGCACTAGTTGCACTTATTACCAGATGCTCATTCATATTATTGCCATTTCATATTTCTCTTATCTTCTATGAGTAGAATTTTTATATTAAAGAATTTTTGGTGTATATCCACAGACATGTTCAGCTTTACATTTCATTAGTAGTTGTTTTTTAAAGTTAAAGTATATTATTAGTGTCAGCATATTTCTTCACCCCAACATAGGTGTTGATAATGTTATGTTCTATATTGCATATTTGTTGCTATTGCACTAACATCTATTCAGCATTTCCACACTGGTTTTATACTGTTTTAGATTCAGAAAAATATCATCCACAAAGTCATAGATGTATATTATTTTGGTTTATGGGTTCTGATTGGGAATAAAGATCATGTTTGACGTATAAGAGAACTATTGGGTAATGAATATAACATATATGATAAAATTCTAGAAATGGTTTTAAGGAAGGTAAATAAAGTTGTTAATATTTTTAAATATGGGATAATAGATTAAAATAAATAATACTAATTATTGTTAATAAATATTTTATTATATAGATAATTATAAGTTTTAAATAAATATTTTTATTATTAATTAAATAAGTCTTTGTTTCATTGCCATTATGATATTATTGCATTAGCACAATTATTTATCATAAGATGTACTGTAATAATGTTTACATTAGTAATTGTTATTTTAAGAGTACACATCAAATAGACCCATAGTACTTACACATTTAATTTGCTTATTAATTATTTAATTATTTTACCTGTATTCCTAGAAGATAAATGTTATATTCTTTGGTTCATTTTAAATTACACTTGTTATGTAGTTGGCAACTTAAAAGATATATTTACTGCTTTGTACATTATTTTGATATTGCTTATTCAAATTTGCATCAGAAAATGTAAAATTTCTGTTTTGTGTGGTCAGTAGAATTGAAATCGTTATATTAAAATAATTGTAATTTATTGAAAAATGTTTTCTATGTGACAATTATATATGCTCTGTTATTATATAATTTAATTTGTACTTTCTCAAAAAATATTAAGATTCAAAAATAAATTAAGAAAAGTGTGAAATCTTCCATGTTTAGCATACATAATAACCATCAAATTTTTTAAGAGAATAAAATATTAACATTTTGTTGCAAGTGCATTTTGTTTTGAATTTAAACCCTGTGATCCAAATATTTCAAACTTGTAAAAGAACTTGTACTGGAATCAAGATATTTTAAACTTGCGCAAGAACCTATATTTGAACAAAATGTAAGACAAGTTGTTTGATTGAAAATAACTTATATTTGAGTTAAAGATATTTTAAGAATTAAGATCAAATATTTTGAATTTCAAAAGAACCTTATATTTTTATAATTATATGTAGATGTAGTTTTGTCTACAAGAGAACTAATTTCTTTACATGGTATGGTATTTTCTGTGACAACATGGATGGCTGAATATTAGAGAAGTGTAAGGTCAATGTGGCTACTAGAAATAATTTAGCTGCAGTATTAGTAGAAATTTTAATTTTAAAACGTCCAAATTAAATAAAATGTTTCTGTAAGTCCATTCTAGTTTGGCAGGTGTTATTCTTACAATTATGTTAATTAAACCTTGTATTATACTTATGTCACCTGTTTTCTTTAATGATATATATTTTTAATAAATTGTTAAATGTTTATCATTATCCTAATATCACAATCAATTTTAAAGAAATTAATCCTTTGTAGACTTTCTGATTATGATGGCAACATATTAATTAATAATGTTATAGTATTAATATTGCTTTCGTTTTATAATATTAACTATTTATTAAGGACTTAATGTTATTATTGTATATCTGTGGGGGGATTAATTTTGTTGTGTAAAATACTATATAAATTTGTTTGAATTTAAGTAATTATAAGTACTAGCATTACTAAGGTAAAATGTTATTTGGTGCTAGTTGCATTATATTCAGATGGATATAATATTGTGTGGATAAATAATTTATATTGTAATCATTACAAAACTATTGTAAAGCATTTTTGTGTAAAAATTTGATATTAGTTATTTTGTTGTTAGAAAATGATGGAAGTTGAAGCAATTAATTTTGTTGTGTAAAATACTATATAAATTTGTTTGAGTTTAAGTAATTATAAGTACTAGCATTACTAAGGTAAAATGTTATTTGGTGGTAGTTGCATTATATTCAGATGTATATAATATTGTGTGGATAAATAATTTATATTGTAGTCATTACAAAACTATTGTAAAGCATTTTTGTGTAAAAATTTGATATTAGTTATTTTGTTGTTAGAAAATGATGGAAGTTGAAGCAATTAAGGATTTCAGTGAGATTCAAAATGTATCCGCACTTATTATTCTAGATCCCAATTCGTTATTAATATTACACAGGTTAAAAAAATAATGATAGAAATGAATGAAACATTTTATTGATATTACAAAGGTTAGAAAAATGATGGCAGTACTAAGTGAAAAATTAGAAAATAAATTAGATAGTCAATCAGCAAAATTACATTGATAACCAATCAGCAGAATAAAGAGAAATAATAAGAGAATATAATTACTCTAGGATTTTGAAAATAAATTAGTTGAAAGACAAGATAAGGATAGACTAGATTTAAATAGATTGAGAGACTCACAAAAGTATGTATTGATTCAAAGATATAGAAATTAAAATAGAAAGCTCTTCAGAAGATACTATTCAAGATTTTAATTCTAAATTTCATTCATTAAAATCTAATTTTAAAATTCAAAAGAGGATTCTGACAAGAAAGTTGAGGAAATCGAAAAGCAATTGAATAATTCAAAATAGAATCAGAGAATAAATTGGAAAATTTAGAAAGTGAGATAGTTACATACAGCAGTAAGCTTACAGAACATATTAGCTGTATAAAAGATAAATTCAAAAACAATGAGTTACTTTCTAACCAGTACATAATTAATTCAAGGCAGGGTTAAAAATTAGATTTAAAAATATACGTAATGGGAAGATTATCATTAATATGAAGTTAGTGAAAACACAACAGTTTCAAATCCAGAATAACATAGAGGTCAAAAGCATTAGAATACAGCTAATAGAAGTATTTAATAAGACTAAAAGAGATGGCAATGTGTCTAAGAAGGTTAATATTAAATTAGCAGGAGACAGTAACAAGATTCAAAAGAAGATGAAGAAATTATCCACCAAATATAAAGATTTACCAGGAGAGATCATAAGAAAAGATTAGGCCTGTTGGTGGAACTGTATGAATTTAAGGTAAAGCAGAAAAATATAATAGAAGAGGCAATTGAATAAATATAAATTGAAAATAAAATCAAAGTTGTTCAGTAGAAGGTGGAAAAACAACAAAATAGTAGGGAGCAAAACTATCTAATTATCAGCTTCAATAATAATAATAATAATAATAATAATAATAATAATAATAATAATAACAACAACAACAATAATAATAATAATAATAATAATAATAATAATAATAATAATAATAATAATAATAATAATAATAATAATAATAATAATAATAATAATAATAATAATAATAATAATAATAATAATAATAATAATAATAATAATAATAATAATAATAATAATAATAATAATAATAATAATAATAAAGTTAGAATAGATAAAATTAAGACCACTGTCAGTGACAATTTAAAATTTGAGTATCATCCAATAAATATTCCCCATGACCAAACTGTACTAAAATCAATGCTAAATAATAGTTCTGAATTAAATTGATTGAAAAATGAGAATATGATGGGAAATTTCAATGATACATAAAATTACAAATAAAACACCATTTAGAGGAGAGCATTTAAGAGCCCATCTCAGTTTTTGATAATTCTAGGTGAGGTACTTGTGTTATGTTCTTTGCAGAAATCTGAGAAACAAGTGTTGTCAAGCAATCATTTTATATATGTGACTATTATTTAATCAGCCACAGACATATGAAAACATAAAATAATTAATTAAATGTAATCATATATTTAACCCAGTAGATTAGATATTTTTAAAGCATATTTTTATATAAGTTTATGATAAGAAAATTTCTTTATCTGTACTATTAATAGAAATCTTAAATTATACGTTTCAATACTACGAGTTAAAGTAATTCTGTTAGCCCTTTTAGTTAGCAGTTATAGAAAAAGTTATCTGAAATTGTTATTTACTTGAAAAAATAAATTTAAGATTTCTAAAACTAAAGAAGAGTTAATTTAGAGCTTAATATGTTTCAAATGTAATTGGTAAAGTTAATTTCTGTTATCTGAAATGGTTTATTAACTTTGTTAGGATTTTTTGTTGTTAATTTTTAAATAAATAGTTCTAAAGTAATAGGTATGAAGTATTATCAATAGATGTGAGAATATTTAAAACCAGTGCTTAAAGGTAGTAAGTATAACTAGTTGAGATTACTGTTATTTTGAAATTAGTTTTATATATAAGTCAGTAATTAATTTATTTTCAATTCACTAAAAATGGTTATATTTAATGTCACATGTATCTATGAATGTTTAATGTATGCAGATAAAATATTGAAAGTTGAAAAAATTTATTACAAGTGTATATTTAGAATGGGTACATTCAATCAATTTTTAATCATTAAAAATAAGCTTTTAAATAATACAAGAGAAAAATTGAAAAAGAGGTATATGAATAAAAAGAATAAATATATAATTTTAATTAATATTAAAACATCATGTACTGTAGTAATTAAGCTTAAGTAATGCAAGGGGAAAAGGGAAAAGTTGTAAGTGAATACAAAGAATGTTTAATCTGGAAACATATACATATTTTTATTAATATTAAAAAATCATTTATTGTACCATGTAAGCTGTAATAAAAATTCACTGTCTGTCTATATAATCATGTGACCTAATTTTCAGGTGTAACAGAGTTCATAGTCAGATTAATTAACAAAAATGTAAGCCAGTAATTTAAATATTGTAATAAATATTGTGAGAGAATTGGTTTAAAATACCAGAAATGCATTAGAAAATCTGGTACATGAGTGTGTAGAAGATAAACACACAGACTAATATAAAATTGACACACGTAAAATTTACTTCACACATAAAATATTGTACTTCAAATCTTCATTTAAAATTTTAACTTTATTTTACATTTGAAATAAATTGTTTGATATCTATTCAACTAATTTTTAAGTCAATTTAAAGTTCAAGTTTTATTTTTATCATCTTCATGGTAAATAAATCACAAGTTATCTATGCAGTATTTCTGCTGAAAGCATATGTTCAAATAATTTATCAAACAGTAATTTTAAAAGATACAAATACCAATGAATTTCAAAAGAGGCCAAACAAGAAATGAAATCATGTATGGAAAAGTGTGTTGTTTCATTTTTACATAACTATTAGCTAATTCTAACTTTTGCTATAATGCTGTCTCCAGCATGTTTTACTAACTTTCAATTACTTATTAGTATTAATTATTATTACCAAAATAGTCAATATATTTTGATCAAGTTAAAATAGAAAATGATAAACTTTTATAAAAGTATTAAGTCAATAAAAAAGCATGACATTTATTAAGAATTGTCTTATAAAATTATAATAAAAATCATTTATGAAATCAATTTTTTTATTATTATAAAGAAAAACTATATCCTGATTTTTAATTTTTTATTTTTATTTTTTTAAATTGCTGATTGCTTCAAACATAATATTATATTTAGAGAAGGAATGGATATAAATTAAGTTTACAGCATTTGTTGCATAATAATAAAACTTCATAAAGTGAAATTTTAAATAAATAATTATCATTCTGTTCATTGCACCTTCAATTTTCATTACCATTAAAATGTGTTTTAAAAAAAAACTATTTGCTAGTAGAATTATTTGCCATCAGGTCCCATTATTTTATATTTGTGAAATTTCACTGGGAATTTATTTTTCAATATATATATATATATATATATATATATATATATATATATATATAAATATATATATATAGATATATATATGTGTGTGTGTATATATATATATGCATATGTGTCTGCTCTATCTTCATTAGGGATGTGTATGTGTACCTATATTACTTCAAGAAAGAACCAAAGGACTGGAAAGTGATAGTTTTCCTAATAAAATGGAAAATGAACTTTTATTCTCTTAAAAATGGTATTATAATTATTGTAAATATATATTTTATGTTTAGAATTATTATAGCCATAGTTTATGTATTATATTATGATTATTATTATTTATTATAAATATGTTTGTATAAACAGCATTCACATGATGGAATGTGGAAGATATACAGCAGAATGTATGTTTTATTTATGGATTAATTGTATTATTCCAGAGTTTTCTAAATGATTATTTAAAGTTATATAAATGATACTATCCAGAGATATAATACTTTTTTTGTATATTTATGAAAATGCCTTATGAATAAAAGTAGTATACATATTAGTATGTGAATTAGAATTTTAAATAGTTTATAAATAATGTGTTGTCACCACAATGTAATAATAGTTTTGTCTGTGTACTTATAATCTTAAACCAATTGAATGAATTATATGGTCTTCTATGTGTGTGCAAGATGGATACTTATTCATATGTTTATTATTATTAGTTCATGTTTTTTATTATTGGTAATATAATTTGCAGGAAATTATAAATGGATTTTACAGTACTCTTTAATTTGTTTAGTCTCCCAATGTAAGTGAGTCTGGCTCATTTATTCATTGGCACTGCCTGAACATAGAATCAGATGCTCATTTGTATATTTGCAAGTACATATCCACTATGTCTAGAATTTTAATATTAGAGTATATTTTTGTGTATATTAATAAGTATGTTTAGATTTAAAATTCATTATTGGCCCCACTATATTTTTTTAAAAAAATTTAAAGTATATCATTGGTCTGAATCATATTTCCTTACTCATCATAGGTATTGTTGTGTTATAAGTGTATGTACTGAATCATATTTGTTACTTATTTATTAACATTTATTAATTATCTCCACACTGAATGTCAACACTGTTTTTGATTTTAAAAAATGTACAATATTTCCTAAATCCTAGACAAATGCATAAAGGTATATTGTTTTACATTACGAGTACTGGTTGGAAATAAAGATCATAATGAATAAATAAGAGAATTATCCCGTAATGAAGATAACTTATATGATAAACACTTACAAAAGATTTTAAGAAAGGTACACCCATATATAAAGTTGTTAATATTTGTAAATATAGATAAAAGGTTAAATGAATTCATAATTAATGTAAATAATAATTTCTATTATTTGGAATATTATATATTGTAAATAAATAATTTTATTATTAGTTAAATGCAGTTTTGATTCATTGCCATTATGACATCATTATGACATCATTGCATTAGCACATCTATTTATCAAAAGATCTACTTTAATAAAGTTTGCATTAATAATTACTTTTAAGAGTACATTTCAATAATCACATAGCGTTTATAAATTCATTTTGCTTGATAATTATATTATTATTTTACCTGAATTGTTTAAAGGTAAATGTTATATTCTTTGCTTTATTTTAACATGCACTTGTTATGTAGTTGGCAGCATAAAATATGCTCTCACTTGCTTTCTACATTATGTTGATGTTGCTTATTCAAATTTGCATCAGAAAATTTAAGATTTCTGTACTTTATGATCATTAAAAGTGAATTAGTTATATTTAAATAATTGTAAAGTATTTAGAAATGCTCTTCAAGTTACCAATTATATATTACTTAAGTATTTGAGAACTCTGTTATTATGTATTTAATTTCTAAATTTTAAAAATACTATAATTCTAAAATAAATTAAGAGAAGTGTCAAATATTCCATGACTAGCTTAAATAATAATCATCATATTTTTTTTTTGTTAAGTAGTTAAGGTATTACTATTAACATATTGTTTCAAATGTATTTTATTTTGAATTTGAACCCTGAGATCAAGATATTTCATACTTGTAAACGACCCTACTTTTGAGATCAAGATATCTTTAACTGTTCAAAGAATTTATATTTGCGATCAAGATATTTTAAACTTGCAAAAAAATGTATATTCCAGGTAAATGTATTTTAAACATAAGATAAGATGTTTAAGACTGAAACGAACTTATATTTAAGATAAAAATATTTGAAGAATTAAGATAAAATATTCTGAATTATAAAATAACTTTGTATTTTAATGTTTATATTTAACTGTGATATGGTCTACAAGAGGACTCATTCTTAGATTTTTTTTTAGAAAATCCATATTATATTGTGTCTGTTTATGTAACCATTGATTGCTCACCAACCAATTTTTGTTCAGTTGCATTATATATATATATATTTTTATATATATATATATATATATATATATATATATATATATATATATGTGTGTGTGTGTGTGTGTGTGTGTGGGTGCGTGTGGGTGTAAATTTATAAATAAATATTAGAAAATACAGTATTTAAGAGTTTATAAAAATATATCTATAACCATCACTTAGAAGTGCTTTCAACTATCTTTGTAGTTTTTGTCCACTAATAATTTTAAAATGTCAGTTTCCCATAATTTACTGATGTCAACTGTCCTATAATTTCATGATATTAATGTTTGCTGCTTGCCTATTAAGTAAATCATGCTCATATTTATATATTAACATCCCTCTTTTGATTTTTCTTTTATTAATATTTCTTTCAGTTTGCAATATTTTTATGTTACTATAATTAAAATCACACCCATATATACATGATTTATTATGGTCATAAAAGACAGAAGCTGATAAATTATCATTATTTTTATAATTTTGTTTTGTATTTTGAACCCTTTTCAATAATAATAATTATTCCTTTGTTCTTTTTTCCAATGTGCTCCTCGATTCACCTATATATCCACTGCCACATGTACATGTCCATTTGTAAATGATAGACTTTTTATTTGACAATAAAGTCTTATCTTTTGAATTATTAATTAATTTATTTAATGTAGGTGGTGCATAAAATGCAATATCACATATACCTTTATAAATTTTCTTAATGAAATTTGCCTGTTACAGTAAAATTCAGACAAATTTAGTTATTTTATTAGAAGTACATTCAACTATATACCTTGTCATCTTTGTCAACTATATAACAGTAAATAATTAAAATGGAACTTAAAAAAATTTATAAAGGTATATGTGGTATTGCATTTTATGCACTACCTACATTAAATAAATTAATAAATAATTCAAAAGATAAGAATTTATTGTCAAATAAAAATTGTATCATTTACAAACGGACATGTAGATGTAGCAATTGATGTATGGTTGAATCAAGGTGCACATTGGAAAAAAGAACAAAGGAGCACTTGTTATTATTAAAAAGGGTTCAAAATACAAAACAAAATTATAAAAATAATGATAATTTATCGCTTCTTTCTTTTATGACCATAATGAATCATGTATATATGGTTTTGATTTTAATTATAATAACGTAAATATATTGGAACTGAAAGAAATAATAATAAATAAAAAAATAAAGAAGTGATATTAATATATAAATACAATCAAGATTTAATTAATAGGCAAACAGTGAATGATATATATATATATATATATATATATATATATATATATATATATATATATATATATATATATATATATATATATATATATATATATATATAAGATCAATAGATGGAGATTTACTAAAACCTCCAAACAAGTGTATTTTTACATAAACATCAAAAAAGTCAGAATTCACTATCTCACCACATAGTCAAAGACTCTGCAATATATATCATTGCAAAAATGTTTAAAGTTACATTTATAAAAAACAAAAACAAGTTATAAATCATGTAACTTTCTATCACTTGAATTTATGATCAATAGATGGAGCTTTACCAAAACATCCAAACAAGCATATTTTTGTTTACATAAATGTCAAAAAAGTCAGAATCCGCTATCTGTTTCATTAGCTCCACCTTCAGATCAGCTGATTTCAAGATAATTTGCTATCATCAGTGAAGGGTAGAAGCCAGAAGCTAGATGTAAACACTAACTCCAAGTGTTTGTGCAACAAGTTCCTATCAGCTTGGAAGCAGGAATTTTACAGACATGTAATGTTTTCAAACCCATCTATTGATCATAAATGCAAGTGATAGCAAGTTATGTGATTTACAACTTGTTTTTGTTTTTTCATAAATGTACCTTTAAAGGTTTTGCAATGATATATATATATATATATATATATATATATATTGCAGAGGCTTTGACTATGTGGTGAAACTGAACTGATATCAGACCCATGTAGCTATCTGTCTTGTTAGGCTGGGTTTGAAGACATTACGTGTCTGTAAAATTCATGCTTGCAAACTGATAGGAACTTGTTGCATAAATGCTTGGAGTTAGTGTTTAGATTTAGTTTCTGGCTTCTACCCTTCACTGATGATAGCAAATTAGCTTGAAATCAGCTGATCTGAAGGTGGAGCTAATGAAAGAGATAGTAAATTCTGACTCTTTTGACATTTATGTAAACAAAAATATGCTTGTTCAGAGGTTTTGGTAAAGCTCCATCTATTGACCATAAATGGAAATGATAGTAAGTTACATGATTTATAACTTGTTTTTGTTTTTCATATATATATATTAACTACAATAAAATTCACACAAATTTAGTTATTTTATTAGAAGTACTTTCCACTATATATCTTGCAGTCTTTGTCAACTATATAACATTAAATAATTAAAATGAAATATCCTTTCAGAACATCTATAATTCAATTCATTTCAATTCTCTCACAATTCTGTTATTTTAATGTTTGATGATTGACAATTCATTAACATTTGATGATTTCTTAAAATTAATATAGCTTCTTTTATTTTTCATTTATTGTGTCAAGGTTCAATTTGTATTATTTTTATAATCAAATTTATATTCACATTACAACAGATGATAATTTTTTTTTATATTTTTCTGATTGCCTCTCTTTTTGAACTTTTTTATATAAAAGTGCATGTTCTTTTATTCTCTTTTCTAATGTACATTTAGATTCACCAATATATTGCAAGCCACATTTACATATTTATTTATATATAATACAAGTTTGATTAAAACATGAATTTTTGAGTTATTAATTAATCTATTTCAAGTTTTAATCAAAATTATATTATATATAAATTAATATGCAAGTGTGATTTACAGTATATCGATGAATCTAAATGTACATTAGAAAAAAGAATAAAATATATGCTTTTATATAAAAAAAGTTCAAAAAGTGAGACAATCAGGAAAAAAAGAAAATAAACCTTCATCATCAGTTATATTTGATCATAATAAAATGTGTAAACATGAATTTAAATTTGATCACAAAAATATAAAAATTATACAAATTGCATGTTGCTACAATAAATGTAAAATAAAAGAGGATATATTAATTTCAAGATATTGCCAAATGTTAATTAATGAATTGGCAATCACCAAACATTAAAATAACAGAATTGTGAGAGAACTAAACTAAATTGAATTATGGATGTTATGAAATAATATTTCCTTTTAATTATTCAATGTTATATCGCTGACAAAGACTCAAGATATATAGTTGAAACTACTTCTAATAAAATAATTTTAAATTTGTGTGAATTTTATTGTATTTAATATATATATATATATTTGAATATTACATATATTTTTGAAATAATACAGATATCAAACTTAATTTATATATATATATATATATATATATATATATATATAAAGAGCAAATATTTCTAAACAAGCTTATTTTATTTCTTTATTTATTTTTATGATAAATGCTATAAGAGAAAGCTTTCAAATCTTTATCTATGATTGCCCCTATTCCCAGAATAGTTTTGAACTATAGAAGTTAGGGCATCAGATTCAAAAATAGCAACTCTAACCAAGCATTTATTGAATACTTAATTATTAGGAAGAAGATTTGAAACTTTCGGACATGTAATGTCTTCACATTCAGCTCTCTAACTAAAATAGCTGTAAGGGCCACAACCAAATTCAGGTATTCCATATATTAATAGCCTTAAGAATATAACATAGCTAAAGTGTCAACAGTGAAAATTACAATAGTAATAAAACCAAGTGATAAATCACATGACCTATTTTCCATGTAATTACCAATACATAATAAAGAGCAAATATTTCTAAATAAGTTTATAAGAGTAAAAATAATGTAATAAATACATTAAAATTAATATTTTAATATATATAATAGCTGACTAATAATGATATACTTGTAATTATCAATATGTAGTAAAGAGTAAATATTTTTAAACAATTTTGTTTAGAAATATTTGCTCTTTACTATATTTTTGTAATTATAAGCTATATATACCATGTGATTTACTACTTGGTTTTATTAATATATATATATATATATATATATATATATATATATATATATATATATATATATATATATATATATATATATATATATATATATATATATATATAATTAAAAAATAAATGCTATATAGTAACCATATATAAATATATATATTGTAACCAAATAAAGTAGCTCAAACGATCCAAATGTATTAAATAATTAAGAAAAGATTCAAATATAAATATTTAGCTTAATAAACGAAAAGCATTGTAGCTTAAATTAAATTATAGCTTAAATTAAATTATGATTATAATACCTGAGTAGTGGCTATTAAACAAAAAGGTCAGACTGAGTTATCAATCATATTAAGGGTCATTGGATTAAATGAAACATACTTCTATAATTAGATTCCTCAAGATATCACAATATCAATAATTATAAACAAATTATTAATAACAACTATTATAACTCAGGTATATGGAAATTACGTGAGGTGAGTACACTAATAACTCAATAAAATATATTCTCAAGTATATCCAACTGTAGATTTTACTCACTTTCATTTCTTGGTTTGATGTTAAGTGCATGTCTAAGTGAACAACAAGTGAATAGGGTCTATCAGGGTGCCACTAGATTATCTGAATCTAGACACAGTTATATCTAATAATCTTTTCACATGTACCGGGTTTGAATCCCTTTTGGTATTTTATTTCTTACAAAATGTATGATTTTGATTTTAGACCCATAACACTGTATGCACTAATATTTAAGTAAACACCTAGGTAACATAAAACATCTTTAAACTGAAGTGGAATTCCTTAGACATAAATCATTTCTTAGACCTTAGCATAACAAATGTGTTTCAATATTTTTTTATTTATAACATTTACTAGCTCAGATTACTATTAATTTAGGATGGAAATTTACTCATCCTTGCATGAAATAGATGAGGGGATGGTGGTTATAATAATACTAAGAAATCACTAAATACTATGAAATCAATATATATTTATGGCCTTTAAACCTTAAAACAGCTCATTAATTAAAACATTGATGATGATGATGACGACGATAGTGATAATGATAATGACAATGGTTTCAACCACAGCTTTAGGACTAAGCCTAAACATAAACCCTAATTTTTATAAAGAAATTCATAATTATTGTTAATCTTAGCATATTTAATCATATCTTAAACAACTAATATTCAACCATTGATGATGAATGATCACACTTGATAAAGACTACTTTTAATGAAATATATACACCTCGTTTAATAACATAAACTAATATTTATTACTGCATTTCTAACATATACATAAAAATTTCTATATTTACATGAAAATTTATATTAACAATAACAACAATAATCATAATCGGCTGTTTTAAAATCATAACATTAAATTTTAAATTCTTCCCCCTTTTCCATAAATGTATTTCAAAAGTATATTGTATTAAATTGGGTAACCGACTTGTTAAAATGTTCCATCCACAAGAAAAGTATTTCATATAAAAAAAAAAAGATATTCACTCATTGGCACACATACCTTATAAATCTAACATGTAAGTAGAATGACAAAAATAAATGTTAGTAAAATTGGAAAGAGCAAGTTTTATAAACAAGTTTTAAATTATTTTCTCCCCCTCCCTTCTAAGCTGAAACCTATACTTTCTTAAAACAAAGTAATTTATTATTTTACCACTACTTATTACTTCACATTCACTCACAAATATACACATGTAAAAATATTATTATGTAGGTGCATGTTTTATCCCATAATAACAAAATATTATTTAAAACCAAAATAATAATACAAAAAAATATTTTACACATTAATATTTCATAACTGTAAATTAATAAACAAATAATTTTGATACATTCAAGATCATTTATGAAGCTCAAGGTTATTATTGGTAAGAAATTATCGTTTTTAATCGATCTGAATTGTCTTTAAAGTTCTTTAAATAACCTATACCACTTTATAGCTAAAATTTTATTAAGACTCTGATATCATAAAGAAAATATATCAAAAAAAAATTATACTACCAGTTCTTTGTAGTGACTTCAAAATGCGTTAAATTTCTCTTGTTTAATGTCTATCTTTGGCAGCAACAATTTCCATGTTTCTTTGGAATGATCTCTTTCTTAAAGTGTATAATTATTTAATGATGATGATCCTATTGAGGTTATTTGCTTTAGTGGACAATTTGGAAATCTTTATATTAATTTTTCTTCTCTTCCTGTCAAGCATGATTATTTTAGTGGATGAAATACAGCAGTTGTTTTCACATTTATAAATTTCCTGGGTTTTAAACTCAGTTGCTGAAACAATTAATTAGATTCGATGATTAATATTTATCAGTAGATTAATTCATCTTTCTGATCACCTTTGAATGCAGGTGAATGTTTTCTTCTTTCTATTTAAAAACATCTTATTTCTCTGGTCAGTTGAAAGGTGTAGAATATTATTTTTCAGGCAAGACATCTTTTCTTTCCTATATGATCTGCAACTCCACAATGGTCAGGTCTTGATGGGACACATATATTTTTTGTCTACCCTGTCATTTCTTATATTTTCAACATTAAAAACTTCATAAAAAATGATTTAAAAAAAAACTATCTAGCAGAACTAAAAATGTATGTCTGTTTTAGTTTCAATAATTTTTAAAAAGTCTCTCTCACAATATATTATAATAACAATAATCTAATAGCTCAACTGATTTTCCAGACTTTTATATCCGATTTTTGAGTCAACTCACCCAATTAGAGTGATAGTGTGAATTACTATTTTTGACCAACCCAAAAAATCACACACACCTGGTTTTCAAACACTTTTGTCTTAAAAAGAAATAGACAATCTTTTTTTTCTTTTTCACGTATATCTGTAATATCTAAAATTGGAGTTTCTTTACTTTAATATTAAGATGAGACAATTTCAAAATTAGAGTTCCCACCAAGGTTAAGCTCCAAAAATGACAAACAATCATTTACAAAAACAAAATTGCTACAAAAATAGATATCTGATTCAACAGATTTTCCCTTTTAACATAAAATTGCAAAAAAAATAATAATAATAATTTGACAGATTTAACCCTTCTTCCTTTCAATATATAATAAATGTAAATTTCTGTATGTAATGTACACACATACTTTATCATTTCAAATCATTCATAAACTGTCATTACAATAATCTAATTGCCAGCTTAGTAATTATAACCCTAATATTTAAAATTAAATCCTTAGCTTTTAAATCCCAATTACAATTATAGAAAAGCAAAATAGAGGTATAGAATAAGACATTAGAATTGATCAAGCATAGGTTAGTTTTTAAAGAAAGTTAAAATGTTTAATATTTGAAATATAAAACAATTAAATTTATACATACATTGCCTATATATGAGTAACTTTGCTTTTTAACAGAAAAATTAAAATTTTGAATAGTTTAAATGTGTGTGTTACCTTTCTATCAACACACAAACAAATAAAGAATATAATTGTTGACCCACTCTCTTTCTGTCTAAAGCTTTTAAAACTGGATCTTGTAGGGTTTGAACTTGGATGCCCTACAGCTTCATTTATTGTTATATAAAAATGTGATGATGATTTTGGTTTTACATTTTCTTACATGCACATTACTATAAATGTAGCTAATGACTAAATTGTAATGGCACAATATATATATATATATATATATATATATATATATATATATATATATTATATATTAACATTCATTCTTTGCCTATCAATTAAAAAAATTTTATTTATAAAAATTATCTATTTAATCTTTTTAATGTAAAATTTTAATATTTTCCAAGTTACAATTGAAGATAAAATTGATTGTTTCTTTGTGATGGAAAAAGCAGATGCTATTATTAAATTACTTTTACTCTTATGTTTTATATGTTTCTATAAAAGTTTAGATTCTCTTGATTGCTTTTAAGTACTATACCTGATTCACCTATATATGAAGCTTTGCATTAATGTGTAATTTGATGAACAATTTTGCATTTTTCAAACTATTCACTAAAGTATTAACATAATGTGGAGCAACAAATGAAACTATAATTCCCTCTGTATATTTTTAATAATTTAGCTTGAACATTTGAAATATATATTTATATATCAATAATTTATAATTATATTAAATTGTTATTAATTTTTAAAAGTAATGTAATTTGTTTTTTTTTTTCATTAATTTGCTCAACTTTAATCAGCCATTATATATTTTTTTCAGTATCATGTAGTTTATTAATTTGATAATGATACAACTTATCATTGGGAAATAAAAAAATCTGAAACTTTCCATTTATTCACAATTGGTATTTTTGATTTATAGTATGCATATACATATATCCTCTGTCTTTCACTGTTGTAATATGTAATTTATAATTTAATAAAAAGCGGTTCTTCGTGCACATACTACAAGATATTTAATAACTTCATACTGCTTCTTTTTAATTTCCATTAAAACCATTTGTTTAATTTATTCACAAGCTAATTTATAGTACTTTCATTTTCACAAATAACTCACAAACATATATTGTGTAAATTTTAATGCCTTTAATATAATTTGTATGAAAAATTTTTATCCTCATATATAGACAAAATAAAATGTCAAAGTCCTAATTTGAGATAAAACACACACACACATATATATGTAATCTTATAATTTAAAGATTATAAGATTATGGATACTGATTTGAAGAAATAAAGACATCGAATTATAATTATTGTATGTACTTTCCGATCTTTAATACTTTCTACTTAGATGTGTAAATTTATTATAACTTTAGAAATATTTTTGAAATACAAGTATAATTTATATACTTTAAAATAATTTTCATCTTGTAAAAACAATTAGAAAGGGTCTATTTATTAATCAAGTTAATAACTTTTAAATATCAATAATAATGTTTAAGTGATTATACAAAAAAAAAAAAAACACGATTGTTTGAGAGAGAGCAACAAAAAATATATTAGAATAATTACTCCGTTTTTAATAAGGAAAACAAACGTTAATTCTTTAAGTTATTGAAACGTATTTGGCAAATATTCTATGTTAAATTTACTTTTATATCGAATAAAAAATTGGATTTCTAAATAGAAGAAAGACAACAAAAGTAATTGAAAGTTTTTAAAAATTATAGTTTAGAAAGAAATGACGGAGAATAATAATAATTAAGTTGCTAAAATGTTGAAAATTTTCATTTATTGAAATATAACTTTTAAATAAATCACGGCTCTTGGGAGTTTTAGAAAAAGATGGAGAAAATAAAAAATATAAGTATGATATACTGCGACTGAATAAACATACGGCTGAAATAATTATAAATTAAAGAAATAAGGATAAAGTAAGGCCTACCAATAGGAAGATGACGCTAATTAGCCCTATTTATTATTTTATAATGAAAATAAGTATAGTTCATAAAATAATTTTAATAAATATATCTACTTGAGTCATAATTATAAATAATATTGTCATGAAGATTTATTTATATCAGTAAATAGTTTGTAGAGAAAATAAAAATATATATGTACATAAACACAGTCTTAGTTAAAAAAATATTTTTTTTTTTTGTTTTTTTTTACATTAACATTGCGCTGAAAAATACATACATATATATATATGTTTGTCCCTCATTGCTAACACTTTTATCTCATCATTTGTAAACAGTTCGGCATGCGTGATTTTTTTAATGCAATAATTGAAATAGGATAAAAAAAATTTCGATTATCTTTTTCCCTCTGTGCGCTTGTAGTGTTGATTTTTGCTCTAGAAACGAACTAAATAAATTAGATTACGCTACCTTTATTTCCTTCAGTATTTAAAGTCTAATCTAGATTTGCTAGTGATTTCATTACGGAAAAAAAGGGCAATTCTCAACATATTTTCTGGAAAGATATATAAGTTCAGCGTTAGATTAAAATCTTAACAATAAAATCGGAATGTAAATTGTTCTGAATCACTTTTTCTCTATCACAATTCATGAATGAGCATTAAAATCGTTTATTCTTCAAGCTATTCGCACAAGCTTTCATTCCCAATATTGGCACACTACAACAAACACGACATCAGTTTACGTAATTTGAAGTCAAATACATTTTGTCACGTGAGTAGGTTACAGCGCAAAGTCTGTCGGGATATCACTGAGTAACTGTGGATGCACAAGTCCCGGGAGTTTACTTCTTTTAGTCTTGGACCGTAAGATGATTTGATGCAATCACACCACTATGGATTATTAACTTAAAAGGAAACTTATCAGCGTGACTATTACATACGCCACGGCAAGGGGGAAAAAATGGATTTGCCTTGGAAAAATAAATTCGTCTTTTTCTTGGAAATTTTAACGGTAAGATTAATTGTAAATATAACGCAAACTAAATTAATAGAAAAGTGTCATTTACAATTAAACCGAAAATTGTAAGAAATATCCAAAAGTAATTTGGACTTTATTATTTTAGTAATTAATAAATATTTGATGTGCCGAAGTCAACGTAAATAGGAGAACATGTGAGTAATATATATATATATTAAAACCAAAATGATTATATTTTAAATTAAATTATTTATAAAACAACTTTTTCACAGAATTTAATTGCTTTTACTATAAAAGATGCTATGCATTGTAAGTGTTGCACATTACAATGTTTTGTTTACTTTCCGCCCTGAGCACAACTTCGCATTCTAAAGCTACTACTGAAAGCAATATTTAAATAATATACATTATCGACAAACTCGCTATTACTTACTACAAGCTTTAAATAATTGTTTTTTATTATAAAGTTCAATATTCAGTTAATGGATGCTATTCAAGATTCCTAAGAAATACGGGGAAAAAAATACATATTAAAAAAAAAAAAAGACTTAAGGGACCATTTCAATAAGGAAGTTAGAGAGAGAGAGAGATGTGTTTATGGTCCAGGCCTTTTATAAAAATAACTATCACAGTTATACAAACACGTCTTAAAATATAGTTTGTATCCTCTAATAAATTATTACAATTTGTAAATTATTATGATTTTTTACATGTATTATCGATATATGGTAAAAATCTAAGATCCACATTGTATTACATATACATGGGTGTGTGCGTGTTACGATCTTTCTTTAAAAAAAAGTTAAATAATTTGTGATAAGAGTTATTTTTTTAACTACATTTATCTTGATCTTGAGTTTAAAGCTACGCCCTAATGTTTAATAAGCCTTCTATACTAATAGAATATCTCTAAATTAATAAGTAATACATTTTAAGTTTTTTATATTAAAGTTTTATTTTACCGGTAGATGTGTAGAAATCAAGAATTCATAATACAGTATATATATATCTAACAATAATGAATCATCATCATTGGTAGCTAGTCTTTGCGTACTATATCATTAATATTATTTAATATATTTTAAAACCATATTGTAATTGTTAATATTTACTTGTATGTAAATTGATTTCCTGTATTAATAAAATTACATATGTCTATCTCTTTTTTCTCTTCATATACATATAGATGTGTGTGGCATGTGCCGCACTCATTCACATAATAAATATTATACTAATGTATTTGCCATCGTCAATATCCATAACACCTGACAATTTTTTTTAGTTATTTCCGAATAGTTATAAATACATTTTGTTACTTAAGTAGATAACTGCTTTCAGAATTAGATATTTTTCTAGACTGTTATTTGATTTTGTCTTTTCTTTTACATCAGTAGTTTTACTAATTCATCGTAATCATTTTTTTTTAGCAGTATCTATTATTTATATAGCAAAATTTTGAAATAAAGTTCTTTTAAGTTTCAATTAATGCAAGCGTGAATTAAATTGGTCATTATTTTTTTTTGTTTTTAAACCATTCTATTTATAAAATATCACATAAATAAATAATATGAAGTAGTGGAAGTGAGCGGCTTGGGCCGCAATCCATTGACCACAAGTTCCAAAGTCGGCCACTTTATTACGGTACCAAACTAGACAAAGTTTAACGTATTAAAGTAGAAATATGAACTAATAAAACAATTATACTTTTACTAATTTAAGAATATCAAAGTTATTACCATATTTCTGAAAAAATTAAAAGTAGAAAATATTTTAATTATTAAATATTAATTTGCTGGAGAATTACTACAATTCTCGAACAAAAATGATGTAGGATACTTTTATAAATAAATACATTTATATTTATTTAACCGAAAAATATTTTTCTAAAGAATGAATGATGCGTTTTTAATAAAAAAATCTATTCTTATAATAATTTATCTACATTTTAAATGGATGAAATTGTATATTTTTTCTCTAATTTGTGCTTTATTCGTTACATACCTATGTGAATAATTTTCTACTTATTAATATACAAATTATGATTCATTTTGACTGAATCATTTGTTATAATTTTTATAACTAATTATAAACATAGCAGAATAAAAACAATAAGTAATCAATATTCAGATTCAATTATTAATTGCTTTCCACTCAATAGGTTTTTTTCAATTAACAAGCTACTAAAAAAATTTCAAAAGTTTTTATATAGGTAGAACACTGTGGGTTCGGTATTTCTTAATTTGATATATTAAATATTTAAATAACTGATAAATTGTTAACTAATGTTAATATTTAAAAAAAATAGTATTGCCAATGTTTCTATCCATTATTCTAAGAACATTGTGTAACTAATAAATGTACACTACAAAAGCAATGCTAACTAAAATATTATATTTCATGGCAATCTCTAAATAAGACATCAGAAGAATAAAGATGTCTATAAAATTTGAACATGTTGTGTTAGAAAGGAATGAGGCAAAAAATGATAAACTGAGATGTGAAAATTTGAAAGTTTTTTTATTCAGACATAGTAACAAACTTAATAGGTATATGTTTTTGATGAAATATAAATTATAGATTGGTTATGAGTAAATATATTAATTTAAATTAATCTAATGATTTTCCATATTTATGTAACAATACAAATAATACCTCGTTATAAGAAATTATAGATTCTATATGAATAGTAAAAAGTTCCATATATTCATATAAATATAATAATAAGGGACTTGAAATCAGACTTCCAAGCTCCCTACATATATCGAATCTATGTTATACAATCAGTATATATATATATATATATATATATATATATATATATATATGGTTATGATATATATATATATATATATATATATATATATATATATATATCATCAACCATTATCAATTCACTGCAGAATGAATGTCTCTCCAAGTTCAAAATATCTCCCATCATTAGGTTCTCTTCTCCACATCACCCCTGCACACTTTCTTATTCCTTCCATCCAACTCACATGTTGTCTCTCTCTGGGTCTTTTACAATCTCTTGGAATTCAGTTTAAAATTTGAGTTGTATATCTATTATCATCTCTTTTAGAAATATGTCCAGCCCAACTTTACTTCAGTCTTTTCATTTTTCTAATGACATCAGTAACACCTGTTTGTTCTGTTACCCATATATTGTGTATTTGATCTCTTCTTGTTACTCTAACATGCCTCTTTTCATACTTTTTTGAATGGTGTGATGTCTCTGTATTTCTCTTATATTAAAGTCCATAAGTAAAAACTGGTAAAACACATTTTTATAAAACTATATTTTCCAACACATGTGTACATTTCCTTTTAGTATCAGATTATTTTTACCAAAAGCATTTCAACCAAGTTTAATTCTATGATTAATTTCATCTATTATGTTTCCAACTGTATTAATAATCTGACCAAGGTATTTGTAGCTGTTAACTTCTTTTACTCTTCATAATCAATCTTTGTTTCCATATTTTGAGAAAATCCATTGAACATTACTTTAGTCTTTTTAACATTTATCTTTAATCATACTTTCCTACTTTCATCTGATTTGCCTGCAACATTTCCTGCAGCTCTAAAGCATTATTTATAAAATCACTTTTCTCATCTGCGATATCTAAATGACTTAAATAATCTCTATTTACTTTCACTCCTCTACCTTACCATTTTAATGCTCAAACTACTTCTTGCAGCACTGCTGTAAAATGTTTTGCAGATATGGAGTCATGCTGTTTTACACCGTTCTGAATATTGACTTTTCTAGTATCATTATATAATCTAATTGTTGCTGTTGAATTTTATAAATATTCTTTAAAATATGACAATATCCTGGATCTATACTTTGATGATCCAATTCTTTAATCACTGAAGAAATGTTTATAGATGCAATTGAGTTTTCACAATCTACAAGTCCAAAACATAATGACAACCCATATTTATTTGTCCTTTCTATAACATCTTTCAATACCTAAATATGATCTTCTATACTAAAAATACTTCTAAATCCAGCTTGCTTTCTTGGTTCATGGAAATCCAATGTTCTCTGTAGACAGATTGTAATTATCTTGTTAAAAATTTGTATAAAACTGATAAAAGGCTGGTAGGACTGTAATTTCTAATATCTTCTTTATCACCTATTTAAATATTAAATTTAATACTGCCATCTTCCAATCATCTGGCTCATCTTTATTATTTGGACATTTGATATACAACTTTGTTAAAAAAAATATATTTCTAACCTGCTTCTTTTAATATATCAATATTAATTCCATTATTACCTGGAGTTTTTTCTTTCTTCATATATTTAATTGCATATCCCACTTTGTCATTTAAAATTCTAGGCAATTTGGAAGATATAATAGATGTAAGAGGTACTTGTTCTTTATTACTATATAATTCTTGATAGCAGTCTTCTACCCATATCATGATGACATCTGTCTTTTTAGTAATAATTCCATCCCTTTTTCTTATTGCAGATAAAAATATATTTTCTACCAATAGCAAAATGTTGTTTTACACATTTGAGACTTTTCTTGCTACTTCACATTTGTAATTTCTTATAACATTTTCAATTCTTTTCAGCACCATTTTACAAAATTCAAGGTATTCAATCTGTATTAATGTATTATTTTTGTATATCTTCATATTCCTTCTTTTCTTTATAAATTCTCTAGTCTCTGTAAAAAATTTATTGACAATTGCTGCTTTTTTCTACCAGCTATCTTAGTTGAAGTTTTTAAACATGTATCAGTTATTTTCTTATTAATTTCATTCAAATCTGAATCATGTTCAAAATCTACTAATACATGAAATCGATTTGTAAGTTCTAATTTAAATTCATTAGAATATTTCTGAAGAATAGGAATAAAACTGGAAAAAATGTTTTTTTTAATAATTTTTATCTCTCTAGTTTCACATTAACACATATCTTACATCTTACTAATCAATTATTATTTCATGTGTTAAATTTATAAAGAACATTATAATCTTGAAATATGTATTTTCTGTTAATCAAAATATAATACAATTCTGCTGTACCTTCATTTGGATGCTTTCATGTCCATTTTATTTTAACATTTTTCTCCAAAAAATAATTCATAATATAAAGGTTTTTTTTTCCTGCAAACCCCACAAGTCTATGTCCTTTCTCATTTCTATTGCCATAATCAAAATTACTTACAACTCTTCCATCTCTCATTTGTTTACCAATTCGAGAATTAATGTCTCCCATAACAATTCTAAAATGTTGTTTACTCTGATTAAAAGTTCTTTGTACATTCATATAAAAAACTACTACTTCACCATTATAAGAACTTGTTGGAGCATAAACCTGAATTTTCTGCATTTGTTATATGCTATTAAGTTGTATAGCTTATCTTGTCACTCTGTCTGATACATTATCAATCTCCACAATGTTGTTCTTCAACTTTTTATTTATAATGCATCCTACTTCACTTGTATTTTCAATAGTTGTGCCTTTAGAGTAGAGTATCTGTCCATTTTTTAGATCAATTGTCTCTTCACCTTTTCTTCTAATTTTACAAAGTTCAATAATGTCCCATTTAATATAAGACACTTCTTTTTCTAATTCTTGCAACTTTCTTTACTTAAAAGTACATAAATAAAATGTCATCATCAAATGGCAGCTTTTGTCTACAATCAGTGGATTCTTAGGACACTCTGCCTTCAAACACCAACCACTGCCTTGGTTGTTGACTTTAAGCCTTCTGGAAATAAGGACCATGATTTATTTTTGTCTGTCATTATTTTATATATCTATTGGAAAAATATTTATCATTTACACATACATTCATTCTGCCTTATCAGGCAGCTGATAAGAAGGACCATTGTGTTTTTGATCTTAACCTTAGAAGTAAAAGCAATAAACTCATCATGCTAGCTAATGTATGTTCATGAGCAGCTGATACATGTTCATACACTATATAGATAATCACATAGTAATAACAGCTGCAATAACAAGAATGTATGGAAAGGAGATTAGGAATTTCACCTGCTTGGTTTCTTTAAGAGTTCAAAAAGAAATTGAGCAGGACAAATTTCTAATGTCCATTCCATACGTTCTTGTTGTATATATATATATATATATATATATATATATATATATATATATATATATATATATATATATATATATATATATATATATATATATATATATATATACCATTAGAAACAAGTCAAAACACTTAGACAATCCCTATATAGATAATAGTCAAAAATCTCAAACTGTTGTCAAGGCAGTCTACTTTTAACAATATACTTTAGATTTTTTAAATAATAGCTAATAAATAATCATTATTCATAAGAGTTAATTTTCTGCTGGATTTTTCTTTGTTTTAGTCACTACTTTATGATTGAATATATATATATATATTTTAATTTATTAATCTACATAAAAAATATCATACCTTCTGCATGTTTTGTTTTTTCTCATATGACTAAATATGGCTTGGGAGTAAATGTTATGTCATCAATTATTAATCTCAAAAATGATTTAATATCACAACTAATAGTATGTATTTTCTTTATAGATAGGCTTAATCTTATAATGGATGTTTATAGGTTCTTCGTTTACAATTATAAAAGCTTATGTCCCCAGCATATTTATGATTGGTGATTATTTTTAATAGATCCCAAATACATATTTTATTCTAATAGCATTGTACATTTAGCTAGACAAGAAAAATAATATCCCATTCAAGACTAATTCCTTTGTTAGTAGAAATCTTTTTTGTTAAATCCTAATATGCTTTAGCGGTAATTTATATTTCGAATTATTTTTTATAAACAACAATACAATGTGAGATATATTTTTTTTACTACTTATTTTATAATTTTAAATGACAAAATCTTTGTTATAAAAAAGTGTCTATTTTGTTTTTGTTTTTTATATTTATTGTAACTTTTCAGTTATCCAAAATAAAACATTAATGATGTATTTTGCTCTTTCTGCTTCTTTAAAAAACAAAATACTTTATCTAAATAATTAAAAAATCTATGCTTTTAAATGTTTGAAGCCTGTATTTGCCCAGAACAATTTTCCAGCATAATTTTACTTTAATGGGCATAAAAATATTGTATTAAAATTTTTATTCTCTGACAAGACTACTTTTTGTTTTAGTAAAATATATATATATATATTTTTTACAATATATTAGCTGTTGAAAATGAGTTTTTAAGATAAATTATTTTAATTTGTGTAATACTTTTACTGACGCAATTTCATCCATTCTGTAGACTTACTGATTTCTATAATCCAAAACTGATCTTTCTGTTACTGAAAGTGCCTTTGCCTGATTTTCAAATTCTAAAGAGTTTTGCTAGACGGCTACACTCTCTGATATTTCTGTAATTTTATTATCTGAATCTATCATATTATTTGGGTTAAAATTTGTCAATTAGAATTTTGTAGCAGTCTTGCTTTTACTGGAGCCAAAAAATGTTTTGAGTAAAAACAGTACTTTAGTTTTTTTTTTTTTTTTAGAAATATTTCTAATTCATTAAATTTTTATAAGTAATAAAATATTACTTTTTACCTTTCCTAATTTTGAATTTTTTTACTTCAATCTCTTAATTTGTTTTATTCTTTTACTTTTTCCTTACTTATAATTATTTTGATCAAAATTGGCCAATTTTAGAAATATTAATTTATTGCTTAAAATATTAATTTTAACCGACTAAAATATTTCATGATCACAATTAATTACGCTTATACAATCTGTTTAAATAGTAACAATTATTAATACAATAGTGTCAACCGATGTGGCATTATATCCAAAAATCTATATGCAGTGCTGGAAAAACCAAGGCTCCTCATTTATGAAAGTAACAAGATAGAAACTAGTTTCAGGACATCTGATGAAATGACACTAGATACAGATTTTGATATAACCACTTACTAGCATCTACTACTTATTATAACTTGCAGAACTGTATGAACATAATTTCTATAAGATTTACACATTATTCAAATGTAACATTTGGAGATGGCTTTATTCTGAATAAGTTTATTTCATATATATATATATATATATATATCGTAACTTGCTTTTAAGCTTGCATTTTATGATCATTAGATGGAGCTTTATTTCATATATATATATATAAAACAAGTTATAAATTTCGTAACTTGCTTTTAAGCTTGCATTTTATGATCACTTGATGGAGCTTTATCAATAGCTCTAAACAAACTTTGTTTACACAAGTGCTGAAAGAGATAGAATTCAAAACCTCTATCATTCTCCCTATTTTCAGACCAGATGGTTTCAACCCTAATGACTCACATCAGTGAAGGGCTGCAAGACTAGAAACTAGACCTAAAATACCAACTCAAAAGTCAGCACTTACCTAACACATTTCTATCAATTTGAAAGCATGAATTTATCAGACACACAAATGTTTTCAAACCCAGCTTAACAAACTAGATAGCTATATGGGCCTGAATTCAGCCTTCTAATATCTGATAATCCAGTGTTTCCCCAAAAATTAGACCTAACCAGAAAATAAGCCCTAGCGTAGATTTTCAGAATGCTTATAATATAAGTCCTACATTAAATAGAAGCCATACTTAATATTGACTAAGATATTGAATTGTAAAGTAATGAATATGTAAATAAACAATATTATTGAAGTTAATGCTTTAGATAAATAGTAATATAGGTTACATGGTTATTTTATATTTTTCATTGATAAATTTTGATAAACATAATTCTTCCTGTATAGAAAAGCAATTTATCAATCACCACTCCATTTATGGACATATTATAATTTCATTCATATAGTTTTAGGTACTTATTTATATTTAAAATTTGACTTAGAATGCTCAATTTAGTTTTTGAGTTTCATTATAGTAGCTTTTAAATATTCAAGATAAAAAAAATAGTTTTATTTCATAAATATTTTTTCTCCTAAAAATTATAAATAATGGAAGTGATTTTAATAATCAGTATTTCTTCTACAGAAAAGTTAAAAAAAAAAATAGAAAATTTTCTGAATTTTTTGTTGCTTTTCTATGGACAGACCACTCCTGTCTCACAGTCTTCAATTCACACTTGATTTAATGGAAAATTTAAATGGAAAAATATTATGATCATGAGATAAGATGAGTGCAAAAAAGAGATATTATAACAAGTACAAGAAAAGAGATGGGGAATGGGCTTATGGGGTAAGACTCTTATAGCTTTCTGTAAAGAAAAGTACTTGAATAAATGTAATTTTTGTATATGAAAAAATCAGAACATCTGAAAATAAGATCTATGGTAACTTTTGATGTGAACATTAATATAAGGCTGAGTCTTATTTTCAGCAAAACATGGTAATGATCATTGCACATGAATTTATTATTTCATAAATCTATGCAATGATCAGTGTTCAAAATATGGAGACCAAGTTCTGAAAATGTTGAATTTTTTCAAAAACTTTTGTAAGAAGTGTATATAATTTCTATTATTTCAAGTTAAGAAATGCTTAATCAATTTCCAGCATGGACTTATTCCAAACAGATCAGTAGAGACAAATCTGATAATAATGTATGAGCACATAGCTAATGCTATAAATGAACAAGATTGTTTTGACATAATATATGTGATCTCAGTAAGCTTTTGATATGGCAAATCGTATCATTTTCATATGTAAATTAGATTGTTTGGGATTTTCTTCCTCTCTTTTATTATGTCTTAAAGACTTTTTAACAGATCATACAAATGAGATTTATATTAAAATTCAGAGATTTTAAAATTTATTGCTATAAAAGTGGAATCTCTCAAGAAGGCAATCTTTGAACCATTTTTATTTTTATTATACACTTAAGATATATCTGAAATTGTTAGCAATTGTAATATTTTACAGTTTGCTGATAATATAAACTTATTTCTTAAAATTGATAATATATTTGATCACTTTAATTTATAAGTTTATAAATAACATTGTGATTTGATATAAAAAGTAGGTGATTGTTAATATTGAGAAAACATTTGTTGTCTCATTTTGTAAAACAAAAAACATTACCCAGTTTTTTTCATTATTCTGTTAATAATGTTGTTATTTCTAAAAAGTATAAGCTTAAAGATTTAGGCATCTGGTTAATAATAGTGATCGATTTTGATTAAATCATGTTTAAATATAACAGAATTACAGGGATTATAGCAAAGTGAAAAAGTATTATATAAGTAATTATGCATTTATTTATTTTATGCAATACTTGTTCTTACAATTAATTATTTTTTCTGTTGTTTGAAATTCTAACACAAAAAGTTATGAGGAATGGCTGAACAATATAATGAAAAGATATATTTTAAGTATAAAAGCTTACAATTATCTGTGGGTAGTAAAACATTTCTTATAAAAGATGAGTATTAAATATACTGGTTTTTAAAAATAAAATGGTTTATGTAATTATGATGTAACAAAAAATGTTCATAATATAAATTATAGAATTCCTAGTATTACTAGAAATAATGATTAATTTTATATTAAAAATGTAATCATAATTCTTATAGAAATCCTGCCATGATTAGAAGGCCAATGATATATAATAAGATATTTTTGGATGTTGATATATTTCATTTGATTTGTCATAATTTTTTAAATCAATGTAAGCTAATTCATGGTTTGTAAAAACTGTATTATAATAATACTGTGTTACTAGTCTGTTATTACATGCTTAATAATAAAATTGAAATATTATACACACAAATGTATGCACACATTCATCAAAACAATATCACATATAACTATGTGTAAGTATTATGAAATGATTACTTATATATATATATAGTGTGTGCGTGTGTTTGTGTTATTATTGTGGTTAAATGGCCCATAATTCCTTTGTATTGTGTAGATTGTCTCTACAAAAACATATTCACTGTGCTATCACCACCCTCTTATTTTTGCATACCATATAATGATGAATGATTATAATCAGCTGAAATGATTATATCATTTTAACATATATATTGTTTCTAAATAAATGATCTAAGCCCAGATAATTTATACATAATTGGAACATTTAATTTAGGATACACAAATCCTCTTGTAGGAAAGTTTTATGAACATTTTATAATTGATTATATTATATTGTCTGCATAAGTTAAATCAAAATATTTTATATAATTTGCCATCAGAAGTAGCAGTCTTTTTCAAGCCATCAATTTTACTTAATTTAGTTGAAAATGTTATATTATGACATGTACACCAGCAATAAGTGCATCATCAATACATGCTTAATTGAATAAAAAAAAATTTCTGTGATATTACTCTTCATTAAATAAAAGCAGAAAAATGCATGCAGAAACTTAAAATACTAATCTCATGGTCAATTTTTATCCATTTTATATATTTGATTTGAAAATGTGGCAATACAATTTTGTTCAATAAATATTAAAAAATCATTATTAAACAAACTTTTAAACTTCCCCAATCCTTTATTATATAAATATTGATCTTTCATAAGAAACAAATCTTTTATTTTTATAGAACCATATAATTCTGTAAGATTCAAGGCAAATAATCCAACTTTTTTTATCCAAAATTAGCATATCAATCTTTTTGACCAAATAAAATGAAGATAAAATTGTAAATTTATTTAATTCGCAATATTGTAAAAACTTTCATCAGCTTGAATAACATATAATAAATCCAACAAAATCCTAATATATAAATTTTCTTTATGCCATTTTAAATTTCCAAACACCTTTTTAACTTTATAGCAGATAATGGATAAGTAGATAAATACATTTTTATTAAACAATTTATTTAAATAAAGATTAAGTATAGACTTAATAAACTTCATTCTCATTGTATCATATGTATTAATATCTAATAATGTATTTTTTTTTAATTTTTCAATTTGTTAATTTACTTTTTCACAATATTTCTCATTGCATATAAAAATCGTTTCTCACATGTACCAATATATTTTATATCAGAGCATCATTAATTGAAGTTGTATGGATTATCACCTTCTCACCAAGAGCATCATGATTTTCATAAGCACTTTCTATGGTTGCCACAATCTTTTGAAATCAATTCTGTGAGGAAATTGATTATTACAGAAAAAATAAACTTTTTATTACATTTTCATATTAATCGCTTATCTAAAAATTTCTTATAAATATAAATATTTTTAAATTTAAGCCAATTTTTAAATTCATTATCATAAATAAACTTTGCTAAAACAATCTTACACTTTCAGTTAATTTTGGCTTGAAAAAACTTGCATTTATCAAGGTGATTAAATGTCTAATCCTGTTTCATTATTCCATTCCATCATCCATTACATCAATCACTAAACCTTAAACAGCAAAAGTTGGAGTAAAAATTACTGCTTCAGCAATGTTTAACAACTCAATCCTAGGACAAAGTTTAATTAACTTCTTACAATTCTTTGCCATCCATACATCAACCACGGATCACCATTGTTAAAATATAGCTTAGTAGATATTCAAAAAAAATATATAAAACCAGATCAAATAATTATAATAAGCAAAAAACTGTAAAATAAATTCTACAATTTTCAAAATACCAATATATATATAACCAGCTTCCGACATGTCTGACAACATGAGCAGCTTTATGCAATTAAGATTTAAAATTAAAAATAAATAAATAAATAAATCATTAAAGTCATACAACATTAAAGTTGTCACGTGAATAGCCAATTTACCGTAACAAATGAATATTAAATATTACTTATTTAAAAATCGTCAAATTAAAACTATATACGTTTGTGTGCTTTGGGGGAGAGTGTAATCGGATATATCTTAGGAAACATTTCAATAACTTTATAACTTTATTATAGAGATTGGTCATAATATTTTTAGAATATCTGTAACAAATTTATAAATACTTTTCTAATGTAAAAAATAATCAGTAACAATTAATTAATATAATTTTATCAATTATATAAACCAAGTAAAAGTCATTATTTTTGTTAACCGTCTCTATATAATTTTTTGTGGAATAAATGATATTTACAGATTATTTCATAAACTTTTGCCTTACATTTTTAAGCTATGTATTTGTTTTTTTAAAAAATTGCTGTTGAAATGTAAATAAATTTTCTTACATGTTATATATTTTTTTTATCTATTTTAGTCATAAATTATCTCCTTGTAGCAAAAGTCATAATGTGAAATAGTGTTTCAATAAGAAAAAAAAAAGGTTATGATGAATTTCTAAGAATGACGTTTATAAAAGCACTTGATTAGTCCATTATATTTTCTCTTTTTGTAATAACAAAAAAAAGTTGTTTAGATGACGTCAATAATTGTTTAATATTTTTTTTACTTAGTTTTATAAATGTTCTATCTAAGTACAATTTATTTTTTATAATATTAAATTGATAATTAATTTTATTATACATTATTTTAAGCATATTTTATTATTTGCTGTTAGATGACGCATATTTATTATTCTCTCTTTACAAGAAACCAATAGTAGTTTAGGGGGGGGGGACCTACTTTTTCATTAATATAACATTTGAAAGCTTATACAATATTTGTTTGTAAGACATCATTACGAACTTCAGTCACTAGTGAATGATGGTAAAAGAAGCTTCTTTAAGATTGAAGATTGAATGTTATTTCTAATTATTTATTTTATATCAAAAATATAAATACAAATCCTCATGAGATTTTACTTTTGATAAGGTTTTTAGATTTGTTTTTTTTTTTTTTTTACATAGTTTTGTTTCCTATCTAATAGGAATTCACGTTTATTCAAATCAGACTTTAATATTAGAAAATAATGCATCTCAATATTACAATTGATACATCCAAAATATAAGTTAAATTTATATATATATTTACAATAACATTATGGAGATTTTTTTTGAAATTATTGACTGTGATGGAACAAAAATATTGCAAAATATTTCAATTAGTACATTATAAGTTAAGCTTCTGGAAATAAGATTTTGTTTCAAGATAATTAAAATTAGATTTGTTTTTTTTTTAATCGAATTAAAATGCTGATTATTTATTTATTACGATATTGTTCATAATAGTATTTTAGAAATAACATTCCCTGAAAATGTAAACGTAATCAAGATTGTTTAGATTTTAAGTTCATTTAATATAAAAATATCTTTTATTAAAGGTTGTTAATAATTTTGTAAAAAAAATGACATAATAATATAGCGTTTTAAAAAAGTTGATATTCATAGAGTTGTAGTAGCTATGCGTTATAAAAATATTTAATTAATTTAAAAACAAATTACAAGTCATTGTAATATATATATAGTAAACAATAAATATTACTTTGTTTTAATCTCTCCAATTGTTTTGTAATCAAAATTTTTAATTATTAAATGTAATATATGACTTATTTTATAGTACAGGCTTTTTCATACATGTACTCCATTATTAATATATGGGGTTAGAACTCACATTTTCACATGACCCTCAGATATCCACACTATCTCATACTGCTGACAAACTTTGCGACATGTGTGTGATTAAGTGTGTCAGCAGTATGAGTTAGCGTGGATAGTTGAGAGTTATCTGAAAGTCTAATTATTAAATGTATATATAAAGTGCAAAATTTAAAATATGTAATAATGTCCAAGAAATTACTAATGCAAAAATACGGTTACCAATATTAGTCATCTTATGATTCTAGTTTAATATGGAAAAAGATATGACAAAATTTTACATTTTTTTTTAATATTTATCTTATTGTAATCTTACAATATCCAATACGTCTTTGTTATAAAATTAAATTATATTAGAATGTTTATTTTCAAGAGTATTTAAGTTATGTTTTATGCAAAATTATGTAAAATTATAAAGTGGATAGGCATTTTCATTATTATGTGATATATATATAATTTGTGTGCATTTTGTACCAATCGAAAATTTATGTCCATCCAACAAGATTTAGAATTTGAGCAAAGTACCCCGAATCCAATGATGACCAACATACACAGGTCAGAAGCATTGATAAATTCTAACCTGTATGCCCTTTTCCCAAATCTATAACACTATGGACAACACCTATGGTGATAACATGTAAATTCATTACTTACAGGCCTGGTGCTACAACATATTATATAAGATCTCAGCTGATAATGATGATGATGAGATATTGAGTGAACCCGAGATATAGTTTAAAAGACATATATAAATATATTAATAAGATTCAAACTCACTGGATTGAGTTTAAATATGAATATTTGTATTATAACAAAAGATTAATACGATTATATATATATATATATATATATATATATATATATTAATCTTTTATATATATATATATATATATATTGTGCCCTTGTCTGTAGGTCATAATAAGGTAGAAAGGTCAATTACTAAAAAATTTTAAATTTTAAGTTATATTTGTATGATATATAAATAATAGTAGGATAATTAAATTTTATAGTACAATTTAAAGCTGAAAATACCTGGTATATAAAAATGTAATAGATTATTTTAAAAGAAAACAGTTAAATAAAGCTTAATTATATCCTTGCTTATGGTTGTAAAAGCTGGCCATATAAAATAATACAGCTATAAATAGTTAAAAGTATATTAATAATTTGAGTATAATATTTTAAAACTAATAAATTAAATAAATGCTATATGTAGTGTTATAATTGTATTTAATAGTCAAAATTAATAGAGTATATTTTAAAATAAACTTTGGGATGGTGAGAATTATATTTAGTTCTACATTTTTAAAATTATTTTCCAAATTTTTATAAAATATATCAGTTTTGGTAATTTAGACCGAGACGTAAATAAAAAATCATTTGATAAAGTTAGTAAACACGTGACTGTATATTATATACCTTCACACACACGCTTGTTAAAATAATAATAAAGTTTGTGAATTTGAAACTAAATATAATTGCCATCGATCCTTAAAGTAAAAGTTAAAATATTAAATATTGTTTTAATAATTATTTTAAAAGTTTAAATAATTTTTATAAAACTAAAATTGAATTTAAAAATACTAGTCTAAATAATATTTTGAGACATTACGTCATCAATTCTTTATTTTTAAAAGTCTAATCTGTTATATAACTAAATGTGTAAATTTGTTCGCGCTAAAAAAGTCATTAACCAATCAACGGAGGTAAATTAGCAGACAAAATATAAGAATTATACAGAGCGGGGGGAGAAGTAATGTGTAAGTGAAAGAGAAAGTAACATATTTTTTTAGCTGATAACACCGTAGCTGGAAAAGTGATATAAATTTAAAATTTTGTATTTATTTTAAAAGTTCTTCTGTAACATATAATATATTTTGACTGCCTCGACATGGATTGCTAATTTTAAAAGTTATCTTACCAGGGAATTTTATTCGAGTTTAACCAAAAGCCTACAGTAAAATGGAAGTACAAGGAAAAATACCTAAAAATATTACTAAGGGAAAAATAATTGGAAATTGCCTTAATACAGCTTTATTTATGCTCAACCAGAAACTTATTATTATAACTCAGAGAAATATAATTGGGACGCTATATGAAAACTTAAAAGAGAAGTTACTTGCCGTCAGGAAAAAATTATGACGCACCAATTTTATAAGGCTACTTTGAAGTTATTTTATTCTTCTCTATGAAAAAATTTAATATGCGTTTTTATTATAAAGAAAAATTATGATGAAGAAAGAATGTTTATCTTTTAAAGGAAAACATTATTAAAAATATAGTACCAGAATTTTAAAATAAAGAAAAAGTTATAGAATAATATGAAAGAGTTATTATGTATTTTATGGAAAAGGAGCCGAAAACTTTATCTAATTATCAGAAAAATATTATAAAGTATTCAATGGAAGAAATGCTTGATTTAGAAAAGATAAAATTAAATTACTTAATGAAAATGGATCCATGGAAACAGAAATTTTATTGAAGATTTTAATAAAAGTACCTAGAAGATGCATCGGAAAAGTCGCGCGGGAAAATATTATCAGACAATATTAGAAGAGAATATCAGAATTAATAATTGTGTTTCAATATTATGAAAACCAAGGATTGTCGTCTATGAATATTTATTAAACAGAGTAATAATTGTTTTACTTTAAAGTAGAACATTAAGTGACTGAAGAAGAAATAAAATATTTTTTTTTTAGCTTTAATATGAACAGTTCAAGAAAGTTTGATGAAGAAGTATCGTAAATATAATTTAAATATTTTTTACTAATTTATTTTAAATATAAAATGCTATGTGAGATTAGGGAAAACATATAAACATAAATTTAGTAATATTGAAAAATTAAATATAATAGCTTAATAGAATGATAGAAATATTGTTTTAAAATAAAGAGTATGTATGGAAGTCATATATCTACAAGAATCAATGGGATGGTGAAGCCTACAGAACACGATCGAGAAGATAAAGATCGTTTTGGTAATTTTGATATTTATTTATAATGCATAATGTATTTTTTTTAGATCATCTATTGATTAAGAATGATGTGTGAAAGTTTAAATTATAAGTACACATTTTATACAACATTAAAACATATTATGAGATAGGAGTAATTTTAAATATGCATGCAATAAGTTATTTAAAGTATAATTAATAATATAATATAACAGAACAATTGTGTGATTCTTTTGAACTTTCATGTAATAAAGTATTCAGATATTTTAAAATAGTTTGTATATGATAAATATACGAGAAAAGTAGTAAAAGATTTTCTTAAAGAACAGCGGTATAGTTTTGAAATAAAATGAATTTTATTATTGTTAGAAATGCAGATAGGAATTTGTCGATGTACTGTATAGAAAAATCATGAGAAATAAGATCGGATAGTGACTTGGTAGTACTAGTGTAGAGGAAACCAAGATGATGTTTTGTTAAGAAATAAGAAAAATAAAGTATTTGGATCATAGTTAGTTTGTGTGATTTCAGTATAGCTAACTAAGCCCTATCACTGAACACATATATTTTGGACAGTGTCTTTACGTATCTTTTAAACTTTTTGATGTTATATAAAGCTGAAGAAATAGCTTTAGCATCACTCCTATAATAGAGGTTGGTAGACAGACAAAGGTCACTCCTCTATAGTGTCTTTTAATTCACTGTGCCATTATTGTCAAGGTTTATGACGGATAATATTCTAGTTATATTTTTGATCCTATGCATCTATTTTCGCTATCCTTGTTTTCGTGAATCTGCATCGTCAGAAAGATATTTTCAAAGAAATAATGAATAAAATAGAATTGAAGATACGTTATCATTTATGTAAGAATAGTTTATTTACTGGAATGTTTAGAATTGTGTAATTTTAAAAGTGAAAGTACAAAATATCATAAAGAGAGAAAGAATCATATAATACAGTTTATAAATTAATTCGGAAACGAATATAAGATTTCTAAAAGAGAAATCTAAAACAAAGTTTTTTTATAAAAGTGATAATAAAATTTTAATATTTTTAAATAATATTTAGAAAATAAATATTGCATATTTATTAAGAAAATAATTCAATAATGTATAATAAACATATACGTGTGCATGGTATGTTAATGATTGTAATTATATCATCCGAAGTAAGGCTTGAATGAGTATATTAGGATTAATAAACATCGGATAATGAACTATAAAACTTAATACCAAATGTAGAAGAATGTCTTTGAATTTATAGGATTCCATACTACTAATATAAAACTAGAATTTTATTATTTTGTAGAATGTTTACTACGAATGTAATTTGTAAAATTAAAAATATAATTTTTAATAATAGTAGGGATACAAAGTGTTAATGATAATTCGATAAGAAATACATTTTGTAACAAGCTAAACTATAATAAGAAATCCAATAATAATAATACTGTACTTTCTTAAGCATTTAAAAGATAAGAGTTAACTAGAAAAATAAGTAGAAGTTTGATTTTCATTTTATAAACTAGTAAAATAATTTTGTGATAGGAGAGTAAGGATATCCAATGTACATAATGTAAAATAGTGTTATTTGTTTATGTTATTAATAAACGTTGTTGTAAATTTATTATAAAGCTTTGTGTCTTCGTTATTATTTCTCCACATGGATGCATGATATCACAATACACATTTATAATTGAAACAGATATATAGTTTTTGCACA